>SJYA01003118.1:1238974-1325126 GCA_006410615.1 Neotragus moschatus | reverse complement strand
TGTAGTCACTATACTGAGTGGTGAACACCACTAAGCCATAAAAAGGAATGAAATAATGCCATTTGCAGCAACATGGAAGGAACTAGACATTGCCATACTAAGTGAAGTAAGTCAGAAAAAGAAAATCAAACATCATATGATATCACTTACATGTGGAATCTAAAAATGACTGAAGTGAATGTATCTGCAATACAGAAACAGAATCATGGACACAGAACAAACTGTAGCTGCCAAGGTGGAGAGATGGAGTGGGAGGTTGGAGTTAGCAGATATAAGCTTTTATTTAGAGAGCTCTCCATTCTATATATAAAATGAGGTCCTACTATATAGCCCAGAGGCCTATATTCAATATCTTATAATAAATATTTTTAACATTGCATATATATGTATAACTGAATCACTTTATTGTACTGCAGTAATTAACACTACATTGTAAATCAATTATACTTCAATTAACAAAGAAGGAAGAATTTATTTTATTTTTTTAAAAGCATCCTATCTTTTCTTAATCTTTTTACTGAGCATTCAAAAATGTACCCAATCATACAGTTCATTGATATATCACAAATAGAACACATCTATATTATGAAATTCAGATCAACAAGTAGAATATCACTAGTACCTAGGAAGACTCCATATGTCACTCCTTACTGCATCTGTCATTCCTAAACATAACCACTATTTTGACTTTTAACATCATAATTAGTTTTTCTATCCAAATGTAGTATCTTCTGCCTAAAGAATATGCTTCAACATTTCTTTTTCTGATAACAAATTGCTTCAGTTTGCTCTTGTCTAAAAATAAGAACAGTATTTACCTTCAGTTTTGATGGATAGTCTCATTGACTACAGAATTCTAGATTTTCAATTTCATTGTCTTAGAACTCTGAAAACAGTATTGTATGCAATTCTGGCCTCCATTGTCTTCTTTGAGAAATCAGATGCTACTTTAGTGATAGAAAACTACTCTCTAGTCTCTGGCTATAATTAAAATATTCTTTGTTTTTGGTTTTCGGTAGTTTTATTTACTGTGATGTACTTGGTATGATTATACACAGGAAGTGATGAATAGATTCACAGATTAGATATGGCAGACAAGTGCCTAAAGAAGTTTGGATGGAACTTTGTAACACTGTACAGAGGCAGAGACCAAAACCATCCCAAAGAAAAAGAAATGCAAGAAGGCAAAGTGGTTGTCTGAGGAGACTTTACAAATACCTGAGGAAAGAAGAGAAGTGAAAGGCAAGGGATACAGAGAAAGATATACTCAACTGAATGCAGAGTTCCAGAGAATAGCAAGCAGAGAGAGATAAGAAGGCCTTCTTAAATGACCAATGCAAAAATTAGAGAAAAACAATAGAATGAGAAAGATTAGAGATCTCTTCAAGACATCTCTTTCATGCAAAGATTGGCATGATAAAGTACAGAAACGATAAGGATCTAACAGAAGCAGAAGACATTAAGAAGCAGTGAGAAGAAGACACAGAAAAACTATACAAAAAAAGACTTTAATGACCCAGATACCATGATGGTGTGATCACTCATCTACAGTCAGACATCCTGGAATGTGAAGTCGAGTGGGCCTTAGGAAGCGTCACTACAAACAAAGCTAGTGGAGGTGATGGAATTCCAGCTGAGTTATTTCAAATCCTAAAAGATGATGCTATGAAAGTTCTGCACTCAATATGCCAGCAACTTTGGAAAACTCAGCAGTGTCCACATGACTAGAAAAGGTCAGTTTTCATTCCAGTCCCAAAAAAAGGCAATGCCAAAGAAATCTGTATGCAGATCAAGAAGAAACAGTTAGAACTCGATATGGAACAATGGACTGGTTCAAAACTGGGAAAAGAGAGTGAAAAGGCTGCATACTGTCACCCTGCTTATTTAACTTTTTGCAGAGTACATCATGCAAAATGCCAGACTGGATGAATCACAAGTTGGAATCAAGATTTCCAGGTGAGATGTCAACAAACTCAGATATGTAGATGATACCACTCTAAAGGCAGAAAATGAAGAGGAACTAAGCCATCTCTAGATGAAAGGGAAAGAGGAGAGTGAGAAAGCTGGCTTAAAATTCGACTTTCAAAATACTAAGATCATAGCATCTGGACCTATCTTTTCATGGCAAATAGAAGGGAGAAAAGTGGAAGCAGTGACAGATTTTATTTTCTTGGACTCCAAATCACTGCAGACAGTGAGTACAGCCATGAAATTAAAAAAAAAAAACACTTGCTCCTTGGAAGGAAAACTATAACAAATCTGGACAGTGTGTTGAAAAGAAGAGACATAACTCTGCCAACAAAGGTCCATATAGTCAGTCCACATGATTTTTCCAGTAGTCATGTACAGATGTGAGAGTTGGACCATAAAGAAGACTGAGTGCTGAAGAATTGATGCTTGCAAATTGTGGTGCTGGAGAAGACTTGTGAGAGTTCTTTGGACTGCAAGGATGTCAAAAACAGTTAATCCTAAAGAAAATCAGCCTTGAATATTCATTGGAAAGACTGATCTGAAGTTGAAGCTCTAACACGTTGGCCACCTGATGAGAAGAGTCAACTCATTGGAAAAGAGCCTAAAACCAGGAAAGATTGAGTGCATCATATATATGGAATTTAGAAAGATGGTAACGATAACCCTGTATGCGAGACAGCAAAAGAGACGCAGATGTATAGAACAGACTTTTTGACTCTGCAGGAGAAGGAGAAGGCGGGATGATTTGGGAGAATGGCATTGAAACATGTATAATATCATATAAGAAACGAATCACTAGTCTAGGTTTGATGCAGGAAACAGGGTGCTTGGGGATGGTGCACTGGGATAACCCAGAAGGATGGTATGGGGAGGGAGGTGGGAGGGGGGTTCAAGAGTGGGAACTTATGTACACCTGTGGTGGATTCATGTTGATATATGGCAAAACCAATATAGTATTGTATAGTAAAAAAAAAATGAATAAATAAAATAAATAAATGAATTAGCTTTAAAAGAAAAAAAAAAGTTCTGGTGGTTGATTGGAAAAGAGAAACCACGTTTTACTTTGTTGTCATGCATTGTATGAATGTGGATTGTAACACTTGGAGTTCTTTATAATACTTGCCCAGTTCTGAAAATATGATTTTTAGTGGTGGCATGGAGGGACACCAAGGTAATGGACTTTGGAGTCAGACAGACCTAATTCTACTTACTAGCCATGCTAGATTTTGATTAGATTTTGACTTACCCTTCTTCATCTGTAAGTGCCTATTTTACAGAACTTTAAATGAGTATTAAAGGAATCTGTATACATAAATGTACATTTACTACAGTGTCTGGCACATACTAGGGGCTCAATAAATTGTTTCTATTAAAAAAAATAAAAGATTGAGTGCATGAGGAGACGGGGGTGACACAGAATAAGATGGCTGGATAGCACCACTGACTCAACACGAACTCCAGGAGTAGTGGAGGTCAGAGGAGCCTAAACTACTACAGTCCATGGGGTCGCAAACAGCTGGATATGACTTAGTGACTGAACAACAACACTTGTCATGACATTTTTGTTGTTGTTGTTCATTTTCTCCTTCTTCATTGGAATTCTTGATCCCATTTTTCTATTTTGGGGAGTTCTTACCCATTATTTGATCTCTACCATTTTCTCCATCTCTTCAGTCATTTTGTGACAAGCTATGCATACATTGACCTTGACATGGTATTTCCTCAGCTGCATACTTTGTCTTTTCTGTATTTTCTACCCTTTGTTCCTTCAAAATTTATTCTAGACATATTCTTCTAATCTATCTTCCAGTTCACTAATTCCATCTTTAGTGAGGTCTTATCTGGCATTATATTCATACATTTTTTAGCTACTATCATTTTATTTTTCTATTACAGAATTTTCATTTGCTTCTCTTTATATAACTTCCATTTAGCTGCCAAAACTCTCAATCTTGTTTTTACCTTCTTGAGTGTGTTAAACCTACTCATTTTAAAGTCTGGGCCTGATTACTTCATTATCTAGGATGCTAGTAAACCTGTATCTGTTGTCTGCATTTTTTCTGTATTGTTCTAAAGAAAAAAATATTCATTTTGCCATGTCTTTATGTTTCCTCAGTATTTGGGTTTTGCTTTTGTTTTAAATTTTGTTTGTTAGTGTTGATCATTTACACTTCAAAAATATACAGAAATTTGGGGCTTAGGAAAATTTTACCTTCCCCCAGAATCACTTGTGGGTATTGACAATACAAAATCACCTTATTGATTTCAGAAATTACAATAAACTGAAACTTGGTTACAGTCTCTGCAGAGTTACACTCCTTCTGATCTACACTGACTTCAGATGCAGCCCTTTAAGATTATAGCCCAAAGTTCAGGCCATGATACATTTAAAGATTTGCAAGTCTGCTGAAAGCATTGATGAGCTTCTCAGTGTGTTTTTTGTTTGTTTTTCTAAGAAAGAAATGGAAAATTTTATTCAAGCCAAATTTGAGGATTATAACCTAGAAAAAGTTCTCAGAAAGTTCTGAGAACTGTTTCACCCATTAGAAGTCAAGGCACAGTTACAGAAGATTTTGGAGACAAAAGAATGTGGATTCAGTGATGTATTATTGACAGTTTACATGATTCAGATTTAAGTGTCATCCTGGTGGGACATGTGACCCCTTACAAGATCAAGAAGGAATGAACACTTGCTGAGTACTGTGGAGTAAAGTGCATATTTTATGGCAAGACAAGAGACATTTAAACATAAAAATTTGTCTCTGCCTTTTGGCCTCCTCTCTGCCTCCTACTGTGCTTTGTATATGTGCATTATATATTGACCAAATATTGTCCACTGCCAGAAATACCTGCTCTCCCATTAAAAGCAACCTTCTCCTAACATCAATAAACAGCTCCTAAAAATATAGCTTTTTCAGTGTTTTCAGTACCTCTCATGGAATCAGAAGATGCTCTTAGTGGAAAAGCAGCCCAAATATAAGACTCATTCTGTGAATTTCTGTTTTCTCCTAGATATTAAGCCAGTAATTTATTTCTCCTTTGTTAGTTCCTCAGTGTCTTGAGGCAGATTCCATTTCATATATTCTTGGTTTTTTTTTTAACTTCTCTTTGACAAAAGAGTTGGTTCAAATTGGATTGTCCACATTTCTAGAAGCAAAAGGCCTCTGAAAAAAGTGAAAGTGTTAGTCACTTAACTGTGTCTGACTCTTTGTGACCCTATGCACTGTAGCCTGCCAGGCTCCTCTGTTCATGAAATTCTCCAGACAAGAATACTGGAGTGGGTAGCCATTCCCTTCTCCAGGGGATCTTCCTGATCCAGGGATCGAGCCCAGGTTTCCTGAACTGAAGGCAGATTCTTTACTGTCTGAGCCACCAGGAAAGCCTTTAAATTTTTATTAATAAAACCTACGATTCTTCCATGTGTGCACCTCAATTTCTGTCTCAGAAAACCAGGCAACAACAGAGCTGGAACAAACAAGTTGAGACTCTATAATGGGAAATGACCCCTGAGCCTGTATATAAAATGTGTGAATTCAAGGTGAATTTCTTCACAAGTCTCCTCTACTGTGAAGCCAGTTCAAAATAATGTAGTAAAGGAACCAGATTTGGGATATCTTATAAAGTTACTCACCTAGTCCAAACTGAAAACAAGGGCAAAAACTGATACCAGTGTTTTAAAATAGCCCATATCTAAGAGCCTCTGATTTTTTTAACAGATTCTTTGCCTCAGCCACTCATCTAGAGGCAACCTGATTGAAGGCCATTGCTTACAGAATCTCATGCACACTTTCTTAAGATTTGCTTTGTGGCCTGTGTTTTCAACACTGACTTTGTGAGGTCTGTGTGTTTATTTAAGGCTTAGCAAGTAAATCTCTACTTCCATAGAAATGCACCTTTGCTTTAGCAGATTCTGTGGAGCCACCAGTGTACCCCCTTCAAGATAAGCATGCATGTTTTCTCAGTCTCAGGGAGTGTTGGCTGCTGACATGCTCTTCTCCAGGAACTGCCTTCACTGGAAGAGGTGGTTTGGCCAAGGGAACATCCCTTCCCTGCAGAAAGCACATATCAAATATGTGAGTTAAAAAGTACATCACATTACCTAGCTTTAGGAAGTCTCTGAAGGGTCCTCCTAGCTCTAGAAGTCTTTGTGAGTTTTATTAAATCCTCCACTAAATCTGAAGCACAGTGCAGCCTCACCCTCTCCTGAGTCCATCTGTTGCTGAGAGCACCCCCAGCAAGCCTCCTGCATGCACCTGAGTGTGTTTCCTTAGAAACTGACCTAGGACATTCATCTGTATAAAAAATAGCCACTTGACTTGGAAAAAAAACATCCTAAGTAGCAGCAACCTAGCACAGTAACTCTCAAGTGGACATTAGAAGCAAAGTCCTTCTAGAGCCTGTCCAGGCCACAACAATAAAAAGGCTACAAAGCATACAAAAATCTCTGTGTTGGGAATGGATAAAGAAAAAGTGAAAGTGAAGTCGTTTACTTGTGTCCAACTCTTTGTGACCCCATGGACTATAACCTACCAGGCCCCTCTGTCTGTGGGACATTCCAGGAAATAGTACTGCAGTGGATTGCCATTTTCTTCTCCAGGGGATCTTCTCAACCCAGGTCGAACCCTTGTCCCCCACATTGCACAGATGTTTTAGTATCTGAGCACCCAGGGAAGTCTTGCAGACCCTATATATAGTGGAATATTGCTCAGCCATTTAAAAAAAATAATAAAAGAGCAAAATAATGTCATTTGTAGCAACAGTGATGGGCCCAAAACTGTCATACTGAGGGAAATGTCAGACAGAAAGACAGTATATGATGTTGCTTGTATATGAAATCTAAAAAATAGTTAAAATGAACATATTTACAAGATGTAAATAGAGTCACAGATAAAGAAAACAAAATTATTGTCACCGGTGGAAAGGGGAAGGAATAATCTGGGAGCCTGGAATTGACATAAACATATTGCTAAGAATAAACAGAAGCACTGTACAAAAAAGATCTTCACAACCCAGATAATCACGATGGTGTGATCACACACCTAGAACCAGACATCCTAAAAGTGAAGTCAAATGGGCCTTAGAAAGTACCACTACAAACAAAGCTACTGGAGGTGATGGAACTCCAATTGAGCTATTTCAAATCCTGAAAGATGATGCTGTAAAAGTGCTACACACAATATGCCAGCAAATTTGGAAAACTCAGCAGTGGCCACAGGACTGGAAAAGGTCAGTTTTCATTCGAATCCCAAAGAAAGGCAGTGCTAAAGAATGCTCAAACTACCACAAAATTGCACTCATTATACACGCTAGTAAAGTAATGCTCAAAATTCTCCCAACCAGGCTTCAGTAGTACATGAACCGTGAACTTTGATATGTTCAAGCTGGTTTTAGAAAAGGCGGAGGAACCAGAGATCAAATGGCCAACATCTGCTGCTCACAGAGAAAGCAAGAGAGTTCCAGAAAAACATCTATTTCTGCTTTCTTCAGTTCAGTTCAGTTCAGTCGCTCAGTCGTGTCCGACTCTTCGCGACCCCATGAATCGCAGCACGCCAGGCCTCCCTGTCCATCACCAACTCCTGGAGTTCATTCAGACACACCCCCATTGAGTCAGTGATGCCATCCAGCCATCTCATCCTCGGTCGTCCCCTTCTCCTTCTGTTCCCAGTCCCTCCCAGCATCAGAGTCTTCTTCAATGAGTCAGCTCTTCGCATGAGGTGGCCAAAGTACTGGAGCTTCAGCTTTACCATTATTCCTTCCAAAGAAATCCCTGGGCCGATCTCCTTCAAAATGGACTGGTTGTATCTCCTTGCAAACCAAGGGACTCTCAAGAGTCTTCTCCAACACCACAGGTCAAAAACATCGATTCTTCAGCGCTCAGCCTTCTTCACAGTCCAACTGGAAAAACCATAGCCTTGACTAGATGGACCTTAGTCGGCAAAGTAATATCTCTGCTTTTGAATANTTCAGTCGTGTCCGACTCTTTGCGACCCCATGAATCGCAGCACGCCCGGCCTCCCTGTCCATCACCAACTCCTGGAGTTCACTCAGACTCACATCCGTCGAGTCAGTGATGCCATCCAGCCATCGCATCCTTGGTTGTCCCTTTTTCCTCATGCCCCCAATCCCTCCCAGCATCAGAGTCTTTTCCAATGAGTCAACTCTTCGCATCAGGTGGCCAAAGTACTGGAGCTTCAGCTTTAGCATCATTCCTTCCAAAGAAATCCCAGGGCTGATCTCCTTCAGAAAGGACTGGTTGGATGTCCTTGCAGTCCAAGGGACTCTCAAGAGTCTTCTCCAACACCATAGTTCAAAAGCATCGATTCTTCGGTGCTCAGCCTTCTTCACAGTCCAACTCTCACATCCATACATGACTACTGGAAAAACCATAGCCCTGACTAGACGGACCTTAGTCGGTAAAGTAATATCTCTGCTTTTGAATATGCTATCTAGGTTGGTCATAACTTTTCTTCCAAGGAGTAAGTGTCTTTTGATTTCATGGCTGCAGTCACCATCTGCAGTGATTTTGGAGCCCAGAAAAATAAAGTCTGACACTGTTTCCACTGTTTCCCCGTCTATTTCCCATGAAGTGATGGGACTGGATGCCATGATCTTCGTTTTCCGAATGTTGAGCCTTAAGCCAACTTTTTCACTCTCCTCTTTCACTTTCATCAAGAGGCTCTTTAGTTCCTCTTCACTTTCTGCCATAAGGGTGGTGTCATCTGCATATCTGAGGTTATTGATATTTCTCCCGGCAATCTTGATTCCAGCTTGTGTTTCTTCCGGTCCAGCTACCCCTTGCCTGCCTCCTTCCTAAAAGGACCTTTGTGAGGACATTGGACCCACTCAGATAATGCAGGATCTCATCTCAAGATCCTTAACTAAACCATGTTTGCAAAGCCTCTTTGTTAGATAATGTACGCACAGGTTCTGAGTATTGGGACATGGACACTTTGGTGGGTGGGTAGGGAGCATTGTTTTGTCCACTACAAAGACCCAGCACATATGGTATCTTTGCTGCAAAGGTCTTCCCTGACTCCATTTCAGAAGGGCTACCGGGCAGAAATAAAAAGGAGATTGGAAGGAGGCAGGGTGTTTGCCAGCCCTGGGGCGTGGTCTCGGTGCCACCCTTCGCCGCTGTCCAGGGAAACCTGATGGCGATGCCCTGTGGTCATGCCTCTCCTGGACCTGCTCCCTGGACTTGTTCTCTCACTTTACTTTTCCTGTTTTTTTTGACCTGACGCTGAACTTCCTTTAGGTCTGAGTCAAAGAGATTTTATACCCAACCCATCGTGGTTTGTGGAGGCGTTCACCAAAGGAAACAAAGAGGAAAGTCTACCCACAGGACAAAGTATGGCTTTATGTGCCCCCAGGTTATGGCAGTTTAGAGTGAGCCTTCTTTGCTGACCACGTGCCATCCTGGCCAGGCCTGGGTTCTGGTCTATGGACAGAAGTTGTTCAGCTCAGGTCAGAAGGTCTGTCTGTCTCGGTCTGTCTTCTTCTTAAGTATTTATTGTGTGCCTGTGAACAGCATGGAGGTGGGCACCATTGCTCAGAGCCATACAGTGCCCCTGAGAGGCGGAAGATGCTTGTCAAAGTGATTTGTTCACAAGAGTTCCCAGTAAAAACTGGGAGGAGGAGAGGCATGAGATAGGGAGGGGAGGAAGCCAACCAAGGATGATCTCTCAACACAGTCCTGTCGAGCGTAATTTTGGATCGGTCCTCCAGGGCCACTTGGACACATAGATCACTCCTGGGTTGTCCTGACTTGGGACAGTTGTCACTGGTTAAGGGCTGCCAGGGCAACCAGGAAAGGTAGTTCTGATGCCTGAGGGGAGCCCTCCATCAACAGAGGTACAGGTGCTATTGGGAATGAAAGCCCAGTGAGAACCGGTCTGTTCAGAGGTGGCTCAGGATCTGAGCAGGTCTGGGCGGAGCACTGACATCCTCTGCTACCCTAGGGAGACCCTGTCCTAGTTTTTCCTCTTCTTTGTGGCCTCGTTTCCCCACCCCCAACCTGTGACTATTAGCCCCACTGCCAGTCAGGGCTTACTCCAGGGCTGCCTGTGCAGAAAGCTGACCTTTCCAAGCTCAGATGCCCTGAATAGGCTTCAGGTCACGCCATGCTTCTTAGCTTGCTCAGGGCTTGGAATCTTAAAAGTGTTGGTTCTGACTCTTTGTGACCCCATGGTCTGTAACCCACCAGGTACCTCTGTCCATGGAATTCTCCAGGCAAGAATATTGGAGTGGGTAGCCATTCCTTTCTCCAGGGGATCTTCCTGACCCTGGAATTGAACCCAGGTCTCCAGCATTACAGACAGATTCTTTACCATCTGACCCACCAGGGAAGCCCCTAGAATCTTAAAGGAAGATGCTTATTAACTTTTAGAACCTTAAAGTTTCCTGTGCTGACTTTCTAGTCACCTCAGGAAAAAGCCCATTTCTACCGAAAACAAACAAACAAACAAAAAAAAAACACCACGAGGATGGTGGATATAATGTCTCCAAGGGCTGTGGGGGCTCTCCCTTGTGTGTGTCACTGCTGGCCAGTCTCCTGAGCACCCAGAGTGGAGGAGGTCGCTCTGTCCCTGCCTGGTCACCTAGTCTCCTTTGAGGTTCTCCCTCTCTTCTCTGTCCTTGGAGTGACTCTCCTCTTGACCTCGCGTTCTCTCTCAATATTTCTTTATTTGGCTGCATTGGGNTGTCACTGCTGGCCAGTCTCCTGAGCACCCAGAGTGGAGGAGGTCGCTCTGTCCCTGCCTGGTCACCTAGTCTCCTTTGAGGTTCTCCCTCTCTTCTCTGTCCTTGGAGTGACTCTCCTCTTGACCTCGCGTTCTCTCTCAATATTTCTTTATTTGGCTGCATTGGGTCTTTGTCACCGCATGTGGGCAGCATGTGGGCTCTAGTTCCCCAGCCGGAGACTGAACCTAGGCCTCTTGCTTTGGGAGCACAGAGTCTTAGCTCCTGGACCACCGGGCCAGTCCCAACTCTGCTCTCTTGCTCTAGATTTCCCTTCCACACAGCAGAGGTCAGTTTTGCATTCAAGGTAGACAGTTTTACCCAAAGTTTCAACCTTCTTTTCCCAGAAGCTCTACAGTGCTTAGGTGCCTTGGGTATTGACAAAGGATGCTGTCCGTTTAGGTAACCTGAATGGAGGACTTTGTCAAATCACATCAATTGTTTTTAAAAATGCTAGCTACTTGAGCATAAACTGATATATATGTCATAATATATTTGAATAAGCTAATCTTTGAATAGTGTGCCATATAATGCTTTGCATGCATCGTTTCACTTCATTCTTTACCAACCCTCCACCAACAGTCCTACTGGGTGGGACCTGTCATTGTCGTCCTTTTACTGGTGGGGAAGTTGAGGTTCAGAGAAGTTAAGTAATGCCACAGAGCTCGCAGAGCAGAAACTTGAGTGCAGGTCTGTCTGAGTCCAGAAGCTCAAAATGATCACCCTGTATCGCCCTTTACTTCGCGACGAGAAAGGAGTCTTCTTCTCAAAGTTCAGAACTTTGAAAAGGAGTGGATAGGTCTGGCAAATGAGAGTGTTTCTTCAGAACTTTTAATTCCAGTGGTGCTTAGTCACCCCATTTATTAGATTCCCTACCCAAGAATTAAATAGAAAATAGGCTCTTCCAAATCCCTTTCAGATGTGTTGGCCACCAAAGCAGGCTCCATCACCCCAAAGTGAGTCACTATGCAAACCAGCTTTATTTCAGTTGTGCTTTTCTGGAAGAGGGGCTTAGACCCTCCATACTAGCTCTTTTAAAAAAGCTTTCCTGGGAGCTCCACCCAGCTGCTGCTGCTTTTGTCTCTTTGGATAGACTGCAAAATGACTGCCCAACTGTAGCAGTAAGGCAGGCTGAGAAATAAAGTTGGTGTTTGGGCTGTTTTTTAAGCTTGGTGCCTTCAGTGAAATCAGCATTAGAAAGAAGGGGATAATGGAGACTGGGTAAGCAACTATCAGTATCTGTTATACCCCACTCCCATTTCACTTTGTTTTCCAGCTGAGACTTCATTTCCCATTATTTCAAACAGTCTTGGGTCAGCGTTCTAAACTCCCTGGCATTTACACTTCCGGTGCACTTGGTTGTTCCAAAGACATCCAAACTCAGTGTGTCAACAGAACTTACCTTCTCAAATATATCCCCTCTCATCTGAGTAAGCGGTACTGCTATCAACACAGTTATTCAAACTAGAAATACAGACATTGTCCTCGTTTATTTTTAACTCTACCTATCCTATCAGTCATGGAGCCTGTGATTTTGATTCCTGTTTCTCTGATCTACTTCTCTGTCTTTTCCTTCCTCCATCCAGCAGTCCATCAAAAGCATAATATATCGTGATGAAATAAGACTTATGCCAGGGTTACAAGGATGGTTCAGTTTTAGGAAATCTTTATCAGTGTAAATCTCTGTATTAACAAAGTAAAGAAAAAACCGTAAGGCCATAGACTGTGAAAACATTGAACAAAATTTATACCCTTTTCTGCAGTTAAAAACAATGAGAACAAAATAGGAGTTAATTTTGCTGAGGCGGAAGACTTGTATACTGAAAAGTACAAAACATTGCTGAAAGAAACGAAAGAGGACCTAGATAAGGGGAAAGATGTCCTGTGTTCACATGCTGGAAGTCTTAATAGGGCAATAATACCCAAAGAAATCTATAGATTGAATGCAATCACTATAAAAATTTCAACTTCTTCCCCCCACCTAGGATAGGAAAGCTAATCCTAAAATTCACATGAAATTGCAAATAGCGTTGAATAATCAAAAAGTTTGGAAAAAAAAAATACCACCAAAGCTGGAGGGCTTACACCTCCCAGTTTTAAAACACAATTCCCAATTTCAAAGCTACAGTAATAAAAATAGTGCTGTTCTAGCAAAGGATACAAACATAATCAGTGGAATAGAATTCAGAGTCTGGAAAGAAATCTTGCATCTATGACCAATCTATTTTCAATAATGGAGCCAAAACCATTCAATAAAGGCAAATTAGAAATGGTGCTATGACAACTGTACATTCACAAGGAAAAGAAGAATGTTGACTCTTATTTCACACCATATGTAAAAATTAAAATGGATGAAAGACCTAAATATAAGAGCTAAAATCACAAAACTCTTAGAGGAGAATGTAGACATAAACCTCAATGGCTTTGGGTTTGGCAGTGATTCCTTAAATATGACACCAAAAACAAGCACCAAAAGAAAAAAATAGATACATTAGATTTCACCAAAACGAAGAGCTTTTATCCATGAAAGTACACTATCAAAAGAGTGAAAAGACAACCAACATAATGGGAGAAAATATTTACAAATCATATATCTGACAAGGATCTAATATCCTGAATATATAGATTAAATGTGCACACACATAGTTGAACAGCAAAAAAGGCAAACAGTTCAATTTAAAAGTGGGCACATGATCTAAATAGACATTTTCCCAAAGGAGATATATAAATGGGCCACAAGTATGTGAAAAGATGTTCAACATCATAAGTCATTAGGAACTGAAAATTAAAACCACCATGGAATACTACTTCATATCCACCAGGGAAAATAACAAGTGTTGAGAAGGATGTGGAGAAATTGGAGCTCTTACTCATTGCTGGTGGAAATATTAAATGGTATACAAACCCTATGGAAAACTGTTTGGCAGTTCCTTAGTAAATTAACATAAAATACATGTATGATGCAATAATTTTATTCCCAGGTGTATACCCAAAAGAAGTGAACAGGTATTCAGACTGAAAACTGTATATGAATGTTCTTAGTAGGACTATTCATAATAGCTAGGAGAAGGCAATGGCACCCCACTCCAGTACTCTTGCCTGGAAAATCCCATGGATGGAGGAGCCTGGTGGGCTGCAGTCCATGGGGTCGCTAAGTTGGACACGACTGAGCAACTTCACTTCACTTTTCACTTCCATGCATTGGAGAAGGAAATGGCAACCCACTCCAGTGTTCTTGCCTGGAGAGTCCCAGGGACGGGGGAGCCTGGTAGGCTGCAGTCCATGGGGTCTCTGGGGGTCAGACATGACTGAACGACTTCACTTTCACTTTTCACCTTCATGCATTGGAGAAGGAAATGGCAACCCACTCCAGTGTTCTTGCCTGGAGAATCCCAGGGACGGGGGAGCCTGGTGGGTTGCCGTCTATGGGGTCGCACAGAGTTGGACACGACTGAAGCAACTTAGCAGCAGCAGAAGATGGAAATAACACAAATGTTCATTAAGTGACAAATGAATAAAAGTGGATAAAGAAAATACTATTTGAATAAAGGATAGAGTATAGCTATATGATACAAAACAGATGAACATTAACATTACCCTCCGTGGAAGAAATTAGGCAGAAAAGGCCATATTACATGATTTACAAGTAGGAAAATATTTCGTTTTCACATATATGAAAAATAATATTGTATGGTTCCATTTATGTAAAATATTCAGAATGTGGAATTCCATAGAAAATAGATTAGTGATTACTGGAGGGGGAATAGGAGTGGGCATGGATTTCTTTTGGGGATGATGAAAATGTTCTGGAAATAAATAATGGTGGTGATTGCACAGTGCTGTGAATGTACTAAATGTCACCAATGGTAAATCTTATGGTGTGTGTACTTATCACAAAAAAGCCCCAATTCATACAAAGAAACGTCAGACTTTTAGTAGAACTGCAGTAGAAGCTAACTTCCTCAAATTGATAAAGGGTATCTATGAGAGGCCTCCACTAATAATACTAAATGGTAAAGCATTCGTGGGCTTCCCTGGTGGCTCAGATGGTAAAGAATCCACCTGCAGTGTGGGAGACCTGGGTTCAATGCCTGGATTGGGAAGATCCCCTGGAGAAGGGAACGGCGACCCACTCCAGTATTCTTGGCTGGAGAATCCTCATGGACAGAGGTGCCTGGTGGGGTACAGTCCATGGAGTTGCAGCGTCAGACATGACTGAGTGACGAAGCATACACAGAATGAAGCCTTAGCTGCTTTCCCACTATAATCAGTGATAGGCAAGGATGTCCACTCCATTCCCTCTACCACCATTGGACTAGACATCCTAGGCAATGAAATATAACAAGAAATAGTTCTGTTAGATCTTTAAAAATAGGAAGGTTGTAGTGTCCTCTGTGTATTTAAAGTTTTTAGTAAAAGTGAATCCCAAAGGAGATAACTGAAGTGAAAGAATAACAGGAAGCAACGGGGAAACAGTGGAAACAGTGTCAGACTTTATTTTTCTGGGCTCCAAAATCACTGCAGATGGTGACTGCAGCCATGAAATCAAAAGACACTTACTCCTTGGAAGAAAAGTTATGACCAACCTAGACAGCATATTCAAAAGCAGAGATATTACTTTGCCGACTAAGGTCCATCTAGTCAAGGCTATGGTTTTTCCAGTAGTCACGTATGGATGCGAGAGTTGGACTGTGAAGAAGGCTGAGCACCGAAGAATTGATGCTTTTGAACTATAGTGTTGGAGAAGACTCTTGAGAGTCCCTTGGACTGCAAGGAGATCCAACCAGTCCATTCTGAAGGAGATCAGCCCTGGGATTTCTTTGGAAGGAATGATGCTAAAGCTGAAGCTCCAGTACTTTGGCCACCTCATGCAAAGAGTTGACTCATTGGAAAAGACTCTGATGCTGGGAGGGATTGGGGGCAGGAGGAGAAGGGGACGACTGAGGATGAGATGGCTGGATGGCATCACTGACTTGATGGGTGTGAGTCTGAGTGAACTCCCGGAGTTGGTGATGGACAGGGAGGCCTGGTGTGCTGCGATTCATGGGGTTGCAAAGAGTCGGACAGGACTGAGCGACTGAACTGAAGATTCAACTTTGAAAAGTTCTCATGTGTGGGGATAATGGGGTAGAGAATGGAGAATAAGAACTGAGAAAGGACAAGAGAAAAAAGAACTGGCATAATATATTGCTGCAGAAGCCAAGGTTGGCAGTGTGGGGAGTTTTAGGAAAATTACAGACTGTATGATCAGGATATAAATTCCTTGGAGATGCAGAAGACAGTGGAAACTGAAAATGTCATTTTCTTTGTCCAGTAGAGGCTATTGATGACCTTTGAGAAAATGGCCTCAGTGGCGGAACTAAAAACTGGCTTAAAGAGAGATGGGGGAGGGAGAAACAGTGGGTACAGACCATTTCCTTGAAACGATAAGGGGTGTTTGATAAACATTAGTGGTGCCTGAGATAGCTTGTGGGGAAGAGAATGGGTTGGGGCTGTAGNGGCTATTGATGACCTTTGAGAAAATGGCCTCAGTGGCGGAACTAAAAACTGGCTTAAAGAGAGATGGGGGAGGGAGAAACAGTGGGTACAGACCATTTCCTTGAAACGATAAGGGGTGTTTGATAAACATTAGTGGTGCCTGAGATAGCTTGTGGGGAAGAGAATGGGTTGGGGCTGTAGTTTCCCCATCAGTTCTTTAACCCTCAGAAAACTACTCCAGATGAACATCTAAATAAAAATAGTGCCCTATAGGAAAGCACCTAACTCACTCTTAACTAGAGTATTATCACAAGTCACTCATATAATGAAATCCTGGAGCCACCACAATAGCAAAATCGTTTAAATTTATTTAAGCACCTGCCCTTAGCAAACACTGTCAGGGCACATGCTTGGTGTCCTTGGCGATGAATCTCCAACTGCAGAGCTGGGACAGCAACAGCAATAGCAGTCTCGAGCAAAGGTCGATTGGAGGCAAGGCGCAACCTCCCAAAGTTCTCATTTTCATTTTTTTTGCACCATGTGATGAAAACTACCCACCATTTGCGTATTTTCTTTTCTTTTGGCAACAGGTACATTCTTATTAGCTTATTTTTCAAAATGATCCATGTTGTTTATAAAGTACTACATTAACAACCACCCCAGGTGGCTTGCTGAATTCTGATCTTTGTGTCTACTTTACCGTATTTGGTGCTGTTCTGACTTGTAGAAGTCACTTAAAATGCTTTTGGTTCAAGTATTAGTTGTGACATATTATCCCAAGACAGCAGATGGTGATAATCTTTCTTTTGGTCAAGATATATTATGCCTTCTCTCCTGCTTTACACAGTAAGTTTTGATTCTGTTTATTCTAAGTGTATATCTGGCACAGAGTTCCATAATGGATTCCACAGATGAAACAACCCTAATCTCATTTTTCGTCAAGTGATACTAGGAAATGCATGCATATTTACCCTGTTGACTTTATGCAAGAGTACTCGTGGAATGTTCTCCCCTCCTGTTGTCTCTTTACCCTGCTCATCCAGATTCATGCTCATCCAGTTGTACTCACGTTTTCCTCCTCTGTGATGGTTTCCCTGACTTTCCCAGACTGGGTCGACCTTTCTCCTCTTTGCATGTTTAATGTTTCTTTATATTTTACTTTTCTGATAGATATGTTTGTGATGAGGGCATTGGTGTTATTGCCTCTACTGATCTGCGAGCTTCTTGAAAACAGACACTCTGGCTCTCCAGGGCCCCAAGCACTTTGCCCAGAAGTTGATTGTTCATGAAGTATTTGTTGAGTTGGATTGCATGGAGCCTTCCCAGGTGGCTCTAGTGGTAAAGAACCTGCCTGCCAGTGCAGGAGATGGCAAGAGATTGGGTTTGATCCCTTGGGTGGGGAAGATCCCCTGGAGGAGGGCATGGCAACCCACTCCAGTATTCTTGCCTGGAGAATCCCATGGACAGAGGAGCCTAGCAGGTTATAGTCCATGGGGCTGCAAAGAGTTGGACATGACTGAGGTGACTTGGCACACACGCACAGACTACTGTTATGGAGATACATCCAAAAGCCAATGGAGTTCTGAGAAAAGATTGGTCAGGTCTTGAGTTCTCTAGGCATGAGGAAAGAGTTTCTTTTTTTGGCAGAAGAAATAAGTGTAAACGCATGGATTTATAAAGACCGTGCTTACTCAAAGAAAGGTGGAAAATTTGGTGCCTTGGGACCACAGAGATGATTCTAGAGAAGGTGGTTTGATCCTGATGATCTGTACCCTAAGAGATGAATGCATCAGTAACAGAAGTCGAAGAGAGGTTTTTAAAGAAGAGAATACGGTTTGTCTTTCAAAGAGCTAACTCTGGAAACCTAATGTGAACAATCATGATGTGTCTATGTGGATTCATCGGTTATAACAAATGTACCACTCAGGAGGGAATGGTTACAGTGGGGAGGCTAAGGATGTGTAGGGACAGGGAGTGTATGGAACATCTACCTTGCTTTCAGTTTTGTTGTGAACTTCAAACTGCTCTAAAGAATAAACTCTATTTTTTAGAAAAGGTAGCTGTAGCAATAGTGGGCTTCTCATGGGTGGACTTTGTAGGATCACTTCCTTTGTGTGTTCCAGAAGTGCGAAGGGCTACATTTTTTTCAATAGGTGTTATGTCAATTTTCACAGTCCTACAAGTCACACTGCATCTAGGCATGGTCTTCTGACCAGAAACCAGAAGTGAAAAGAAAGGCCTTAGCAGGGTGTCAGAAGTTTGAGCCCAGAAAGTGGATCTCATATTTTTCAGTGGGAATCGCTAACCTGGAATAACAGAGGGCCAGAAGGACAAGGTTGCGTCAAGAACCCACCTGGCAGGGAGACAACAGAAAATTAGAAGGAGCGAGAACAAAGGCAAACATAGTTGAAAAGTTGTGAGGTTCTGCAAGGGGCCAGAAGCAGTTAATTTCTCTGAGTTTAATGAATCTCTTTTTTTTGCCTCTAAGGAAATTACTGAAAGAGCAAATGTGTTGTGGGCTTTAGAACAGTAATCTTTGTTTTTAACCCTTTCTCCACAATGTCCTGGCTGTATTCTTTGGATGAATATCCTAATTTCTCCACTCATCAATCTCCTGACCTGTAAAACGAGGATGATGGCGCTTCATATAATGATGCAGGATTATTGGGAGAATTAGAAATAATATATGTACAACCGCTTAGTAAAATGCCTGGAAATAATACAGGAATTGGTCTTACTCTTAGCCTGCATTTTAACTTTTTCGACTTTCCCAGGGAAGAAGAGGTGTTGAGGTTTCTTTTCTTTAGAGCACTGACATGCTCTTCACTTGGGTAAGGCTGTTCCTCTGCCAGTCTGGGTTAACTGGAGTGGGTGGGAATGGTTCACATGTCATACCTTGTCTGTAGAAGATGCTGTTGATGGCTTTGCTCCCGACTTGGGCTGCCCTGCGTGAGAAGACCTCCACATGGTGTGGCTGTGGGAGGCCTGGCCTTTGGTTTAGTGTGTGCCCAGTGTCTGCTGAGGCTGCTCCTGTTTGTGGCTTGGCCTCTCTGCTTCCTACTCCACCTCTGAGGAGCCACACTGTCTGTTCTGGGAGCCAAGCCTGTCTGCTACTGCTGGTTCCTGGGAATCAGCCACTTCCCTCTTCTCGGGGAGCACATCGTCACAGCATGGCTGGCCGCCACTGGGAAATTCACCCCTGCTTGAAATCAGAAAAACTCACAGCAGTGACATGGGGAAGCAAACTGTGAACGGAATATATTGTGATGTGTCTACTGAATGTGTGCTCCCCGCTCAGAGAAATTAAGAGGACCTCAGATCATCAGAGTCCTCCAAAAGAGGCAGCTTACACTCAGGGCTCTTGACATGGAAGAGGCTGCCAGTAAAATTCAGTTTTGTTGAGAGTTGGGTAAGAAATCAAATAACAGCAAGAAGCAAAAATTCCCCTCAGGTGGGAAGCTGTCTTTGTTTAAGACACTTTGAGAAGCCTCTCCAGGCAGAAAATGAGATTCTGAGAGTGTGAGTTAGCAATGTCCAGGGTACAAACATGATGACCAACTTGGTTATCGTTAGAACAGTGCAGAAGGGGAAGTAAAGGATGGAGAAGAGGGAGCTTGGCAATTACAGAGCAGCTGAGAGAAGCTGTCAGGCAGGGTGGCGGGAGCTAAGGAAAGGATGTCTAACATTTGGTTTAAAGTTTGGGTCATAACACTTGGTCTAATATGGTGAATGTTCCGTGCGCACCTGAAGCGAAGGTGTTTGCTTCAGTGGTTCAGTTAGCTATAAATATTGTTTAGGCCAAGGTGCTTTAACAACGTTGTTTATATCCTCACTGCCATTGTGTCTTATAATATCAACCACAGAGGCGTCTCCAACTGTAACTGTGGATTTGCTTCTTCCTTTAATTCTGTCATTCTTTTTGTTTTGTGTGTTCTGAAGCTTCATTACTGGGTGCACGTACAGTTAGGATTGTTATATTTTCTTCGTTAATCACTGTGAAATATTCCTCTTTTTGTCTGGTAATTCTCTTTGTCTTGAAATATAGTTCATCTGCTGTTAATGTGCTTAGTGTTCACATCTTTTCTCTTTCTTATTTCGACTTGTCTGTACCTTTATATTTAATGTGTTTCTTTTAAATGGGACCAAGTTGAGTCTGCCAATCTCGGACTTTTAATTGGAGTGTTTGGTCCATTTATAGTTAATTATTGGTCTGATTGGGTTCTAGTCCATAATCTTGCTATTTGTTTCCTGTTTGTTCCCTTTATTCCTGTGTTCCTAATTTTCTGCCTTCTTTTGGGTTAACTGAAATTTTTTTTTTTTGTATTTCATTCTATTTTATGTTGAACTTCTAGCTACCTATTTTTTATTCTCTGAATGATTGTTGTAGGGACTGTAATAGGCATCTTAATCACAATCTACCTTAAATTAATATTCTACCACTCTGCATATAATGTAAAAACCTTCTAACACAATTGATTTCATTTTCCTCCTCCTGTCCTTGCGCAGTTATTTTCATCTGTTATTTTTCTGCCTAAGTTGTAAACTATACAATAAAATGATATTTTGCTTAAAAACCAATTGTTTTTTAAAGTATTTAAGAAAAAAAAAATAGTCCTTTCTATTCACCTGTGTGTTTGCTATTCCCAGTACTTTTCACCCTGTCATGTAGATTCGTGTTTCCATTTTGTATCATTTCTCATCATCCCAAATAATTCCTTTAGCATTACTTACAGTGCATTTCTCTCAGCTTTCCTTTATTTATAAATGTCTTAATGTTACCTTAATTTTTCATTTTTCAAAAAAACCTTTTTGTTTTGTACCGGAAGTATAGCCGATTAACAACGTCGAGATAGTTTTGGGTGAACAGCAGAGGGATTCTGTCATACATATTCATATGTCCATTCTCCCCCAAACTCGACTCTCAGCCAGGCTGCCACATAACATTGAGCAGAGTTCCATGTGCTATGCAATAGGTCCTTACTGGTTATCCATTTAAGTGTAGCAGTGTGTATATGCCCATCCCAACCCCCTTGTGGTGGTGGTTGTTACTTAGTTGCCAAGTCATGTCTGACTCTTTGTGACCTCATGGACTGCAGCATGCCAGGCTTCCCTGTCCTTCACTATTTCCCAGAGTTTGCTCAAACTCATGTCCTTTGAGTTGATGATGCCACCCAACCATCTCATCCTCTATTGTCCCCTTCTCTTCCTGCCCTCAATCTTTCCCAGCATCAGGGTCTTTTCTATCAGGTGGCCAAAATATTGGAGCTTCAGCTTCAACATCAGTCCTTCCAATGAATATTCAGGGTTGATTTCCTTTAGGACCAACTGGTTTTTATCTCCTTGTAGTCCAGGGGACTCTCAAGAGTCTTCTCTAATGCCACAGTTCAAAAGCATCAGTTCTTCAGTGCTCAGCCTTCTTTATGGTTCAGCTCTCACATCCATACATGGCTATTAGAGAAACCATAGCTTTGGTTATATGGGACTTTGTCAGCAAAGTGATGTCTCTGCTTCTTAATATGCTTTCTTCCAAGGAGCAAGTGTCTTTTAATTTCATGGCTGCAGTCACTGTCCACAGTGACTTGGGAGCCCAAGAAAAGAAAATATGTCACTGTTTCCACTTTTTCCCCATCTATTGACCATGAAGGGATGGGACCAGATACCATGATCTTGGTTTTTGAATGCTGAATTTTAAGCCAGCTTTTTCACTCTCTTCTTTCACTCTGATGAAGAGGCTCTTTATTTCCTCTTCCCTTTCTGCATATCTGAGGTTATTTGATATTTCTCCCAGCATTCTTGATTCTAGCTTGTACTTCATCCAGTCCAGCATTTCACCTGATGTACTCTGCACTGAAATTAAAATAAGCAAGATGACAATATATAGCCTTGACGTGCTCCTTTCCCAATTTTGAACCAAGCCATTGTTCCGTATCCAGTTCTTACTGTTGCTTTTTGACCTGCATACATGTTTTTCAGGAGACAGGTAAGGTGGTCTAGTATTCCCATTTCTTTAAGTATTTTCCAGCTTGTTGTGAACCTCACAGTCAAAAGCTTTAGTGTAGTCAATGAAACAGAAGTAGATGTTTTTCTGGAACTCTTGTTTTTCCTGTGATCCAACGGATGTTGGCAATTTGATCTCTGGTTCCTCTGCCTTTTCTAAATCCAGCTTGTACATCTGGAAGTTCTCAGTTCATGTAGTGCTGAAGCCTAACTTGAAGGATTTTGAGCATTACCTTGTTCAAAATGAGTCCAGTTTTGAAATATGCATGTAAAGTGAGTACGATTGTGCGATAGTTTGCACATTCTTTGGCATTGCCTTTCTTTGGAATTGGAATGAAAACTGGCCTTTTCCAGTTCTGCGGCCACTGCTGAGTTTTCCAGATTTGCTGACATATTGAGTGCAGCACTTTAACAGATCATCTTTTAGAATTTGAAATAGCTCAGATGGAATTCCATCACCTCCACCAGCTTTGTTTGTTGTAATGCTTCCCAAGGCCCACCTCACTTCACACTCCAGGATGCAGTCTGGCTCTAGGTGAGTGATCACACCATCATGGTTATCTGGATCATTAAGACCGGTTTTGTATCAGTTCAGTTCAGTTCAGTCGCTCAGTCGTGTCTGACTCTTTGCAACCCCATGAATCGCAGCACGCCAGGCCTCCCTGCCCATCACCAACTCCCGGAGTTCACTCAGACTCACGTCCATCGAGTCCGTGATGCCATCCAGCCATCTCATCCTCTGTCGTCCCCTTCTCCTCCTGCCCCCAATCCCTCCCAGCATCAGAGTCTTTTCCAATGAGTCAACTCTTCGCACGAGGTGGCCAAAGTACTGGAGCTTCAGCTTCAGCATCATTGCTTCCAAAGAAATCCCAGGTCCGATCTCCTTCAGAATGGACTGGTTGGATCTCCTTGCAGTCCAAGGGACTCTCAAGAGTCTTCTGTGTATTCTTGCCATCTCTTCTTACTCTCTCTGTTTCTATGAGGTCTTTGCCATTTCTGTCTATCTTTGCATGAAATGTTCCCTTGGTATCTCCAGTTTTATTGAAGAGATCTCTAGTCTTTCCCATTCTGTTGTCTTCCTGTATTTCTTTGCTTTGTTCACTGAAGAGCACTTTCTTACCTCTCCTTGTTATTCTCTGGAACTCTGCACTCAGTTGGGTATGTTCCTTTGCCTTTCACTTCTCTTCTCAGCTATTTGTAAGATCTCGGACAACTACTTTGCATTCTTCCAGTTCTTTTTCTTGGGAATGGTATTGTCACCACGTCCTATACAGTGTTGTGTGCCTCCAACCATAGTTCTTCAGACGCTCTGTCTACCAAATCTAATCCCTTGAATCTGTCACCTCCTGTATAATCATAAGGGAGTTGATTTAGGTCATACCTGAATGGTCTAGTGGTTTTCCCTCCTTTCTTCAATTTGAGCCTGAATTTTGCAATAAGGATCTGATGATCTGAGCCACAGTCAGCTCCAGGTCTTGTTTTAGCTGACTTCTCCATCTTTGGCTGCAGAGAATATGATCAGTCTGATTTTGGTATTGACCATCTGGTTTTGTCCATTTGTAGAGTCATCTCTTGTTTTGTTGAAAGAGGGTGTTTGCTGTGACCAGTGTGTTCTCTTTACAAAACTGTTAGCTTTTGCTCTGCTTCATTTTGTACTCCAAGGCCAAACTTGCCCGTTACTCCAGGTATCTCTTCACTTCCTACTTTTGCATTCCAGTCCTCTCTGATGAAAAGGACATCTTTTTATTTTGGTGTTAGTTCTGGAAATTCTTTTAGGTCTTCATAGAACCATTTAACTTCATCTCCCTAACTAGATATTATCTTAATTTTTGAAGAATATTTTCTCTAGATATGGAATTTTAGGTTTACATTTTTTTCCCTTCAGCACTTTAAAATTGTACAGTAAGTTCCCTACATACAAACCTTCAAGTTGCAAACTTTCCAAGATGTAAACATGCATTCTTATGTCCAGTTATATTAGTTCACATGTCTGGCATTATTTTTAAAAGTTGAGTACTTAGGCTAACTTTGTTATACTTAAAAGTTGGGCTTATGAACTTGCTCTCAGAATGGAACTCATTTGTATGTTGGGGACTTGTTATGTTTCATTGTTGTCTGAAATCATTTCTCATGAGCAGTCAGCTGTCATTTGTGTGGATATCCTTTAATAATATCTTTTTACTCCAACTGCTTTTCATATATTGTCATTATCTTTGGTTTTCAGCAGTTTTACTTTATGTGCAGAGATGTTATTTTCCTTGACTTTATTCTGTCTGCAATTCCCTTAGTGTCTTAGGTTTGTGGGTTGATCAGATAAGGAAAATATTTCTTTAAATATTTTTTCCTACCTAGTTCTCTTATCTCACTTTTTGTGATTTCAATTACATGTATGTTGGGCCAGATGATATTATCCTAAAGGTCCTCAAGCCTTTACTTTTCTTTTTTTTTAAATCTTTTTCTCTCTGTTATTTAGTTTGTATAATTTCTATTAACTTATCAAATTCACAAGCTTTTTTTCTGTATTGTTTTATTTACTTTGATTCAATGAATTTTTCATTTCAAATATTGCATTTTTCTGTTCTAGGAATTAACTTTTTGACTCTTTTTTAGAGTTTCTACATCTTTCCTGAAATTCTCCATTTCTCTACCTACTGTATCCTTTTCCAATAAATTCTGTAACATATTTATCAAAGTTATTTTAACATCGTCTCCTAATTCTAACATTTGTTCACTGGATCTGTTTCTGTTGACTGCTTTTTTCCCTCTCCATGTCTGAATCAGATTTTCATGCTTTTTCACATATCTAGTAATTTTTACTTGATGATACATCACAGCAATCCTGGGTTCTGTTTTCTTCTTGAGAGGAGTATTGTATGTAGTTCTAGCTGGCAGATCATCGTGATCCTGTGAATGCATGGCTTCTGCTTTGTTAGAGTGGATTTGTTTGGACTTTGCCCCTAAGTTCTAGGGCCTAGCCTTTAGTACTGGTATGTGATCCTTATTCCCAAGGTGTGGCTCTTTGTGTTTCAGTGGAAGGCTCAAGGTGCTTACCAGTTCCCTGTGACTTGCTGGGACCTGAACTCCAAACTCTGGATCCCTGGAGCTGCATAGCTCTTTTGTTTTTTCAGTCTTCCGGTTGTTACTTTCCACTGGGTTCCTGTGGCCTTTCCCATGAATACACAGTTCAGGGGTTGGTCAAGGATTTGAGGAGAATTTATATGGAAAATCTGAGGCTCCCTCTCTGTGACTCACTGTTTGTGGGATTTCTCACTTTCATTTTCAGCTGCTGTGACAACTCTGAATTTCAAACTCTGAACTCTTCAGCCTGATAAAAACTGACACTTCCTGCTTGAGCTCCATCTGTCCTACACTTTGCAGACCTATGCCCTTTAGGTGAAAATCCATACACAAGTAGATTTTGACCATGTTCCCTCCTTTAAGAGCCTATCCCTTTCAGTTTCTGCTGGCTCTTCATTGCTCTCTAGTGTCTGCAAACTGTTATTTTTGTTTTATTCAGAATTTGTAATTATCGATAGGAGAAGTTAGTTCAATATAAGCTACATTTTGCTAGAAGTCAGAAGTTCCTGAGTGATTCTTTAAAATTACAGATTAGATTTCCTCCAGTGGCTTCTCATCTTTCATGGTTTGAATTCCCTCTGGAGCAGATTCTGAGATAAGGATTTTTAGTGAAAATTATCTGGGAGATGACCTCAGGGAACACTTGCAAGGGAATGGAGGCATGAGATGTGGAAGCCAACAAAGGGTGTGTAATTAAATTATGAGCTACAATTGAGGCTCAGTTTGGCTGAGGAAGTTTGAAAAACAGTGAGGTCATGCCTTAGTTACACAAACTAAGGTACATGCTTGGATTTTTATCCCCCAGTTCCCTGTATTCATCCAGGATTGATGGTGGCACTTATCTACCTATGTCCTGCCAGAGGGTGGCTTCTAGGGGCATTGATCCCCAGAAATTTTGGCTTGCCATGTTTGTAGTCCTCAGACAGATAGTCATAGGTGTTTGCAATAAGCAATTTTTGTTTAATTTAGAGGAGAATTCTGAAATGGGTGGGGTCCTTACATGTCTACTATGCCATCCTACTAAGAAAAAATAAAAATTGCCTGTGTGAGTGTTAAGTCATCTTAGGCATGTCTGACTCTTTGCAATGCTATGAACTGCAGCCCATCAGGCTTCTCTGTCCATGGGATTTTCCAGGCAAGAATATTGGAGTGGGTTGCTATGCCATCCTCTAGGGGATCTTCCCAACCCAGGGATCAAACCTACATCTCCTGTGGCTCTTGCATTGCAGGTGGATTTTTTACTGCTGAGCCACTGGGGATGAAACCCTGCTAGTCACTCAGTTGTGTCCGACTCTTTGTGACCCCATGGACTATAGACCACCAGGCTTCTCTCTTTATGGAATTCACCAGGCAAGAATACTGGAGTGGGTTGCCATTCCCTTCTCCAGGGAATAAGCCCTATCCTGTCTTTAAAAAGCATTGCCTACCATAATTCATTCCTCACTGTTCTTCTCACCACTGAAATCTGATTGTAGACCTTTGTTTTTTTCTTGAGCATACAAGCTTGTTTTTTTCTTCAGGGCCTAGGTACTTGCTGTCTCTGTCATGAATGCTCTTTTCATGTTGGGTCTTTTTTACATTTAAATTTTAGCTTACCATTTCCTTATCAGAGAAGTCTTCCCTGAGCACCCTAAAGTAGCCTCCAACTTTTTTATCAGATCACCCGATCTTAGTTCTATGCATCTCACTATAGTGACTGACTTTTTTGATAATTTATACCTTTGCTTGTCTATCATCTGCTTCTGCCACCGTATAAAAGCTGTTTAAGAGCAAGAATCTTATTTCTCTTATCATAGCATAAACTTAAAAGAAGAACTCACAGATATTTGTTGAATGAATGAAAAAATGATATAATGAACATGCTAAGATTTTCAAATAACAAATTACAAACAAAAAAACTAAGGTGGAAACCACTCAAGTGTCCATCACTGATTAATAAATGAACAAAATGTATACACATACAATGGAATGTTATTCAGCCTCAAAAAAGTAAGGAATCTCTGACACATGCTACAACATGGATAAATCTTGAAATCGTTAGACTAAAAAAAAAATAATAATCCAGTCATGCAATGACACTATTGTATGATTCCATTTATATGAGGTACCTGGAGTAGTCAAATTCACAATAACAGAAAGTAGAATGGTGGTTGCCGGTGGCTGACAGATGAGAATGGGGAGTTAATGTTTAATAGGTTTCAACTGGATAAGAAGAAAAAGTTCTGGAAGTGGTGGTGATGGTTGTACAGCATTGGGAATGTACTTAATGGCACAGAACTGTACACTTAAAATGATAAGTTTTATATTATGTATATTTGGCCACAATAGAAAATTAAAAATGAATAAGTTACTCTTCAGTTTACAGAGAAAGATTAAGCCTGGATTTGAAATCTGACTCAGTCCTTACTTATACCATCTTGAGCAATTTACGTTTTGAAATTTATATGAACCAGTCTCCTGACCTATAAAATGGTAATAATGATAGTACCCATTCTGTGTGTTTGTTATAATAATACAGTTGTTCTTAGACTTATAAATCATTTTATAACTCATTAACACGTCAAAATTTTATATATTTATATATACACATATATATATATATTCTTTTTTTTGTATTCTTTCCATTATGGTTTGTTACAGGGTACTGAATATATTTCCCTGTGCTATACAGTAGGACCTGGTTGTTTATCTATTTCACATATAGTAGTTTGTATGAAAAAAGTATTTCAATGCAAAAAAAAAAATCTAGAAAGAGAACAATCTTAAAGAACATTTTTAAAAAATATTTCGAAACTTCCAGTATCATAATTGTAACTGAGGTAATTCAAACCAACTCTCCTGCTAAGAATAATTAGGAAAGTTAAACAAAATATATTTTAAAATCTTTTTGAAGACATCAAAGAGACAAAGAGATAGTAAAGAACTACTGGTGCTAGGTTCAAGAGAAGAAAATCCAGAAAGATGATCCTGGCACTGAGGGTGTTTGTTGAATCTGAACAAGGTAGTTGAGAGACTGATTGGCACTTTTAACTGTATCATTAGGTTAAGAAAACAAAATTTGGAATTCAAGACCCATTAAAGTGGCTGGCCGACCCCTTCTACCATTGCCCCTTTGAGTTGAGCTCACCTTCGGAGAAAGAGTAAACTTTGGGCTTTCTCACCACAGCTTTGGATGATATCAGTCCTTGAATTTGATTAAGGTAATTCTTAATTGCTAGTGTCCCTATGCAGCTATAACAATCAAATGTAAATCTTCTCTAGAGGAAGATACCACTCTAGGTCTCAGTAACTCTGCAAATTATTCTCCAAACACAACATGTGGCAAAAAATAAAAAACAACCAAGCACTCATGCAGACAAGAAAACATGAATGAACCAACAGAAAAACAAAACAAAAATGTGATAGACCTGTATAGGATCTATATATTGGAATTCTTAAGTACAGAACCTAAAATAATTATGCTTAATATTCAAAGGAATAAGTGATGAGATTGAGAATTTTGGCAGAGATCTCAGAACTAAAATAAATGACATAATACATTTGAGAATGAGTCAAATAGAAAATCTAGAACTGAAAAACACAATAGTTAGCCCAAATTAAAAATAGAGTTGATACTCTTTATAGAAGATTAGACAAGGTCAAAGAGAGAATTATTGAAGGGGAAGGTGTGTCAGGGAAAAAGATCCAGAATGACTTATGGAAAGACAAAATGCAGGAAAGAAGTTAAGAGACATAAAGGATAAGAAGATCTAATGTAAACATGTTTGGAATCCCAAAAGTAGAAAGGAGAGAAAGTGGAGCGGGAAGAATATTTGGAGATAAAGACTTGAGAATTTTCTTTAAATGTTATTAGGGTTTGCGCTTCCCAGGTGGTGCAGGAGATTGAAGGGATGTGGGTTCAGTCCCTGGTTTGGGAAGATCCCCTGGAGAAGGGATGGTAAGTCACTCCAGTATTCTTGCCTGGAGAATCCCATGGACAGAGGAACCTGGTGGGATACAGTTCATGGGGTCTCAAAGAGTTGGAAAGAACTGAAGCAACTTAGGATGCATGCATGCATTATAAGGATTTAATCATCAGGGTACAGATTCAAACCTGAGTGGATTAAATATAAAGAAACATACACCTGGATACATCAGAGTAAAACTGCTGAAGACCAAAGACAAGATAAATCTTTTTAAAAGAGGAAAAAAAAATAGTGATTACTTACAAAGAAAGAACATTTAGACTGACTTCTTAAAAAATGAATGACATGACTGCTCAAAGAAACAGTGGAAGCCAGAAAACAATGAAATGGTATCTTTGGTGTGCTAAAAGTAAAGAACTTCCAACCTTCTATTCTGAATTCGGGCTTCCCTGGTGACTCAGACGGTAAAGTGTCTGCCTGTAACACGGGAGACCCAGGTTCAATCCCTGGGTCGGGAAGATCCCCTGGAGAAGGAAATGGCAATCCACTCCAGTATTCCTGCCTGGATTGAGGAGCCTGGTAGGCTACAGTCCACGGGGTCGCAAAGAGCCAGACACGACTGAGCAACTTCACTTCAGTTCACTTCAGTTCATTCTAAATTCAGGAATATATCTCTTAAGAATGACAAACGAAAGTTAAGCAAGTGTATCAGCAGCAGACTGCAGAAAAGGAAATATAAAATGGTGTTCTTCAGGCAGAGAAAAAATAGCCCCAAATGGAAGCTCAGAGATGCAGAAAGGTATAAAAAGACACATATTTGGTAAATCTAAATTAATATTGTATGAAACCACTAAAATATTTAGGGTAGTTCAAAATACAGATATCATCTGGCATAACATTTTGTAGGAGGGGTTAATGTAGGGAAGGGGTAAAATTTTCAAATAATACTAGTACTTAGGGATGCATTTTATAATCTCTAGGGTGGCCCCTAAAAAATAGTCTAAGTGTATATTTCCGAGCAAATGGTGAGATGAGTAGAGTAATAAAACAATATTCAATTAATGCAATAGGAGACCTAACTGGACTGAACTGAAAAGTAGTCAAAAGGGACATAGAACAGGTAGGGCAACTTAGAAAGCAAATTATAAAACGTTAGATTCAAGCCTGTGTAAATCATTAATTACATTAAATATTAGTGGGTGAAGTGCTGACAGAAGGCATAACTGTCAAATTAAAAAAGAAAATCTAACTACGTATCATTTTTTAAAGGCATTTGCAAAATATAAGAGGGAAAGTCAGCTGGTCCCCGTATGGCAGGGGTATGTAGTGGGGTCACCCATATACTCATTTTCAAAGGAGGAATAATAAAAATATAATAGGTAATTTTGTTAAGTGTTTATTAAAGGGCTAGATTAAGCATTTTATGCAGTTTATGTCAACTGTTAGTGTCCAGGAGACGTTTTGTGAACATTTTCAGGAGCATTCCCTCCAAACAGTGGTGGTGGTGGGTGCATAGTGGTAACAAAAGTTAGCATCACACTGTAGGAGAGCTTTCTGGGCACATTTGCTCCCAAATCCAGGAGGTGATGTTTTGGGTTATAAATAAAAGCTCTGCAGAATTCAGTCTGATATTTAGTCAAGCAAAACAAATCTTTTTTCCCACCCTGAGGCTACCAACCCTTACTTTCAAACTCCATCTAAATTTGAGATGTGGAAGCAAGGAAATCTGAATGACCTCACGCTGACTTTGCAGTCGAGAATGGAAGGAGAATAAGCTTTAGAGTTGGGGATTTTAACCTGACTGAGCTCTTGCCAGTGATGTGACTCTGAGCAAGTCTGTTTACCCACCTCAACTCGACTTCTTCAGCAAGGTGTATGTAGGGGAGTAATCCTGCCTTTCTCAGGTTGAGTTAGGGTTAAGTGAAATACTGTGAATAAAAGCTCTTCTCTCTTCTACGTGGAATTCTCCTCCTCCAGTGCCCCACGTGCATATACCAGCATCCCAAATCTCAGTTCACCTTGTCCAACTTTTTGATTTGCAGATGAGAAAACAGGCACAGAGAGGCTATGGGATAGCTGTGTGATCTTGGGCAAATTGCTGAATCTCTCTGGTCTTAGTTTCTTCGTCTATAAAACAGAGATTGTAAGAGCAGCCTCACTGAGTTTGGGGAAAGATTGAATGAAAAAAAAAAAATGAATGTGAAGGACTTGGCACTTGGTAGCCATATGATGCATGGTAGCTGCTACTAGTTTTTAAATGGATATTGTTATCATTTTATGTAACGTGAGAAGTCATCTTACTCTGGGTTATTAAGAGCTGGCAGGCTGCAGCCATCTGGTCACAAACCCTGGAGTTGGTGGCTTATCCTGGGAAGACCTTCCTCATGGGGTCAGGGAGAGTTCAGTGAACTCGCAAAGAAGCGTGATTTTAGACGCTCCAAGGTACATCCACCCATCTCCTCTCCACTCCCTCTGCCTGTTATTAAACTGGTAGTTTTTACAACATCTATAAAGAACTTTCCTACCCAATTACCCCAGACAATAGGCTGAAAAGCAGTTTCGACTATGAAAACTTCGTGTTGGGTTCATTTAGATTGTTTTGCTGTGTCAAATCCTCACTTGAGTTCAAAAGTTCAGCTGAACCATGAACTTTGTAATTTCACAGCAGGCAGTTCTACAAATATAGTGGGAAGTGAAAAAGCATACAATATTTAAGGTGGCCTTGCTGTTTTGTATGTAATCTGGTTAGGAATGAATGTACGTAAAATAGCCCTTGATTTACGATGCATGGTAACACATCAAGAAGAAAAGTAAATAAAACTAAACCGAACTATTCCTTGAATTACCTGACCTCCGAGGCTTCCGAGGGAAAGCACATTTGTGACTAATCATTAGTGGACAAACTCAAGCCAGCTAATCTTCTTAATAAATTGTGAAGTCTTGTATACCTCTTGGTTTAGTGGTGGCTTTTCTGCTTGTCTGGAACAGGCAGCATATCCAAACAAAAGGGTCATGACTTGATGTATTTGTTAAAGTTAAAATCCATGTTCTCATGTAACTCAGGCTTGATTTGACCTGGTTACACAAGTGGAGGTGGAGCGAAAGTTTCACAGGAATGAGAATAATGCTGTGCTTTCTCTTGTCTATTAATAAACACACACACACACACACACACACACACACAAGTTCAAGAACCCCTCATTTTGTAAGACTTGTATTTGTGCAGGTTACATACAGAGCAAAGCAAACAAGATAACTCACTCACTTCGGCTGTCTTTCAGCTTGTTTCCACTGAGTCCTCCATACTGTGAAACATGATTTCATGTTGCATCAACATTTTCTTCATTTGTTACAAGGAAATGGGTGGCTCATTGGTTTTTATGGTGCAGCGTGTAAACGTGAACAGACAACTTAAGGCAGACAGCTTGGGGCAGGAGGGTCAGTACGAGCAAGGTGTGTTTTTCTACAGCAGCTGTTTACTCCCCTTTATTTACCGAGGGGTTGGTCTGTGAGGTCACGAGCGGAAAGCTATGCTCGGTCATTTGTGGAAGCAGAGAGGAAAAGAGGGGGTGAGAAGGTCACGTCCTATGACGGATGGCTCCTCATGAGTTTAATGGGACCGGCTTTTTGAAAGCAGTTTCCCTTTTTACTGACTTTTATCTTCAAGTTGCCAGGATTCTACCTCTAGCCAACTCAGAACACTTTTTAGAAAAACTCCCTGGCGGGGATGGTCCGATGTTCCGCTGCTGCCCTCCTCTGTGTCTCCATACCGGAAGGTTCTGGTCCAGTTAAGAGTTAGTGAAACTTTTTGTTCTTTCCAGACATAAATCATCACATAAAATTTCGTGCCTCCAGCTAAGAACCCGGATAACAAAGTGTGAGGGAGTGGAACGGAGACTGTGAATCTGGTTGACCTAGTTAAAGGTGGTCTGTCTTCCTGGGGTTATGAAGATGGAAGGAGAAGCAAGGGTCACTGCCTTTGTGGCTGGATGAACCGGGCTGCCCAGATTTTACAGCCTGGTTTCTGGTTGACTTGCCCTCCACAGTGGGACTGCGTGTCTCCTGATGAGGCCAGCACAGGAAGGAGTTGGTGGCATTCTTTTCAAGGGCTTGTAAGATAGTGAATAGAGACAGGGGGTTTTGTTCCTTCAGAAAGCATTTATGGAGAACGCCCTTCAGGGGAACGACGGACCGGTCAGGCAGAGGTCGGTTGGGGAAGAGAAAGAGACTTCTAGGGGGAGATGCTAGAAGGTGCAAGCAGGGGATGGGGGCTGCATCTGGTTTGCACCCCTGGTTATGTCTGTACAACAGTAGAAGGGAATAACGATTCCCAAGGGACAAGAGCATGCATGGCGTTGACCCAAGAATAAAATGGAGAATGGGAAAACAGGAAAGAAGCGAGATTTCTGAAGCAGTCAGGCTGAGGAGGTCTGCACAAGCTTAGAAAGGGCTGAATTTAGGGTATAAAGGCAGTGGCGGCGATGGGAAAGGGAAGATGGCATTTCAGATGCAAAAATGTCCAACTTTCAGCTCACTGCTCTGTCCTGTGATTTAGCTGCCTGGTTGGATCTCACTCTGCATTAGTTTTTAGGACCTTCAACAGCTGTTCGGGGTCACCATAACCAATAGTTACTTGTCATCTCGGTATCAGTATCTTTATGCATATATTTATCTCTGATCCTTAAACAGTCCTGAAAAGTATGTGCTAGGATCTGTAGCTTATGACTGAGGAAACTGAGGTCCCAGGGTTAAATGTCTTAACAAGTGTACCCAGTAGACAGTGGCAAGGATGGTCTGGGAGCCAGCTCTCCTGATGTGAGGCTTCAAAGAGAGAAGGATGCCGCTTGAGTCCTTGGATGGTGAGGACATAAACAGCTGCCTTTGTGGACGGCCATGACCCACCAGGAAGGCTGCTTGGGTCTGTGCTTCCGTGCTCCGGGATGGGTTTGGGAAGCCCAAGAGATGTCCTAGGGTGACCTCCTTGACCAGGTGCATCTCAGCTTTTTTTCTGTAGCCACAACAGGACAATGTTTTGAGTGTGTATTCCTGTCCAACAGGACTTGGTAAAAAAAAAAAAAAGAGAGAGAATAAAGTTCTTTTGAAATGGATTCATTAAGTCCAGGATAATTTGTGAGACTGTCAGTGATGAGAAAAGAAAAAGTTAAAACCAAGCTCAGTTTTGCTGTGTGCATCCCACATCTCCATTCCCAGTGGCCTGCCAAGGAGGTGCTGAAGGCGGCTTAGTAGCTGCGTTTGGATCTTGTGATCCATATTCTGCCCCCCCCCACCCCCGAGCTGATTGGAGGTGAAGGTTGCTGAGCTCTGAACCTGGCTGCAAAAATTAAGCTATGCCATCTGGGAGGATTTGGCTTTGGGAAACTGAGTGACTGAGTGAGTGTGCAAGGGAAATTGAAAATGAAAAGGCAGGATTTAGAGGAGCTGAGAGGAAGGAGAAGCCGGGGTCTAGATAATGAGAACAGCGTGGTCAAATTCACGAAGGTGACAAGGCTTTTCCACTCGGTTTCGGGGACAGTCATTGGCCACTTTCCCCAGAGTAGAAGGTGGTGCAGGGGAGGGGTAGGAAACGGAGAGGAGGGCACCCAGCTCACCAGGCAGGGTTGGGGGAGACCCTCAGTTGCCAGGCTAATAAGCACTCTGGGCTGTAGGTTACGGAGCTACTGAAAACGAAGTATGAGGGAGGGAGGCAGGAAGGATATTTTCAGAATATGAACCTTGTAGCAGTGTGTAGAACGGATGGAAGGATATGAATCTGGTAACTAATTAATGTCAGACAATAATCCAATGTTATAATCACGGTTTGGCTGCCCCTTCAGCTGACACAAGGTCGATCATTATATGAATAACTCATGTCTCTGCTGCCTCCTCTATTCTCAAACTGATTGCTGGTTTCTGCCCATTCACCACATATTATTTGAGATATATTCTCTTCTAGAAGTGTGCCTGTCCCTGTCCCTCTGTTTTAGTTCCGGCAGCCTTCTGCTTCCTATAGTTACTTATACGTCTGCCTCTACCACTACAGCACCTCCCGGAGGAATCCAGATTTCCAATTCGAGTCTGTTTCCTAGAGCATGCCTGGACTAAGATGACTGGAGCCAAGGAGATCTCTATCAAAGAAACAGCAACCCTGCCTCCTAGTTCCTGAACTTGGCTTCCAGGGTGGAATCTATTATTAAATAAATAAGGTATTAACCAAATCAAACAACTTTTAATGACCCAGAAAAAATAATTCAATTCACAGAGCAAAATAAAGAGCAGAGCAGACAACTCAGCAACACGGCTCTCAGTGGAGTCCGAAAGCACTGGTAGCAATGTGATTTCACAGTTAATCTTGCAAGAATCCCGTGCAGTTTCCTGGGGGAGATGGACATCTGCCCTCCAGACTTGGTGTACGTGTGCTCACAGACGATAAAGAGACCTAGAGATCACCCTTCTTCCTTCCTTTAGGATGAGTTGGTGCTAGGCCCCGAGGATGCGAAGACAAGGAGACCTCAGTCCTTGGGGTGGGGGACTGCAGATAAGACAGTCAATCCAGGGTGAACAGGGGTCCCACAGAGGCCAGTTCAGAGGAAGGAACCATCAGTTTTGCTGTTAGGAAAATGCAGGGATCCAGGAAGGCTGCCTAGGGGAGGTCAGTTTTGAACTAGGCCTTGGATGATGGGAAAGTCAGGTGGAATGGAGTAAAAAGAAGAGTATTTTAGGCAGGGGACCTTGTAAGAACAAAAACACGGAGGGGCTCAGGGTGTTTTTATTTGGTGGTGGTTTTGCTTTGACTTTTATTACAGTATAGTTGCCTTACATCACCGTGTTAATTTCTACTGTACAGCATGGGTGAGTGAGTGAGTGAGTGAGTGAGTGAAGTCGCTCAGTCGTGTCCGATTCTTTGCAACCCCATGGACTGTAGCTTACCAGGCTTCTCCGTCTATGAGATTCTCCAGGCAAGAATACTGGAGTGGGTTACCATTTCCTTCTCCAGGGGGTCTTCCCAACNGTGAGTGAGTGAGTGAGTGAAGTCGCTCAGTCGTGTCCGATTCTTTGCAACCCCATGGACTGTAGCTTACCAGGCTTCTCCGTCTATGAGATTCTCCAGGCAAGAATACTGGAGTGGGTTACCATTTCCTTCTCCAGGGGGTCTTCCCAACCCAGGGATCAAACCTGGGTCTCCCGCGTTGGAGGCAGACGCTTTAACCTCTGAGCCACCAGGGAAGCTACATGGTACAGCATAGTGAATGTTTTTAAGCAGAGGTGCTATTGGCATTTTGGCCAGGATTGTTATAGGATGCTGCCCACTCCCTAGTTGTACTGCACACAGCTTACATCCCTTCCCTACCAAGCACCCCAGAGTGACAGTCAAAGCTTTCCAAGCATTTCCCAAGGCCCCAAGAATGGAGTGGGTAAGGGTGTGTTTGGGGTTCAGTGCCACCCTGCCTGAGAACCACTGGAGGGAGTGCTTGAGACTTGATTGGTGGTGTGTGGGGCACCATATTTTATGGATTCTTGTTTAAGGAGGGTTGGGCCTTTGCCTTAGAGGGTGGCAATCATGCAAATTTTGGACAAGGGGAAGACCTGGTCGGAGGGATCTGGTTTTATAAAGATCATTCTGACCTCACGGTGCGGGTAGATTACAAGAGACAGAAGATGAGATGTCCAAGGTATTTGCTTCCTTCCCTCCTTCCCTCCCTCTCTCCCTTCTCCCTTTCCTTGTGGATGTATTTTTAGCAACTCACAGTTAGTAAGTTAATTGTTGTCTGCTTTTCCTTCCATTCACTTATAAATTTCAAGGAATGGAGCCTCTCTCCCAGGACTTGCCATGTTGCCTGGAAAACTGCTTTTCTGAAGTGGTTGTAAATCATCTCAGCAGCTCCATACCCAGCCTTATGTACCTATTATGTGGATGACAAAACTGAGGCTTAGAGGTCTGCATTTAAATCCTAGGCTCTTATTTACTATAGTGACTGAGATGTTCTTATTGGCATTTTCCTATTAATTTAAAAGAAACCAAAACACCCAGTATGGTACCTGGGGAAACATCTCTGAAAGATGGGAATTGGTTCTTTTGCTTTGCTCTTCTTTCCGTCAGCTTTTCGGGATCCTGGAAGCTGTCTCCTGTAAGCCTCAGCACTGGGCCACCGTGCTTTAGTGATCACCATTGCCTGATGTAAGAGGCCTTCAGTTCCCCTTGGGGAAAATTACTTTACTGAAAATCACTCACTGCCCTCAACATCTTTAGCCAAGATGTTCTCATTTTCTTGGAGCCAGAATAAGCTGGCAGGGTGCTAGAGTCAACGCCGGCTGGGACCCACGTGTGCTTCCGCTGGCCAGGGAGTGGCAGACAAGGCAGCAGCATCTTTCAGCCCAGACTTTCTCCCGGCCTGATTTATTGCTCCCGTCTCTTGCTCTGGCTCTTGGCTAAGATTTCCTTCCAAAATCTTTGCTGCCGATCCAGGACTGTCCATGTGTGTTTTCGCTTTGCTGCTGTTGACGGAGAGCTTTGGGTAGATGCCCTGACACCACCCACTCTGGCCTTATCTGCAGGAGCCATCTTTAGTTTGTCAAAACCCAGGTCTACTCACAGGCTCGGGTCCAAAGCCACTTCCGCCCCTTCCCCTGCTTCGGCCACAGGTGACTGAGTAGCTGGCTTCAGAGGCTTGAGGACACAGCCCAACCTCTTTGAATTCTGACCCAGGGCTCCTAGTACACTCTCTGGTCAGTTGCATCAGAGATCCCTTTTGTAGAAAAATTAAAAAAATTTTAAATGCAATAATGTTTTCTCAAGAGAACCAAAGTAACCATTTATTTTGGCTCCACGATATCAATTCAAGGAAGTCTCTTCCCTCTTCTTTAAACTGTCCCTGGAGTCGGCTAGGTTTGTGCGCTCCACCATTCACCCAGGGCAAAACCCCTTCCATCTAGCCCCTCTGGATCGCATTTGCCAAAGTGGGAAAAGACTCAAGCAAAATATCTTCCCCAGAATTAGTGAAAGAGTCCTTTTAAGGATAGTTAATAAAAATCAGGCATCTCTTTTAGTGTAATTTTTCATCTCAGAAGCCAAAGTATAGCCTGGCTTTTAAGACATGCAAGCAGCAGAAGGCCTGCCTGGGTGGGTTGAAGGTTTCCGCCCAGACACCTGGAGCTCTGGAGTCCCCGCTTGGAGCAGCTTGTCTGCGTGGATGTCTGACTCTCCCTTTCCCACACAGTTCACATTTTCCTGTCATCTGAGTGTCACTCCAGCTGCATTGTACAAAACTAGTATTTTTATTTTTGACCTTTGGAATTTTTTTTTTTTCCCTAGTGCCTAGGGACACTAAAGCTGGACTGAGTCTTTGTGAAAAAAAAAAAAAAAATTCTCTTGTGTTTCTCCAAATTGCAGACTGTCTAAGACTGGTCTCAGGATCTGCTTGTATCAGCAGCTGCCACTCAATCCCTGTTCTTTAGGCTGATGGGGAGGGCAGGGATGTGTGGTTTGAAAGAATTCTCAAGATGATTCCAACAAATACCATACCAGCTCCCTTGAGACTCTCAGGTCTAAATAGAGGCGCAACTGTTTGGCTCCTTTGAGTAAACTCATAGGGCTTTCCAAAGTTTCAGCTCTGAAACCTCAATCAAACCACTTTATAGTCTTGATTTGGTCAAAATGGTTGAACTGGTTATATATGGATGTTTGACTATGGCTTTCTTTCAAGTTTTTCAGTCTTTCTGAGAAGTCTATAAACTTTTGCACAGGTCCTACAGTTTCTGCTTCATTGGGCTTAAATTCCTTGGGTTAACTTTGGCAAATTGCTAAGCACTTGAAGTGTCCGGTTCTTCATCTGTGCAGTGGGAGGGCGTGTACCTGGCTGTGCTGTGGGGACTAGGTACGTCGCCTTGCGCAGAGGAGGAGTCGAGTAGGGTCCTCGATAGGTGACTGCCACAGTGGCAGCGATATTGACAACTGAGAATAAAACAACCTGACTTTTCTTCTCTGTAACACATCCCAGTCTCTACGGGCAAGGTATTCCAAGATCCCTCAAACTGTGAAGACAATCGAAGCTATTTATTGAGCTTCTACTGTGTGCCATGGTCTGGGGCTGGGTGCCTGCATGCACTCGCTCATCTCACTGTTTTGAGGTAACACTGCTCGTCCCGTGTCCGCTGAGCACAGTGAGTCTGAAGAGGCTATTAATATGTCAGTCAAGGTTCTTGCTTGCAAGTAACAGATTGATTTAAGCAGAAAAAGCTCTCAGGCAGCCCACAGAATTGCTGGGAAGGTTAGGGAACAGGCGTAGAAAACAGGCTCAGAACACATGCTCTGAGGACTACAGCCAAACCCACACTGCAGAACTGTTCACCAAAACCACTAGCCCGGGACCGTGGGAGCGGCCACCACCGCTGTAGCCGTTTGGAAGTTGAATGTTGATGTCACTGCTGCTGCAACAGAAAGAATTTTTTTGTTTGTTTGTTTAAATATTTGGCTGTGTTAAATATTTAAATTTTTGTTTAAATATTGGGGCTCCCCAGGTGGCAGGTGGCACTAGTTGTAAAGAACCTGCCTACCCATGCAGGAGACAGCGGTTCGATCCCTGGGTCAGAAAGATCTTCTGGCGGAGGGCATGGCAACCCACTCCAGTATTCTTGGCTGGAGAATCCCATGGACAGAGGAGCCTGGTGGGCTACAGTCCATGGAGTCATGAAGAGTTGGACACAACTGAGCAACTAAGCACGCATGGGTCTTCATTGCAGCATGTGGGGTTAGTTGCCCTGTGGCATGTGGGATCTTAAGCTGCCTGACCAGGGATCAAGCCTGCGTCCCCTGCAGTGGAAGGCAGATTCTTAACCACTGAACCACCAGGGAAGTCCCACAAAGAATTCTTTCTTCATCTTGCTTCATGAGTCCCTGGCTCCCAGTTCTAAGCCTGGGATGGGAACCTGCTTACCCTAGTTTGGACCACATGCTCCTGCTCTGCCGCAAGGGAGGCTGGGAAAATAAGTGTCTGGCTTTAGGGGAAGGGAATATTCTGTTCCAAGGCTCATTTGGTGAGGAATTCCCCCAAATGTAGAAAGGAAAGCAGACACTAGGGTAGCCCCACACCATTAAATGTCTACCGCTTTGAGAAACTTGGATTCTTCGCCAACCTAACCCACACCCAAACCCCCTTACTGTAACCTTCTGTGGGTTGTGTGAAATCCTTATTTGCCTTCTCCAAGTCAGATATTTCACTGGTTTCGAAACTGCCAAACCAGACCCCAAGTTCTTTCCCTCAACAGGTATTTACCTCAGTTCAGTTCAGTGGCTCAGTCATGTCCGACTCTTTGTGACTGCGTGAACTGCAGCACGCCAGGCCTCCCTGTCCATCACCAACTCCTGGAGTCCACCCAAACCCATGTCCACTGAGTCGGTGATGCCATCCAACCATCTTGTCCTTTGTCGTCCCCTTCTCCTCCTGCCGTCAACCCTCAAAAGCATCAGGGTCTTTTCCAATGAGTCAGCTCTTCGCATGAGGTGGCCAAAGTATTGGAGTTTCAGCTTCAACATCAGTCCTTCCAATGAACACCCAGGATTGATCTCTTTTAGGATGGACTGGTTGGATCTCCTTGCAGTCCAAGGGACTCTCAAGAGTCTTCTCCAACACCACAGTTCAAAAGCATCAATTCTTCGGCGCTCAGCTTTCTTTATAGTACAACTCTCACTTCCATACATATTTACTTAGTTCTGTATAAATATTGGCGTTCATAATAACAAAATACATGTTAATAGTGTTAAGAAAACCTTGGTACTCAAATACACAAGAGGCACTGGAGGCTGAGGATCCCTGAAACCACGGTCTTTGACCTACAGGGTCATTTGATGTTTGGTTGGAAAACATTCCTGAGCTGGTCTGATCCTCCTGTTTACCTGGAGAGGAGAAAAGTGCACGTGAGAAACCATCCGTAATCACAAGTGGATTGTATGACTCAGTACCCTTCCCCTGGCCTATAATCTCATAGAAAACTCTGAGGGAGAAAAGCAGGGCTCCTTCAAAAACAAAATCAAACCAACAGACAAAGCCAAATTTGGTACAACCTTTCTAGGGCAGTTGGACAATATGTATCAAGAGCTTAAAAAATGTATTTAGTTTTTTTTTGTTTTGAAGGATAATTGCTTTACAGCATTGTGTTGGTTTCTGACATACTTCAGCATAAATCAGCCATAGGTATACATCCGGCCACTCCCCCCTGAATCCCCCCCCATCTTCTTCCTCACCCCACTCCTCTAGGTTGCCACAGAGCACTGGATTGAGCTGCCTGCATCACAAGTAAATTCCTACTTGCTGTCTATTTTGCATGTGGTGATGTATATGTTTCCATGCTGTTCTCTCAGTTCATTGCACTCTCTCCTTCCCCCCACTGTGCTCAAAGTCTGTTCTCCACGTCTACATATTCATTGCTGCCCTGCAAATAGGTTTATCAGTACCATCTTTTCAGATTCCATATGCATACGTTAATATATGTTCATCGACAGATGAATACAGAAATTGTGGTACATATACACAATGGAATATTACTGGGCTATAAAATAGAAAGCATTTGTGTCAGTCCTAATGAGGTGGATGAACCTAGAGCCTGTTATACAGAGGGAATTAAGTAAAAAAGAGACAAAATGTATTTTTGATTCACTAAGTTCATTTAGAAATCAAGCCTGGGGAAATGTAGACAGAGGTGTGAAAAAAACTTATGTTCTGGGATATTCATATGAAATAGGGTAATTTATGCTAGACAAGTATTGATCCTGATTTTTTAAAATACATGTCTATACTGACATATGTTTATACAAAAATCCAATTAAGAAATACAGCAATATGTCAACTGTGAGATGTTTAAAAATTTTTTGTACTAGTTTTGAGATTTCCAGAACATTCTTCAGTAAAGGTATACTTTTTCTATAATTAGAAAACAATTTGTATTACTTAAAAAATTCCATCAGATCATCTTCAAAGAAACCAAAGAGAAAAAAATGTTAAACCAATTTTCAGAGGGGCAAGGCTGCTCTGTCTACCCCTAGGGGCCTTCTGGGTAGAGGGCAAATTAAAACCTTAAAGTTTAAAGTCAATCAGTTTGTCTTCATGGGCCCTAAATGGGGAAAACTTCAGTCATTTCCCTTGCCTGGCACTCTTGTGGTCAGAGAATGAAATCCAATCGTGGGGTCAGTTGGGTTTATACATTCCATGGCAAACCAATTTGGCCATTTCTCTGCATTTCCCAAAAGTTCTCTGACTTCCTAGACAGGAATTGTGAACACAGGGAGACCTTTATGCTGGCTCTTGCAGCACATCTGGTTTACAGCGTGTGCCAGATGGGCCCCCTTTCATCCGGAGGGAGGGGCAGGAGGGGACACGGGGCCTCTGTAGGTCCACGGAACTTCCCCAGTGGAGGCTCTGGTTTTTGGTGAGGTGTTTCAAGTTAAGCTGTAAGTGTATAGCTCTAAGTGTAAGGACATCCCAGTGTCCTTTAACTTTAGGGCAATATGCTTTTTATTAGATACTGCCCACCTGGCATTTAGGTTCGTTGCTCAGCCCAGAGATGTTTTGGGCAAGCTATTGGTTGGCTTGTGACACCATCATGCATTACATGAATATTTATTAAGCGTTTAGACAGAATGCTGACTTTCTAACCTTAATAGCCTCAGTCTGTTGTTTGGTCTATACCTAGCCTATGATCATACCAGGCTTTCCATCACCTGGAACATGCTAGTAGTAGTGTTAGTCACTAAGTCGTGTCTGACTCTGCGACCTTATGGACCGTGGCTTGCCAGGCTCCTCTGTCCATGGGATTCTCTAGGCAAGAGTACTGGAGTGGGTGGCCATTTCCCTAAACACTGTCCATGTTTACAAGTCTGAGAGTAGTGAAAGGAAAGATACTGCTGGAGGAGAGTGGCTGAGAAGAAAAGGATAAGATGGTTGAGTGGCCAGCACCAACAAGGTGAGAGAAATAAATGTAGAGTGGGGCTGAAATGCAGGTGCCACTGCAGCCATGTTGGGCTTTGGTGAGTCCACATCAAGCGTCTCTCCAGGAATGTCTCTGCCACTACTGTTCTTAAAGATTCTTCTTTCATTCCTTGCAGAAACTTGGGGAAAGGAACCCAGACACATTCTCCCCATTCCCTAGTTACCACCCAACTCTTTTCTCTTACCCTGAAGGCCTGAATATTTATACTGAGCACTTTCCTAGACAAGCAGCCCAATGGGACCTGACCAACCCTCATGTCACATAACAGGACATTTCTCTTTGTCCAGAAACCAAACAACCAGAAGCCTAATCGCTGGAATGCTCGCAGTTCTCTGGAAGAGTGAACACTATCTATAGTGACTCCAAGATTTCTCAAGAACTTACCATGAAGATAGAGAAAATGGTGCTTTGAAAAGTTGTCGACTTACATGCTTTGTGCTATTCTTCAATTAAAAAAAAGACTAATTTGTATATACTTTAGATACAGGATCTCTCAGGGTCCAGGCAGGAAGCATGGTTTAAATTAGGAGACTTAGGGAGATGACCACCTATAAAGGGGTAATCAGGGTTGAAGGAGCCCATGAGGAAAGTTGAGGCAGCAGAGACTAGCAGCAGTGGGCATTCATCACTTCTTCTGGGCCTAAAGGGGGAAGAAGAGGGACCAGTGTTAGTGGAGATCAGGGAATATAAGAGAATTCTTGGAGGGATCTGGCAGGAGCCGCAGACTCAGAGGGGTGGAATCTCTACCAGAACCAGGGTTCTAATGCAGAATAGGAGCTGGGAAGAAATACCCTGACCTCTTTCTCCTCTCACTTGCTAATTTCCATTGACCAAACCCAACCAGAAGCCACATGGTCTAAGGGAGAGTTCAGAGGAAGAAGATAATACAGTCCCTAGGGATCAGCCTCCTGGTACACAGAAAAGAGCAGAAAAAAGTAGGTCGTGGACTGAGAAGGGCAGGGCACAAGTACTAGCTCTCTCTTACACCCAGAATACAGAATTATTCAGAGCATCGTTTTCCATCACTCTTGCTAAATGTCATTTTATTGGTCAAACCTCCCAAGAGTTGTGGGTTTTTTTTTCCCTCCCACAAATACTTTCTGAAAGTCATGACTGGTTATCCCTGTAACAATATATTTTCATTTATTGAAAAATATTTATTGGGTATGTATGTACCAGACACCATTGGAAAAGGGCCCACATTTGCCCTGCACCCATCTTTCACAATCGTGGGGATCGTTTCACCTCTAATTTTTTCAACAAATAATCCTTTGTGTCTGGACCAGTATTTATATAACCACATCAGCTTTATTTTTTTGGTAAATCTCAGTTTTGTTTGACTTGATAGTCTGTCCTGGACAACTGAACCCCAGGCATCTCTGAATCTAACAGAAATTTGACAGGGTTTTTTCCCTCAAGTAGAACTCAAGTTGTCAGTAGTCCTATATGTATATTTTTAATGAGGAAACAGTACTTTTGGTTTTGTTAAGAACCTTCAAAATAAAACTAAAATGAAATAATAAAAATAAATATAAAATAAAATTTTCAAAGTCCTTTTTTAGAGTCTACATCAACAGATTTCAAGTTTTTTGACTGCAGACGACAATCAAAAATACTTATTGTATCCCAACCTAGCTTCATGAAACAATAAGCACCATTACCTTGTTTAAAGCATCCTATTACTTTTCTATCCTATCCTATTTCTTTAAAAATGCTGATAGTAGCCCACTAATTGATTATATAGTGTATTAGTGGGTTGCACTCTGCAGTTTGGAAAACATTGGCCTACATAATCTCTTGAAGCTTTTTTCAAAAGAGACCCAGCACTGGAATCTGTATTTCAAGGGTAATTAAGATGCCCTAAATGTCTTTCTTTTAGCCATCATCTGATGTGCCAATTTCACCATTTTTCTTTGATTTTAAGAGCTGCAAGCTGGTCTGAGCAGCAGCTTCCACTATCTGTGGGAGAGTCCTATGTTTACTGTCAGTTTGGCTTTCTGGGAAAGATTGAAGGCAGGAGGAGAAGGGAATGACAGAGGAAGAGATGGTTGGCTGGCATCACCGACTTGATGGACATGAGTTTGAGCAAACTCTGGAAGTTGATGATGGACAGGGATGCCTGGTGTGCTGCAGTCCATGGAATCACAGAGTTGGATACAACTGAGTGACTGAACTGAACTGGCTTGTGATTGGAAGTGATTGGCAATGGGGATGAGCAGCTGTGGCTTACCAAATCATTTTTCTAAACGCAACCAGTGTTTTTTTCTTGTTTATTTTAACCTGAAGAAATCTGTTTGACTTGCAGTTTGGGGGTAAAAGGCTTTATTGCAAAGATAGTACAGGTGGTCGTGGGTAGGCACCTGACTCATTGCTGAGGGACTGAGGGGATTTAGATGGGAATGGAGTGCTCTTCCACCACCAAGACTACGTGGGAGGGGGCCAGGGAGTGAAAATCGGGACTGCTGTTCATCAGGCACTTAGGTGTGCTGCATGTGTGTGCATGCTCTTATCATGTTCAGCCTGCCAGGTTCCTCTGTCCATGGGATTTCTCAGGCAAGAATACTGGAGTGGGTAGCCATTTCTTCCTCCAGGAGTTCTTCCCAACCCAGGGATCAAACCTGCATCTCCTCCATTGGCAGGCAGATTCTTTACCACTTGAGCCACCTGACATTTAGATGTGTTAAGGGCATTTCATGCATTCTCTCATTTAGTTCTTATAACAATCCAGTGAGTAGGTATTATTTTCTTCATTCTAGGGTGGAGGGTACGTTATTGCCATTTAGACAGGAGGGAACAGAAGTTCAGAGAGGTTTCATAATTTCTTAAAGCTTCCACAGGTAATGCAGAAGGCCGAGCTAGAAATCAATTTTATTTGTTACTTGTGATAGTATAATAATTCTTTTGTCTTTAGTCCGGAAAGAGGAGCAAGTAAAGAAAATCCTTCTGGCCCTGGAGCATTAGATGTGTGGTTTAGGGGTGGGAGTTCGCTGCCAGTATCTGGGATTGCTTTGGGAAGGAGGCCATTTTTTGTGACTTGATTTCTTGGTTAAAATTTAGAATTCCAGGTGTAACACAAAGAAATAATTGGAAACTAGAGGGCAACTAATGTTATCAAAAACAACACACTTCTAAGGGTCGTTTAGACTGTCTTTATCATTCATAGCATGGGCTCTATGAAAAATTTTTTAAAAGAACATCCAGTTCCAAATAATGGAATTTGAAATACATTTGATTTGTGAACTGGTGAATTCATGGATTTAATGTAAACAAAATATCATGGCATGTCTGATTGTCCCCGCACCCCCACCCCCGCCAGTGATAATTCATTATTCATTTACGTAGCTGGGAACAGAGAATTGGGACCTATGGAAACAAAGCAACATCATAGGCTTCTACTGTAATAAAGTAGATTCAGAAAAAAGGGGGAGAGGATTACTTCAGAATTTTCCCAGAAAGACTGGTGTTGAGACTTTCAGAAAGAAAGATGTAGTAACAGACTTGATAGTTTGAGAACCAAGAAGGAGTCAGCATATATATTAAGGATACTGGGACTTTTAGCCAATTTACAGACTAAATAATGTTAACATCTTTTAGGCTAAAATGATGTTAACATCTTATAGGCTACAGTAGTATTAGTAGGCATTGTAAAGACTTTCTCCTTTGAGACTTTGCTTAAAAGAGCCACAGTAACAAGTTTATAGTCGAGATCAGAGATCAAATACATCTTTTGGTACTTGGGCTTTTTCATTTTCTTTATGCGATATTGTTACAGTTATGTTTAAGTGAATTAACTAGATGCTTTTAAGCCCAGTGGATATTTGTCTGTTCTATATAAACATCAGTGAAGTATCTCTCTGGGTTTTAGCTTTCCAGGACTTAAATTGTCCATGAAATAACTGTTTTGCTCATTACATTAACCAAAAAAAAAGCAAGACAGATCTGTTGATGGTTATAACTTGAGATGAGAGTTAAGATAGGGCTCCTTTTGACATGCTGCTAAGTCACTTCAGTCATGTCCGACTCTGTGCGACCCCATAGATGGCAGCCCACCAGGCTCCCCCGTCCTTGGGATTCTCCAGGCAAGATCACTGGAGTGGGTTGCCATTTCCTTCTCCAATGCGTGAAAGTGAAAAGTGAAAGTGAAGTTGCTCAGTCGTGTCCAACCCCAGCGACCCCATGAACTGCAGCCTTCCAGGCTCCTCCGTCCATGGGATTTTCCAGGCAAGAGTACTGGAGTGGGGTGCCACTGCCTTCTCCACCTTTTGACATATGTCCCCCCAATTTAAACATAGGTAGTAAAATTACCAAAAAAATAGAAGATAAAGAAATCACATAATGCTTATATAGATAATACAAGTTCCAAGTTTGTGGATCCACAGAGTCAAATGCTTATAGTGGCCTGGGAAGTTACTTGTATCCTCAAAAATCTAGTGGCTCTGGAAACTTCTTATATGTTGCTTCTCAGATGCCCGAAAGATTTGTGATCAAAGGGTCAAGGCCATGGTTCTGTGCAGACACTGCCTCTGAAAATGAGTCATAATGCCTTTCTGATTACTTTTCGGCTTTGTAAACAAAGATATTTCCATTAGATTTGATCCATTGAGGAAAAAGAGAGATGGTAAGCATCCTTCTAGTGTCCAGCCCAGACTTTCTGACTTGGGGATGGACCATCTCGATTCTCTTTTTAAGCTGCTGTTTGGAAGCCAGAGACCAAGGAACCAATATTCTGTTCTCACCAAAGTTAATATTAAAAGTTAGGTACACTTAATAAAATTACTGTGGATGGTGACTGCAGCCATGAAATCAAAAGATGATTGCTTCTTGGCAGGAAAGCTATGACAAACCTAGACAGTGTGTTGAAAAAGCAGAGACATTACTCTGCCAGCAAAGGTCCATATAGTCAAGGCTATGGTCTTCCCAGTAGTCACGTACAGGGGTGAGAGCTCAACCATCAAGAAGGCAGAGTGTCAAAGAATTGATGCCTTTGAACTGTGGTGCTCCTGAGAGCCCCTTGGAGAGCAAGGAGATCAAACAAGTCAATCTCAAGGGGAATCAACCCTAAATGCTTGCTAGAAGGACTGATGCTGAAGCTGAAGCTCAAGTATTTTGGTCATCTGATGTGAACAGCTGACTCATTCGAAAAGTCCTTGATGCTGGGATAGATTGAGGGCAGAAGGAGAAGAGGGCATCAGAGGATGAGATGGCTGGATGGCATCACTAACTCAATGGACATGAACTTAGGCACACTTTGGGGGATGGTGAGGGATAAGGAGGCCTGGCATGCTGCAGTCTGTGGGGTCGCAAAGAGTTGGACACAACTGGGTGACTGAACAACAACATTCCCTGGGTAAGCCATATTATCTGAAAGATGGGCTCTGGATTCTCCAAATAGGTTACATTTTCTTCCCTATCTTGGTTCATGTGTACGGAAAAGGACAGAAAACCAGGTTTGGGGTCAACATGAAGAAATGCTATGTAGATTCAAACACAAGAGTGATTAGAAGAGCCAACTCCCATTAAACAGGATTTGCTCTTTTCCAACTGGACATGCATAGGAATTGGTTTTTTAAAAAAGTATTAACTTATTCTTTTTTCCTTCAAGCTTAGCCAGAGACCTCATGGAGGTCTAAACTCAAGCCAAGCTTGATCTGTTTTAATTCAACCACTGTTGATTTATGGCTTAGCAAAAAATGTCTGAGAATTTTTTTAAGCTAAAAATTTTTTTTACCCTAACTTGACTCTCTCACATCTCAAATACAGTTGAGGGATATTTCTCAGACTTTCAAAAGACAAAGCCATCTTTGGAATGGAAAGGAGCTCTCAGAGCTTCAAATCCCAGTAAAGGATCCTGTGATCGTTTTTATACAAGTAAGAACAGATATATTGGAAGGACATATGACACTTTAAGTATGTTCATTTGATTCCTCTTGAATAGAGACAAGAATAGAATCAACCCAAGACTAAAGGGGAGATGCAGGCCCGGGGGAGAGGGGGGTCCGGGCTGGCAGCATTCTCAGAGTTGGTGCCAGCAGAAGGGAAACAAAAATTCCTCTTCTTTCTTTTACCCCCTTCCTCTTCTTACCACCTCCCCCATTCCGGAAACAACTTCCCCTAAACATTGTCCAGATAGAAAACCCACAGCAGGTTTTCTTCCCTTCCCAGCTCTGGAATGAGTGTCATTACACGATGTGAGTAGGAACCAGGCTAATAAGCAATTACCAACTGTAAGGAGAAAACCAACACCAGGTCACTCATCCGTTCCAGCTCTAACATTTTATGGGCCTAACGCAGTTCGCAAGGAGCCATCGTTTCTCCGCCTCCAGTAGCACGCAGCCTGTGCTGCATGGCTTATCCATTCACCAGCTGTGAGTTTCTTTCTGTGTGAGCATCCATCTTTCCTGTAAGACTGTAAGCTCAGTGAGAGCAAGAACTGATCATATATTTTCTGTCCTTTCCCAGAGCTGTGACCTTCAACCAAACATGCACACGAGTCCAGTGACCATCAGAGTCTTCGGCCTCAAAGAACACACAGAAGGAACAAAGGTAAAAGATGTCTTTCTTCCTAATGCCGAGGCCGAGCTAAGCATATAAGTGCTGATAATTGCATTGCATTCTTTGTGGGGAATCTTTGAGAAGCAGGAAAGGGCATTCTCTGCCATCGCGTATTTGTGCAGCGTGTGTTTCTCTATCAAATGTAGCTCCATGAAAAAATGCTTATACAGCAGCTCTGCTCATGAAGGTTAATATATGTCCAGTTCTTAAACTGCCTTGGCCCAGACCTAGAATTTTACTTCTAATGCTTTAAATTCCTTTCATGGTTTTAGTGTTTCAATTTCATGACTACAGTTCACTCCTCAGAGACCTGCACCACATCTGTGCTGTGTGTTAGCTTTCTTGCCTCAAACATCATCCTGGTTGCATATCAAGTAATGGATTAATCGGCAAGAAATAGGCCCAGTCATGAAAACAAATGAAATAATGGACCAGAATCATGCTGAAGTAGTTAAAAAAAAAACAAAAAAACACTGTCCAATTCTTGGCATATAGACTTTTTTCCAAAACACGATGCCAGTTTTAAAAGTGAATTGATAAGGACAAAATAGCTGACATTTATTGAGCATTTATATTGTTCCATGTACTATGCAAAGCACTCCGTAGCTAGTTGCCTCATTTAGCACTGAGAACAATTCTAGGAGTTGTTACTGTTTGTGATTAGGCACTATTGTTGAATGTGTGCCACCAATATTCAGTGTGACTCATTTGGTCCTTACATGGGTTGATGATATCGTGTGTGTTTATCTTGTACTATGTATGTGAAAATTTTGTAGTGTTTATTATATATCTCATCGGCGTTTTTTGGTTAGTTGCTGAAAGAAAAAGGTCCCTAAAACTAGTTGCATAAAGAACAAAAACATTTATCTCTCTTTCATGTAAATATCCAGGAAGCAGGTTTCAGATTGGTTGGTGGCTACACTCCACATGGCTGTTTAGAGACCTTGGCTTCTTCTGTATTTTTTTCCCCATCATTTCTTAGCTATGGCCTAGAGTTAAGATACCAGACCAGTAATGACATATATCATTTCTACTTAACTTTGGAGAAAACTTAGTTGTATAGGCTATAACTTCATATGACTTCAAAAAAGACTAGGAGTTATATCTGCTGGCCAGCCAGGTGTTTGGCTACAGTTCTATCACTTTGAACAAGGGATGAATAAAATTCAGTAAGTAGCTCAGTGTGTTCATCACAGACTTCAGTAAACAGACTAAGCAATTAGAGAGCTAGGTCTCTGTCTTATTCACATTTGTTCCAATGGCAGGATAAAACACCTGCTAGAGAAATAACAAACACTTGACTCGTGTGCCAGATCGCCTGACTCTGGTGCCAAAGGCAGACATCACTAATCAATCATGAAACTCTTTCCTGATAACCTGGTTATGCCCTCAGAATCTTTTGCAACACAGTGTCTCACTAGCAATCAGTAGGAACTGGCACATGGTTAGAATCCCATTAGCCATTCCTGATTGTAGGTGTTCAACTATTGAATAAAAAGAAGAAAGAACCATACTAGTTTTCCCTTTATTTCTTGAAAGCAGATATGTTAGTTTCTTGTGGTGTTTTAAAGTATGTCTCCAAATTCTTTAACATGCCTTTCTTCGAAAGGTGGAGTTTAATTCCCCTCTCCTTGAATGTGGGCCATTGGTGACTTACTTCTAACAAACCAAACAGGGCAGATGGATGCTATATGGCTTCTGAGACTATCATAAAGGGATACCTTCTACCCCTGGGTTGGGTATTTTCTCATTTTCAATTGCTCACTCTGGGGAAAGCCAACTACCGTGTTGCAAGGACACTCAATCATTGGTGTGGAGAGGTCCATGTAGAGAGGAACCTCTGGCCAACAACTGTTATCAATGTGTCAACTGTGTGAGCAAGCCACCTTGAAATGGGATCCCCCAGCTCCAGTTGAGCCTTCAGATGATGCAGCCCAAGTCATTATCTGACTGCAACCTCATTAGAGACCCCAAGCCAGAAGTGGCCAAATGAGCTACTCCCCAGTTTCTGACCTATAGAAACTATAAGCAATAACAAATGCTTATTGTTTGAAGGCACTAAGTTTTACGGTGCTGCCTCTGTTGCTGCTAAGTCGCTTCAGTCGTGTCCGACTCTATGCGACCCCATAGATGGCAGCCCATGAGCTCCCCCATCCCTGGGATTCTCCAGGCAAGAACACTGAAATGGGTTGCCATTTCCTTCTCCAGTGCATGAAAATGAAAAGTGAAAGTGAAGTCGCTCAGTCGTGTCCGACTCTTAGCGACTCCATGGTCTATGGCCCACCAGGCTCCTCCGTCCATGGGATTTTCCAGGCAAGAGTGCTGGAGTGGGGTGCCATGGTCTTCTCCTTTTAGGGTGCTGTTATATAACAAATAATATGGGCTGATAGATAAATGAAGAAGGAACGAATAAAATAATTACCTTCTCAGAATGGGAACTTGTGTAATGTTGGGAAAACTAAGACCAGGAGGGACTGGGCTTGAAAATTAGATCATGGCAGGGTGGAGGAGCAGGTTAGTGGAGGACCTAGTTCCTGGGGTTTGATGGAAGCTGAGGCAGGAAGATGGAGCAAGCTACCTCCTTGTAGATTGGGAGGTAGGGGGAATTAGGGTCATACAGCAGGGTGGGCGCTCACCCTTAATCAAGGTGGCCTGGACAAGGACAGGTGACCAAATGCCAGGAGTTGTTTTAATTGTATCTGTAGTGTCTGAGGGTGCTAATGGGGGAGCAGAGGGATGAAGATTTTATAGTTGTTTTTTAGTTGTTGGAGTGTTGTTTCAGTGACAGCCACTCCTTACTTGGACTAAATCAGGAAGGGGCTCATCTTTATGACACGTCTAGAAGGATGCTAAAAGAGGAATCAATAGGTTCACAAGAAATGGAAACGTAACAGTTATTCTGTGGTTTTCCCAGCTAGGTAGAACGCAGGAGCGACAATAGCTTGAATTTGTTCATTTTGATCTGTAAAGAGACTCCAAGATACTCCCAGATCATACTCATGTCCTACCTTCCCACATGGCCTTGTCACAGTCACCCTAAGTGCTTCTTACGTCTGTGGTCCCCCTAATGCTGTCCCAAGATCCCGTTCATCCAGACAGTGCAGCTGCAAAATGCCCCTGCCTCTCCCTTCTGCATAGTCTAGGTTTCTAATCTGATCATGCCTTAGACTCCGCCTGGATCTGTGTGCCCTAGTGCATGGTTTAAATGTGCACAGAATTTACATACAATTAATGCTGCTTTAATTTTTTAAAATGAAAATGACAATGATATGATTATGTGGAAAGGAAAGTGTGTGTGTGTGTGTCTGTGTGTCTGTGTGTCTGTGTGTGTTGGGGAGCTGAAGGGGGATGCTAAATCATTCTCCATAGTAGAAAGCCAATAGATAATCGCTAACTTGAGAGAGTCAAGAAAGTGTACTATAAGCATACTGTTTACAAAAATGCAATAAAATATGAAAAATAGTTGAAAAGTAAAAAGGAGTTGCCTCTGGGAACAAGAATGGAGAATGGGGAGAGGTGGACCTTTTTATTATAGTAGTATTATACTATTTGTCTTTTAAATCAATGTGATTCCAATTTTGTGTGACTATACACAGACATATATATACACAAGTGTATATAAATATATGTATATATATGTATATACACACATCATATATAACAATATATATCATAAAAATATTACATTGTTTACCTAATCTATGCATTGATATAAAAGAAAGCATATAAAAGTCAACTACGCTCTTTCTTGGGACGGGAAGATTAGGATTGTAGATAAGTTTTAGCCTTAGTTTTGGCTGTCATCTCTATTTTCCAAACTAACTGTAAGGAAGATACATTGGTTTATCATCATAATTCTTTTAAGAGGGAGAGAAAGAAAAGACAGGAAAAGACACCTTTTGGGGATGTAAGAGATCTGGGTTCATCCCTAGCTGCACCACCAATTCCCTGTGATCTTAAGCAAATGACCACTTCCTTGGGCCCCTGTTGATGCAGCTATAAAGCAGAATTGAACTGAACTCTGAATAATAGCCATGCTCAGAGCTACCATTATCTAGGACTTATTATGTTGGCGACCCTGTGCTAAATGCTTCCTTTACACCAGTAGGTCTCAAACTTCTTTGGGCTTGAGAATCACCTGGAGGGCTCTTTGGAACATACGTCACTAGGCCCACCCTCAGGATTTCTGATTCAGTGGTCCTGGGCTGAGGGATGATAATTTGCATTTCTAACAAGTTGCCAGATGATGCTGATCATTCTAAGCTGGGCACCATGCTTTGAAGACCATTGGCTTATATTCATTCATTTAAGATTTACAAAGACCCTGTATGATATTATGTCCCCAGTTGTTTAGGTGGGGACACAGATGTTGGACAGGTCAAATAGATAAGGTCAGAGCTATGATCTGAACCCAAGACTATTTGAACCTGAGTTCTTCCTCTGACCATTGAACATATAGCTATATGTTCAGATTCCTATGTTTGTAGCTTACAAATGACAAAACCCTAAAGAGTGTTACCCAGAGTGAAGTAAGTGAGAAAGAGAAAAACGAATATTGTATATTAACACATATAGGTGGAATCTAGAAAAATGATACAGATGATCTTATTTGCGAAGCAGAAGTAGAGACAGATATAGAGAGCAAATGTATGGATATCAAGGAAAAGGTGGATGGGATGAATTGTGAGATTGGAATTGACATATATGCACTACCGTGTGTGAAACAGATAACTAATGAGAATCTACTTTATAGCTCAGGGAACTCTACTCGGCGCTCTATGATGACCTAAACGGGAAGGAAATCCAAAAAAGAGAAGGATGTATATATATGCCTGATTTACTTTGCTGTATAGCAAAAACTGACACAGCAGTGTAAAGCAACTATATTCCAGTTAAAAAAACAAATGACAAAGCCCACAAATCCAGAGAGGGATGTTTGGGGCTGGTGCACTGGGATGACCCAGAGAGATGATATGGGGCGGGTGGTGGGAGGGGGGCTCAGGGTTGGGAATTCATGTACACCTGTGGCAGGTTCATGTCAATGTAGGGCAAAACCAATACAGTATTGTAAAGTTAAAAAATAAAATAAAAATTTAAAAAAACTCCACAAATCCAAGACCAGACCAAAGCTTCCAGAAAATCCCAAGGTGATCCTGAGTATGTGCAGCTTTCTGCTGGTGGTGGATGAATGGGTGCTAAACCCAAGAGCACCCAAGTGAGAATGGGGGACCGTGGAATGACTGGGCCTGAGCAGGCTAGCAAAGGCATTAAGATTTCATTAAGGCATCCCCTCACAACTTACTTGAACTTTCTTTTCCCTTATCCTACCATTTATTTGGCATTTTCTGGGTCCTTAATCCACAGTCATCTGGGTGGTTAAAAAAAAGTGGAAATGAGCTTTCTTCAGTGTTGACATTTCTTTCAAATTCATGACGATTGTGGTGTCCCCAGGAATGGTTATTTTCGTCCCTCTCTCCCTAGCGTGAATTCTCAAGTAAGTAGCAAATGATTTCAAATGCATGCCGACCGCAGTGGACAGCTGCCAGCAGAGAAGTGAAAATAAACTGGTGACAGGAAGTGTCACAGTTCACAGAAAGGGCAGGGAGGATATACTGGAGCAAGCCTATGACACTTCTGGGTCCACATGCTGAAAGGCTTACCCAGACCGGCTGCATAGCCACAAATCTCCTAGTCATTCAGTCAGCAAGGGAAGCGCTCCCAGAAGCATTGCTCTCCTCTCCTAACACCCTTTGTCTTTTAATTTCCAAACTCCGGGTTCATTCCTATGTCAAGCAAGCCTGGTGACTCGCTAAACAAGTCCTTCATTCGTGACGGGACACATTGCAGCAAACGAATGCTTGCTAAATGTTTTAACAGGCTGAGGAGGTTTCCAAGCTTTAGGATCACAAGATGGATATATGATCAGTGTGAACTTACAAAATAGCATCAGAATCAGCATGAGGGGTGGTGGAAACAAAAGGAAATCATGTCGTATTTTGCCCAGCAAAGGGATGACAAGGCAAGAAGGAAAGCTACAGGGATGAAAAATTACACTAAAAGTTAGTCACAAGATAAAATAACAGAGATGAGGTCAAAAATATCAATCAATGTAAAGAAGCTTAATTTGCCTGTTTAAAGAAAAAAGTCTTCCAATTTGACTAACAAAGCAAAATCTCACATTCTGCTTTACACAAGAGACACACTTAAAGCGAGATCCCAAAAGGTTAAAAATAAAAGGATAGATAGAAATATTAAGACAAATCCAAAGTAAAACCTAAAATTAGAGTTGCACTCTTGATATCTAAGAAGATGAAATTTGAACCAAAAAGCATCACAGGGGATAAGGAAGGAGACTATAAGATGCTAAAGGCAATCATTCACAGTGAAAATATATCAGTTGTTTATATTTATGCACTTACCAATTGGAGAGGCAGGAGAAACACAGAAACCCACCAGTAATAGGTGATTTAACTACATCTCTCTTACCCAACACAAATCAAGCAAACAGTAAGGATAAAGGAGATTGAAACATATAATAAGGTAGGTCTTATAAATCTGTGTAGAAATTGGAACCTCGTTAGTAGAGAAAACACCGTCTTCTGTGTGACTATACCTTGAGATACAAAGAACACCACCATAAACTCCAAAGACCAAAAAGATCACAGTGTAGTTGTTATTTAGTTGCTAAGTTATGTCCCACTCTGTGACCACATGGACTGTAGCCTGCCAGGCTCATCTGTCCATGGGATTTCCCAGGCAAGAATATTGCAGTGGGTTGTCGTTTCCTTCTCCAGGGGATCTTCCGGATCCAGGGCTCAAACCCAGGGCTCCTGCATTGCAGGCAGATTCTTTACCGCTGTGCCACCAGGGAAACCCCATTATTAACAAATAAAAAACCAGAAAGACCACACCATCTGAAAATTAAAAAGCATGTTAATAAGTAGCTGTTGTTCAGAGGTAGAAGTGCACAATGCTAACACACGATTTCTTGAAAATAACAATAATGGAAACAAATAAGCAAGTCTATGGTGTTCAACTAAAACAGTTTATAGAGGTAAAAGTTTAGTGTTAAAAACGTGTATCAATATAATGGAAAAAAAAATGAATCAAGCACCCACTCAGAAAACTAGAAAAGAATAATGTAAGTAAAAAGAATCCAGAAAAATGGAATTAATGAAGACGAGAACAGAAATTAATGAATTAGAAAATGGGAAAAAAGAAAAAATTCTCAGAGCTGAAGCAGTCAATAAAATATATAAACTACCAGCTAAACTAATTAAGAAAATAAATGGTAGAAAGCATAGACACACTATATAAGAAATAGTAGCAGTGGGTGGGTAGGGAAAATCATCAAGACAGAGGAATCTAAAATAATGTAAGAGATTTTTTTCACTCTATGAAAAATTATTTGAAAACCTAGATGAAATAGATAATTTTCTAAAAAAAAAATTGCAGTTTACTTAATCCCAGAGGGGACAGTCTTTAACAGACCGATTATCACAGAATAGAAAAAATGATGGGAGAACTTCCCTATAGAAAAACATTAGGTCCAAATGGTTTCACAGGGGACTCCACCAAACCTTAAAAAAAGGAAAAAGAAAACTTTAGGTACTTTAAGCATTATAAGAATAATAACTGCAGTGGACTGAAACATGGGAAATATGTTCATTTCTGTGAGTTTATAATATATATGCCAATGATCCTAACAAGAACAACAAAACCTACTTGTCACCTTTGGTGATTAGAGTCTTTATTTCAAAAGTTGGCTGTAAAAGGGAAAGAATCTGTTATCTTTCTTTTCCTATGTACAGTGTACATCATGATGAATTTCTCTTTATAGAAACATTTTCAGTTAAAAAACAAAAACTACTGGTAGGTTTAGAATATCACCATTTTGTAACCTCTGACAAAATATGTGGATCTGGACTATGATTATTACAGGCTGCTCACTTCTCAAAGGGACAGATCAAGAGACATTACGTGTTTTTCGATGGAAGGCCACTGCATCACCCTTAATGTANAGGAGAAGGGGAGGGACGACAGAGGATGAGATGGCTGGATGGCATCACTGACTCGATGGATGTGAGTCTGAGTGAACTCCGAGAGATGGTGCTGGACAGGGAGGCCTGGTGTGCTGCGATTCACGGGGTCGCAAAGAGTCGGACACGACTGAGCGACTGAACTGAACTGGACTGACAGTTGATGAACAATTTTGTGATGGTTGCAGATGCATAGCAAAGTGATGTTTGTAGACTTTGATGGTGACTATTCTGACTGATGTGTTTATACCTCATTGTAGTTTTAATTTGGATTCTCTAATGATTAACAGTGTAGAACATTTTTTTGTATGCTTTTTGNGAGCGACTGAACTGAACTGGACTGACAGTTGATGAACAATTTTGTGATGGTTGCAGATGCATAGCAAAGTGATGTTTGTAGACTTTGATGGTGACTATTCTGACTGATGTGTTTATACCTCATTGTAGTTTTAATTTGGATTCTCTAATGATTAACAGTGTAGAACATTTTTTTGTATGCTTTTTGAGTATGTCTTCTTTGGAGAAATGTCTATTTAGATCTTCTGCCCATTTTCTGGTTGATTTTTTTTTTTTTATATTGAGCCGCATGAGCTGTTTGTATATTTTGAAAATTAATCGCATCATTTGCAAATATTTTTTCCCATTCTGTGGGTTGTCTTTTCACTTTGTTTATGGTTTCCTTTGCTGTGCAAAAGCTTTTAAGTTTAGTAAGGTTCCATTTGTTTATTTTTGTTTTTATTTTCATTACTGTAGGAGGTAGATCCAAAAAGACATTGTTGCAATTTATGTCAAAAGAGTGTTCTATGTTTTCCTTCAAGACTTTTATAGTTTCCAGTCTTACTTTTAGGTATTTAGTCCATTTTGAATTTATTTTTGTGTATGGTGTTAGAGAATGTTCTAATTTCATTCTTTTATGTGTAGTTCTACAGTTTTCCCAGCACCACTTACTGAAGAGACTGTTTTTTCTACATCGTAGCTTTCTATCCTGTTCCATTGATCTTTGAGCCAGTATCATACTGTTTTGATGACTGTAGCTTTGTAATATAATCTGAAACCATGGAGCCTGTTTGCTCCAGCTCTGTTTTTCTTTCTTAAGATTGCTTTGGCTATTTGGGGCCTTTTGTATTTCCATACAAATTTTGTGGGTTTTGTTCTTCTTCTATGAAAAATGCCATTGGTAATTTGATAAGGATTACATGGAATCTGTAGAGTACTTTGGGTAGTTTAGTAATTTTTACAATATTGATTCTGCCAATCCAAGGACATGGTATGTTTTTCCATTTGTTTGTCTCCTCTTTGATTTTTTTTATCAGTGTCTTTTAGTTTTTACAATACAGGTCTTTTGTCTTCTTGGGTAGATTTACTCCTAAGTACTTTATTCTTTTTGATGTGATAGTAAATAAGATTGTTTCCCTAATTTCTTTCTTTCCTTTCACTGCTAGTATATAGAAATGCAACTGATTCTGTATATTAATTTTGTGTCCTTCAACTTTATGAAATTCATCGACAAGCTCAAGTCAGTCAGTCAGTCAGTCCAGTCACTCAGTTGTGTCTGACTCTTTGCAACTCCATGGACTACAGTACACCAGGCTTCCCTGTCTATCACCAACTCCCAGAGCTTGCCAAAAAGACATTGCTGCGATTTATGTCAAGAGTGTTCTGGTAACATCTTGAGATTTTCTATGTATAGTATCATATTATCTGCAAATAGTAACAATTTTTCTTCTTCTTTCCCTATTTGGATTCCATTTATTTCTTTTTCTTTTTGATTGCCATGCTTCAGACTTTCAAAACTGTGTTTGTAAAATTGATGAGAATGGACATCCTTACCTTTTTCCTGATCTTAGAGGAAATGCTTTTAGCTTTCCACAGTTGAGTATGATATTAGCTGTGGGTTTGTCATATATGGCCTTTATTATGTTGAAGTATGCTCCTTCTGTGTCCAATTTCTGGAGAGTATTATAGCCTTTAAAAAAAATAGAGAATCATATATTTCAGAGATACATTCTGATATATTTAAAGATGAAATTATATGATGTCTAGAATTTACTCCAAGAGATTGGAGGTAGGAAGAAAGAAAATTCAATGAGGGTGTAACACCTAAATGTTTATTGAGTGTTTATTGCAGCTGATATATTCCAAAATGTATATGTGGATTAACTTATTCTTTTTATTATTATTGAAGTATAATTTAAAGTTATAGTTTATAACAGTTATATATAGTTTAATATAGTTATAATTTATAGTTATTATTATTGAAGAATGTGTTAATTTAAGATGTGTTAATTTCTGCTATACAGCAAAATGATTCAGTTACACATATATACATTCTTTTTTAGCATTCTTTTCCATTATCATAGGATACTGAACATAGTTCTCTGTGGTATATAGTAGGATCTTGTTTTGTATCCATTCCATACATAATAGCTTACTTCTGCTAACCCTAACTTGCCACTCTATCACTTCCCAACCTCTTTCCCTTTGGCAACCTCTATTTTGTTCTCTGTGATTGTATTTTTTTCAGATAGGTTCATTGGTGTCATATTTTAGATTCCACATATTCAGTTCAGTTTAGTCATTCAGGCATGTCCAACTCTTTGTGACCCCATGGACTGTAGCACGCCAGGCATCCCTATCCATCACCAACACCTGGAGCTTGCTCAAACTCATGTCCATCAAGTTGGTGATGCCATCCAACCATCCCATCCTCTGACATCCCATCCCCTTCTCCTCCTGCCTTCAATCTTTCCCAGCATCAGGATCTTTTCCAATGAGTCAGCTCTTCTCACCAGGTGGCCAAAGTATTGGACTTTCAGCATCAGCCCTTCCAATGAATATTCAGGACTGATCTCCTTTAGGATGGACTGATTGGATCTCCTTGCAGTCCAAGGGACTCTCAAGAGTCTTCTCCAACACCACAGTTCAAAAGCATCAATTTTTTGGCACTCAGCTTTCTTTATGGTCCAGCTCTCATGTCTATATGTGACTACTGGAAAAACCATAGCTTTGATTAGATGGACCTTTGTTGGCAAAGTAATGTCTCCGCTTTTTAATATGCTATCTAGGTTGGTCATAGCTTTTCTTCCAAGGAGCAAGCATCTTTTGATTTCATGGCTATAGTCACCAGCTGCAGTGATTTTGGAGCCCAAGAAAATAAAATCTGTCCCTGTTTCCATTGTTTCCCCATCTATTTCCCATGAAGTGATGGAACCGGATGCCATGATCTTAGTTTTCTGAATGTTGAATTTTAAGCCAACTTTTTACTCTTCTCTCTCACTTTCATCATGAGGCTCTTTAGTTCTTCTTCACTTTCTGCCAAAGGCTTTAGGGTAGTCAGTGAAGTAGAAGTAGATGTTTTTCTGGAATTCGTTTGCTTTTTCTATGGTCCTACGGATATTGGCAATTTGATCTCTGGTTCTTCTGCCTTTTCTAAATTGGAAAAGGAAATTCCATCTGGAAATTCTTAGTTCACGAGAATAGTATGAAAAAGCAAAAAGATGTGACACTGAAAGATGAACTCCCCAGGCCGGTAGGTACCGAATATGCTACTGGAGAAGAGTGAAGAAATAGCTCCAGAAAGAATGAAGAGGCTGAGCCAAAGCATAAACAACACCCAGCTGTGGATGTGATTGGTGATGGAAGTAAAGTTTGATGCTATAAAGAACAATATTGCATAGGAACTTGAAATGTTAGGCCCATGAATCAAGGTAAATTGAAAGTGGTCGAACAGGAAATAACAAGAGTGAACATCAACATGTTAGGAATCAGTGAAGTAAAATGGACCAGAATGGGCAAAATTAATTCAGATTACCATTATATCTACTATTGTGGGCAAGAATCCCTACTATGGAGTTTCCCTACTATGTAGGCAAGAATCCCTACTATGAGAAAAATCCCTCATAGTCAACAAAAGAGTCCAAAACGCAGTACTTGGGTGCAGTCTCAAAAACGATGGAATGATCTCTGTTTGTTTCCAAGGCAAACCATTCAGTATTAGAGTAATCCAAGTCTATGCCCCAACCATTAATGCAAAGAAGCTGAAGTTGAAGGTTCTATGATGATCTATAAGACCTTCTAGAACTGACACCAAAAAAGATATCCTTTTCATCATAGGGGACTAGAATGCAAAAGTAGGAAGTCAAGAGATACCTGGAGTAACAGGCAACTTTGGCCTTGGAGTATGGAATGAAGTAGGGCAAAGGCTAACAGAGCTTTGCAAAGAGAACACACTGGTCATAGCACATACCCTCTTCCAACAACAAAAGAGACAACTCTATACGTGGACATCACCAGATGGTCAATACCAAAATCCGATTGAGTATATTTTTTGCAGCTGAAGATGGAGAAGCTCTATACAGTCAGCAAAAACAAAACCTGGAGCTGACTGTGGCTCAGACCATCAGATCCTTATTGCAAAAGTCAGACTTAAATTGAAGAAAGTAGAGAAAACACTAGCCCATTCAGGACCTAAATCAAATCCCATATGATTATACAGTGGAAGTGACAAATAGATTCAAGGGAATAGATATGATAGAGTGGCTGAAGAACTATGGATGGAGGTTCGTGACATTGCACAGGAGGCAGTGATCATAGGTTCCACATATAAGTGACATCATATGGTATTTGTCTTTCTCTTTCTGATTTATTTCATTTGCTAATTTATTAAGTTTCTAGTTACATCCATGTTGCTGCAAATAGCATGATTTTGCTCTTTTTAATGGCCGAGTAGAATTTCATTGTATATATGTCCCACATCTTCTTTCTCCTCTGTTGATGGGCATTTAGGTTGTTTCCATGTCTTGGCTATTGTGAATACTGCTGCTGGGAACATAGGCGTGACACATATCTTTCTGAGTTAGAGTTTTGTCTGGATATATGCCCAGGAATGAGGTTGCTGGATCACATGGTAATTCTACTCTTAGTTTTCTGAGGAGCGTCCATACTGTTGCTCATAGTGACTGCACCAATTTACATTCCCACCAGTCGTGTAGGAGGGTTCCCTGTTCTCCACATCCAGCATTTGCTATTTGTAGATTTTATAATGATGCCCATTCTGACCAGTGTGAAGGCAGAATTGTTAAATTATTTATTCTTTAATATAGTTTTTCCTCTTAGAAATGAGAAAATGGAACCCGAAATACTTTAAGTAACTTGCTCAAGATAATATAGCTGGTAAGAGATAGAGCCAGGATTGGAACTCAGGCTGATTAAACTCCAGATCTTACTGCTCAAATCACAGGCATCCTTGCCTCCCGATTTCAGTAATTGCTTGGTGAAACGTCTACATCCTTCTCCCTTCTTCCATAGGAGCAATCATATGTGTACTTGAACATTGTGACACTGCCCCTAAAGAGTCTGGCTCTGTTTGCAGGATTGTGGGTGACTCTGGGCACCAAGTCTCTTCATTCTCTGAGCTTCAGTTTTATCACCTGCAAAATCAAGAGGTTAGACTGTTTGGTGCTTGCTTGTTGCTTACCAGCTGTGTACCTTGAAGAAGTATCATAGCCACTCTGGGCTAAATTCCCTTCTCTGAAAAAGGCATCATGATTTCTGCCTTGTAGGGTGGTTGAGAAGAATATGGGCGACCATGTGTGAACAGTGTGGGGCACCGTGCCTGGTGTTATAGTGATAAGCGATGATGGCCATTGTTTCTTCCCAAGAGTCCCTGAATCTGGAGGGGTTTGGAAGAGGACTCACTTGCCAAGGGAGATCTTACAGGGTCTTGCAAGGGCATTCTGATGACACTGTGGTGAGGATGCCACACTAGCATAGGCAGGGGATAAAGAGAACTTTGAGCTAAAAGGGAGCCTAACAACTGTTTGAGCTGCTGTTTATTAAGCCACCACTGTTCTCTAGATGCTTTACAAATACTTCACACAACCTTGACTCAGTCTAATAGGGCTGACATTAATGGCATCCCCATGGCCAGCAGTGAGTAAAGGTACAAGAATTAAAAACTCTGCTCTTTCTCCTTTATCATTTTGCTTCAGTTATGCCTAATTAGATCTTTAAAATTATGTGCACCGATTAAATTGATTTTTTGATTAAAAATCAATTTTTAAATTACCAATTAAATAGATTTTTTTCTGGTGTACAACACATGCGTGTGCAATATAGCAAATACAAGAACAATCCAGAAAAATAGACAATCCACTAGCAAATCTACTATCCAGCATATAGCTACAGCTGTGACTTAACGTTTTTTTCTAGATCTTTTTTCTTTTTTAAATTTCTTTTAAAATTTCTTTGGCAGCGTTGGGTCTTAGTGCAGCGTGTGGGCTGTTTTGTTGCTGTGTGAGAACATCTCTCTAGTTGTGGTGCACGGACTCCAAAGTGCATGGGCTTGGTTTCCCTGCAGCATGAGGGACCTTAGTTCCCTGACCAGGGATTGAACTTGAGTCCCCTGCATTGGAAGACAGATTCTTAACCACTGAACCACCAGGAAAGTCCATAGATCTTTTTTCTCTGTGTGTTTTTCTTATATTACTGAGATCAGGGAATGGAAATAGGTTTTTAACCTCACTGAAATAATGAAATGACCTCAGATGATAAGGACCTTAGATTAGAAAGTACTGAAGTTACTTTATTGCAGAAGGTCTCTCTATAGGAGGTTTTCTGAGAGACTGTATTCTTTTATTTAAGGGCTTTCCTGGTGGAGCCGAGGTTAAAGCATCTGCCTGCAATGTGGGAGACCTGGGTTCGATCCCTGGTTCGGGAAGATCCCCTGGAGAAGGAAATGGCAACCCACTGCAGTATTCTTGCCTAGAGAATCTCATGGATGGAGGAGCTTGATGGGTCGCAAAGAGTTGGACACGACTGAGTGACTTCACTTTGCCTCCACAGGAACATTTGGCAATGTCTGGTGCTGTGGTATGGGTGTTTGTGTTCCCCCTAAATTCATATGTTGAAATCTCAATACCCAGTGTGATGGTGTTAGAAAAGTAGGACCCTTGGGAGGTGCTTTGGTCCTAAGGGTGGAGCCCCCATGAATGAGATTAGGCCCCAGAGAGCTTACTAGTGCCTTCCACCATGTGAGGATACAGGGATAAAGTGCTGGCTATGAACCAGAAAGAGAGCCACTATCAGAACAAAGCCATGCTGGTACCTTGATCTCGGACTTTCCAGCCAGCAGAACTCTGAGAAGTGAATTTCTGTTGCTTATTAAGTACTTCATCTGTGATAGTTTGTAACAGCAGCCTGAACAGACTAGGCCTCCAGAGACTGCTTGGTTATCACAACTTGGGAAGGAAGGCCACTGTCACCTAGTGGGCAGAGACCAGGGATGCTGCTGAACATCCCACAATGCAGAGGGCAGTCAGTCCCCATAACACAGATTATCCTGCTCCAACATCAGTAATGCCTAGATGGGGAGCCCTGCTCTGTCTGATGCCTCCAAACACAGTGGCTTTGTTGGTGTTGGAAACAAGCAGCTGCATCCTGCTCGTCTCCATGGCAACACACCAAAACACAGGGGGTCCAGCCTGATTAAGTGGTCGGGGAAGGCTGGTAGCTTTGGCTGCATTTCTGCGGGGCTGGGATCTAGGTCCCTGGGGTTGGATTTCAGCACCTCCCTCTAAAAGATGGTTTCCCATCCCGGCAGCGTTGCCACCACTTTCACGGCCACTTCGTCAGGGGTCTGTAGTGAAGCCAGAGGACCGGGAGTGAAGCTGGAGTACCATTCCCACTAATTATGAGACCCTGGGATTTGGTGGGTCAGAGCTCAGAGACAGGTGGAAATTAAGAGGAGGATATCAAGACCCAGCCGGGAGAGATGTCCTGAGTCTACCCACGTGGCCATCAGGGCTGTCTTTTGTTTCCTTGGAAACAACTGAAGTGACTTAGCAGCAGCAGCAGCAGCAGTCCTGAGGGACTTGGGTCAGGAACACACTGCTGGTTGGGACTGGGTGGGAGAACAGACAGGGACCTTGCCCTCCTGTGTTAGTTTTTGGGGCTGTTGTAACAATGCACCACAGATGGAGTGGCTTAGACTTCCCTGATGGCTCAGTGGGTTAAGAATCTGCCTGCAATGCAGGAGACACAGGTCTGATCTCTGGGTCGGGAAGATCTTCTGGAGAAGGGAATGGCTACCCACTCCAGTATTCTTACTTGAAAAATTCCATGGACAGAGGAGCCTGGCAGGCTACAGTCCACAGGGTTGCAAAGACTTGGACATGCCTGAGCGACTAAGCAAGCAAGCAAAACAACAGAAGCTTACTGTCTCACATTCTGGAAGCTAGGAGTCTGAAATCAAGGTGTCATCAGGCCACACCCCCTCTGAAGATGCTAAGAAAAGATGTGTTCCAAGCCTCTCTCCTGGCTTTTGGTTATTCCCTGGCTTTTGGCAGCATTACCCCAGTCTTCATATGCCATCCTCTCTATGTGTCATCCTGTCTCCAAGTTTCCCCCTCGTATAAGAACATCAATTGTGTTAGATTGGAGACCCACCCCTCGCCAGTGTGGCCTCATCTTAACTGCTTCCACCTGCAATAATCCTATTTCCAAATAAGTTCACGAGAGTGCCAGGCTGCAACGGCGCAGGAACAGCTGAGAGGAGCCACCCCACTTCCCACTCAGCCCGGCAGAGAGGAGCTCCCCCACGTCGGAGGACAGAGACAGTGGCTGAGTCCCGAGCTGTGGCGACGCAGGAACAGCTGAGANGCTGGGACTGGTGCACGGGGATGATCCAGAGAGTTGATGTGGAGTGGGAGGTGGGGGTGGGGTTCAAGATTGGGAACTCATGTACATCTGAGATGAAAAAATAAAAATTAAAATTAAAAAAAAAAACACAAATAAGTTCATATTTTGAGGTAGAGGGGATTAGGACTTCAACCTATAGATTTAGCAGGGACCCAATGCAACCTGTAGCAGAGCTCATGTTTGGGATGTGGCTTTGATGTTGCTAGCCAAGCAGGAGGATCTGAATCACATTGCCTGGATGCTCACAGGTGCTTATTGACAGTGAAGTCTATCCTGTATAGATGTCCATCTCCTGAGGGTCCCCTGCCCTGTTCTGAACCTGAAAGAGGTAGGGATGAGGGAGTAGCCACTCAGAAGTCCTGCTTGACCCAGTGGCACTTAGGCAGGAGGATTTATATGTCTGGCCCATGACGGTGGGGATTGTAGCCCATGGCCAAGAATCCATGTGATCTAAACCAAAATGGAGAAAGAAAAAAAAAAAAAAAAAGAAGAAGGGAGATTGGAGACTGGGAGTAGGATGAGATGTAGACACAAAAGGACAACTGTGCCCTGAAACTCTCTGCATTAGGAGGCATGCAGGCTGGAGCAGACTTTTTTTGGCACACATACTGGTCAAATTGGTGGGGGTTTCCTAACATGGATCCTGTGGAATACTAGTTCTGTGGGATTTTAAATAGATATTATGCGAAGGAAGGGTTCCATGGCAAAATTAGTTTGGAGAACAATACTAAACTAAATTTTGTTTCCAACATCAAGATTTTGGAAACTTAAATATACTAATTTGGACTGTACCTTTTCCAGAAGAATGAACAGCAATCAGCGTTCACAACTTGATTGGGCCACAGAAACTTTATTCCCAGGAGCATCTTTCAGGATGCATTTTGAGGAATATTGAACTAGGAAATGGACAAGCCCATAGTAAAGAAATCCACATACTTGATAGATGCAATAAGTAATCATCTTAAAAAATTTCTGATTTATGTTATTACATAGTCCTCCCTTTTTAGAGCTTCCTCTGTTGCCAGTATATTGGATTTTCTTGGTTTGTGAAACATTTCTTGATGTTTATACCTTTTGGGGGGAATGACTGATAAAATCCTCAACATTGATTACACAACTGTCAGCAAAATTATTTTACATGATGCCACAGGCCTAGCACCAATTTTCAAATATATCTTGCTTTTTCCACCTCTAGTCAGCCACTCCCCCAGCCTCTGCAACACACACGGTCCTTTACAAAGTGTCTGTGGGTCCCCCATGGTCTGCTTAAGCCAACATGGAATAGAAAGTCTTCATAAGACGACGCTTGAAAGGTGTACTGGCTTCCTGAGATGAGACAGATCATACTAAACAGATTTAGAGCCCAAAGTTCATTTTCTTTTCATATTCTATCCCAAATACATCATTTGTTTGGACTCCCCACCAAACAAACCTGGAGCCAGCCTCTTTGGCAGGTGATCCCAGCAATCCCAAATGAAGAAGTGGGAAAAGTGAGACAGAGAAATGAGAAAAGCAGAAGTCGGTACATTAAGGAGTGGGTTCTTGTTGCAGGGAACGGAGACTCGGTCAAGCTGGGGAACCTTTGGGAGACCATGACACATCTTGGAACGTGTCCCCTGAGGATGGAGTGACTGGAACATTCACCTACCCACTCACCCCCTCTCCCTCTGTTGGTTCAGAGTTGGCAACTGGACTGAAGCATCCCCCTAAAATTCGTGTTCTTTCCAGAACTTCAGAAGGTGATCTTATTTTGAATTACGGTATTTGCAGATGTAATTAGTTAAGATGAGGTCATACCGCAGTAGGTGGGCCCTTAATCCAATGGGACGGGTGTCCTTAAAAGAAGAGGAGACACAGACAGACCCAAGGGAAGGTGGTCATGTGAAGACCGGGGCAGAGATGAGAGTGATGATCCTACAAACCAAGGTGCATCAAGGGTTGATGACTACTACCAGAAGGTGGAGGAAGCAGGAGAGGATCAGAGAGAGCATGGCTCTGCTGATACCTGGGTTTTGGACTTGATTGACTCTGGAACTGTGAGAGAGAAACTTTTGTTGTAGTAAGCCATCCAGTTTGTGGTACTTCATTGTTGTTGCTAGGTCACTAAGGCATGTTTAACTCCTTGTGACCCCATTGACTACAGCATGCCGGGCTCCTCTGTCCTCCAGTATCTCCCAGAGTTTGCTCAGATTTATGTCCATTGAATCAGTGATGCCATCCAACCACCTCATCCTCTGCTGCAGTCTTCTCCTTTTGCCTTCAATCCTTCCCAGCATCATGGCTTTTTCCAATGAGTCAGCTCTTCTCATCAAGTTGCCAAAGTATTGGAGCTTCAGCTTCGGTCCTTCCTATGAATATTCAGAGTTGATTTCCTTTAGGATTGACTGGTTTAATCTCCTTGCTGTCCAGGAGACTCTCAAGAGTCTCCCCCAGCACCACAATTCGAAAGCATCAATTCTTTGGCACTTAGCTTTCTTTATGGTCCAACTCTCACGTCCATATATGGCTACTGGAAAAACCATAGCTTTGACTAGATGGATCTTTGTCAGCAAAGTGATGTCTCTGCTTTTTAATATGCTGTCTAGGTTTATCTAGGTACTTCATTAAGGAAGCCCTAACTGATAAACCCCAGAAGATGTAGAGCCCCCCACCCTACCTTCAATTCTCTCCAGGTACCTGAGAAAGCCTTCAGGCAGAGAAACAGAGATGCAGATAGTTTGAGGTGGGACACTGTTGATGAGCTGAAACCACCCCAGCTGTAGTGAGCTCAGGGTGAACATGGGCAGTGTCTGTCTGCTATTCTCACTTGAGGTATTATGTCATAGCTAAGTGCATGAACTGAGAAGTTGGGTTCAAGTGTCTGCTCTATCACTTACGGGTTTTAAGACCTTGGGCAAGTTATATAATCTTTCTGAGACTCAGCTTTCTTTATTTAGAAAATGGGCATGAGATCATAGTTCACAAAAATGCTGTAAGTATCACTGAGTTCACTTTTATAAAGCATCCGGCGCATGGCACCATGCAGTAAGTAATATCTATTATCATTAGATATTATTAGTAGAAAGAGTTCAGGCTTTGGATTCAAACAGTTTTGAGTCTAAATTTCAGCTTTGTTGCTTCACGACCTTATGCAAGTTACTCATTTGAGTTTCAATTTTTCCATGAAGATAATAACACTGTGTGTGAAGCCCTTGCTAGTTTGAACTTTTCTCGGCTGCTCAAGGAAGCATGAAAGGATCGTCCTGGAGGAGTCTTTCAAAGCTTCCGCTCACTCAGGGATGAGGTTCCAGGGGATATTTCTGAACCCAGCGTCTCGCCCTGGGCCCATGGTAGACTGCAGTGGCGTGTCCTCTTGACCTTGCTTTCTGATGCTCGTGTTTCACCTGCTGTCCCTCTGGTATCTTGTCACCCCACCTCCCATCACCCTGCATCTGACTCGTACTAATAAAGCCCAAATCCCCAACGTGACACGTAGAGTCTGGGCTGACGCCTTGGCCAGCTGCCGGGCGGGCATTCCTTTGAGTGGGGAAAGGAAGCTCAGACGCCCGCCCGTGCCTTTGCGTCTGAGCTGGAAATGTGGCCACCGCCTGCGGAAACGTTGGCAGCAGCTTCATGGAAAGAAGTTGGAGACGCTTTCCATGGGCAAGGACCGGGGAGGGGTCGGCCCCCTCTCTGGCTTCTGGGCTCACAGACAACAGGCAGTGGGGCAGGTGTTGATGGGATGATGTTGGCTGTTAAACTTTCCAGTCCCCATCTCACTCTGAACTAGCAGTTTGTCCAGTGCTCTATGGGCAAGTGTGAACAGAGGGGAGGACAGTCCCCTCAGAGTCCTGCTTACATGTTCCAGTCCCCCCTGTCCAGACATCCAGTATGGTAGCCACAAGCTGTGTGCGGCTACTGTAATGTGCCTAGTGCCACGGGAGATCAAAACCTTGCATTTTATTTAATTTTTAATTTAAAAACAGATTCTCAATTCAGCTACTGGAAAAATTTAAAAAATTTATTTGGAACAACTTAGGTATGTGGATCATACCTTTTACTTTTACAACTGTAACTTTATGAAATCTAAAAACAGATTCAGGATTTCCAATGAAAATTTAGCATCTGAATGGAGATGTGCCTATAAATATGAAATACATACCAGATTTTTGAGGACTTATTTTGAGAAAAGAATGTAAAATAAATCATTACAATTTTTTTAAGCATTAATTCCTGGATGAAATGCTAGTATTTCGGATATGTTGGGCTAAATATATTATTAAAAGTATTTACCTACCTTTTTTGACTTTAAAAATATGACTAGAACATTTTAAACTATGCGATAGCTTGCATTTAAATTTCTGCTGGACAGTGCTGCTCTGTAGATTGTAAAAGCATAAACATTAATGCTGCAAAGAGCTTTAGCCATCATCTGGAGCATTCTTGCATTTTCCATGTGAGGAATCTGACACATAAGATGCTTAAATGGCCTTCCCAAGAACTAGAACCCAGACCTTTTTTCTCCTGGCCACAGTTACACAGAAGCTGGGCATTACAAATAGGCCAAGTTGCATAAAGTGAGGTAATGGAGTGAACGTATATGAGGGTTGGGAAGGGGAGGGAGGTGAGAGGGCAATTAAGCGGGGGGTGAGGATATATGTATACCTAATGCCGATTCATGTTTATGTATGGCGAAAACCATCACAATATTGTAAAGTAATTATCCTCTGGTTAAAAAAAATATGTATATAAAGAAGGTACATGTTGATAATGACATGACAATAGTATCACGAGGTGTTTCAAATGTGAAATGGAATTTGCTATTACTTTTGCCCTTTTCTGAGGAGCATAACTAGACTAGGAAGTATCTGTTGAGATTTCTCAGAGGGGCAGAGCCCTCCCTCTCACCCCACCCCTGCACCCTGAGGTGTCTGCCTCATTCTGGAGCGCCAGTGTCTAAGGCTCTTTCCTGTAAGGAATGTTCTCTCTTTGAGGTGATGCGGGAAGCAGGCTCAGGGCAGAAAAGCATCCTGTGACTCTGGGCTGAGTATCTCCTCCACTTGCCTGTCTCTCCCTCTTTCTTCGTTTCCCATTCTCCACCACTTTTGGAAGGGGACAAAGAGCGTGTTATTGGAAGGCAGGGACCCCTCTCACAGATCCCTAGCTCTGGGTGACATGCTGACACGCTGGAGCTGGCGATGGGGAAATGATTGCTCACTAGTCAGTCTGACCCTGGCCATGGCATCTGGGTGTGAACTTGACCTGAGCGGAGACTTAGTGTGGAAGAGAGGGTGAATGACTATAAACGTAATTTCAGGAAAGGGAGGGGGCGTTGACTGGTCTGAGGGCCCTTGCATGTTTGGCTTTGCACACACTGGGGTGTGTGCATGGCTGTAGCCTTAGGGGTATGGTTGTGTGTCTGTGTGTGTGAGCCGAGCGTGGGTGGGAGAAGGAGGGGCCGGAAGTGGAGGTGCTCCATCCCAGTGTTTGGGTGAATGGAGAGCAAAGAGGAATGGAAAGTGATTTTGAAGGACTTTTTGTAGACTTGGGGAAATCAGAGCATTGAGCCTTAGTGTGTGAGTTTGAATGTCTGCCCAGGTGGGTGGGGCTATGGATAGTGGCGGGGGTGGCTGTGTGTCTGAAGGCGGAGTCAGCCCCTCGAGTATGTGTTTTGTGGCCTTTCTGTGTCGGAACTCAAAGCATTTCCTGTTGGCACCAAAGCATTGCAAGAACTTGCGCTAAGACAGGAAGAGAGTGGCCTGATGGCAGAGTAAAAAGACCTGAGTTCACCTCCTTTTGTGAGAAATTGCAGTAAGATTATTATCTGCTAGCTTCCACCCTCTTGCTCTTCCTTCCCTGCTTTTCTTCTCTGTATTATATTGCAAGGTTACAGAGCTCTTGCTTAGTGGCAGGTACTGTATTGGACATATTTGTCGCTTGTATTTCGTCTCCATAAACTAACTCCTTAAGCTGACTTAAGGTGTTTGAGCCTGTGGATCCAAGTCTCTGCTGCTTATTCTTCTGCAGCCCCATCGCAGACCCCAGAGATGCCTAGCCAGGTCTGCAGCATCTTGGTCAATGCCACGTGTGGCCTGGGCCAGCCCTGAGGCCTCAGGGCGTGATTTTCTCCACCAGCAGCCTGTCCCTCTGGCGTGGGCCTGGGCAGCCTGGCTGCCTGCAGGCTGTCACACAAGCCTCAGGACTACCAGCCAAGCCTGACCCTGGAGATGGTCACAGGACCCGGCAGAGGAGAGGCTTCTGGTGGGGTCACTTCTCCCCCTTCAGACTGCTGACTGTGGTCAAGCACAATGCCCTCCTCGACCTGGCTCCCTGGAAAGGACTTCCAGCTGCCCACAGGTCTTAGAACTTAGTGATGACACCACTTGATACCCTGAACGAACCCTGGCTGTCCCTGCCCTCCAGGGCTCTGCCCAGCTGGGCTCATGGTCCACACTTGGTCCTCTTTGGCACAGCTGCCTTGGTACTCAAAAATGGGTTTGCAAAGGAAGAAGAAGTGCTGTTCTCAGAAAAATCCTTCAGCAAGGCTGGAGCCTGGCCCCCTTTGCCTCACCTTGTTTTCTTAACTCTGTGTTTATAAAGAAAATTGCAGAGAGATAAGGGAACATTGGACCTCCCAGGTGGCTCAGTGGTAAAGAATCTGCCTGCCAATGAAGGAGATGTGGGTTTTTGATTCCTGGGTTGGGAAGATCCCCTGGAGAAGGAAATAGCAACCCACTCCAGTATTCTTGCCTGGGAAATCCCGTGGATGGAGGAATCTGGTGGGCTGCAGTCCACAGAGTTGCAAAGAGTTGGACATGACTGAGCACAAAGGAAGCATTATGGAATTTGAAATGTCCAGACCCAGGGGGTCTGCCTTGTAGGGCCTTGGGACATTTGCCATGCCACCTGGACCCCAGCATGAGCTCCTTTGTGAACTGTTTTTGAACCTCTCTGAGCCTCAGGTTTTCAAATCTGTCAAATAAAGACATCTTCTTGGTCACTGTACAGGGGTATGGTTTAGGTGAAGTGAACTAGGCAGTGTGAAAGTAGTTTGCAAAAGAAGGGAAGGGAAGGAGGAGACAGATGGTGACTTGGCACTTCCTGTATTCCATGGACTTCACAGACTGCATCTGAGTCCGGAGCTGGACTCTGTAGACTGCCAGCTTTCCTGACCTCTGCCAACTCCCTTTGCTCAAACTCTAGTTCTTATCTTTCCTCCTCCATGGACTTGATATAAGCCATTCTCAAGGGGGAACCCTGACCATTTGGTAAACATTTGTGCAGAAGCATCAGTGGTCTGTAGACAACTTCTAGGAGTTAGGAGTCCTGGGCTCCGGTCCAGTCCTGCCACTCCCGGTGAGATTTGGACAGAGTAGCCAAACTCTGGGCTTTCTGTGCACAAGCATGTCCCTGACTCTTCATCCCCCTGCCACACCCAGGGATTCCCCAAGCCTTAGTGTGAAACCAGATGCCTCAACTGGACATTCGCAATCTCTAAAGTCTGGCCTCCATTTACCTCTTCCAGTCTTAAGTTCCTCCTCCTCCCTGCCCTGACTCCCTTTGGCCTGCCAAAGCCCTGAACTTTCCCCCCCACGCCCTTACCTCCATCTGTGAATGGAGTAGGTTCAGGATGCTTAGAGCAGTTCCTGCTGCTGACCAAGTACTCTGTAAGCGCAGCTTTGATCACTCTGCCTCTTCCGTACCTGCCTCATCCACACAGCGTCACTCATACAGTGCTCTAGGCAAAGCTATTCAACCAGACTTTAACAAATATGTTTAGACGATGGAACACTGTACGAGATATTTGACCGGGATTTTTACAAGATGTCCTCCATCCACCATTGGGTCCTTACATAGTTGTCTGTGGTCCTTTCCTGTTTCCAGAATATTTATGACTGTTTTCCCTCAAACACATCAAGTTATGCTTCCAAAATGTTTATATCTATCTCTTCTACCACCTCTCCCCCATTCTCTGGGTGTCCATGACACAGCTTCTGTCAAAGTTTTGGTTTTAGAGTGTTTTGTATATAATGCTTTTGGGAAAATGTTCATTCCAATTCTGGCTTCTGTGTCAACTTCTCCCCCACCCCCAACCCCCTGCAACTACTGAGGATTGGCTTATTTGCTGCTCCTTAGCTGCCAGAGCCATGGGATGCCATTTTATAGTGGTGGCCCCTACCTTATGGCAATAAATTAAGCATATGGCTCTCTGAGGTTCCTAAGGAGCTGCACCTAACACGTGCTGAATGCCAGCTGTGGGCCAGGCCCTACTTGGGGCTCTCTGTTTATCTCATTTAACCCTTAGTACCACTCTGAGTAGGACTTCCCTTGTGGCTCAGATGGTAAAGAATCAGCCCACAGTGTGGGAGACCTGGATTCTATCCCTGGGTCAGGAAGATCCCCTGGAGAAGTGAATGGCTATCTGCTCCAATATTCTTGCCTCGAGAATTCCATGGACAGAGGATCCTCGTGGGCTACGAGTCCACAGGGTCGTAAAGAGTCGAACATGACTGAGCGACTAAGCACACACTTCGATTCCTGCGTTGGGAAGATCCCCTGGAGAAGGGATAGGCTACCCACNATTGAGCTTTAAGCCAGCTTTTTCACTCTCCTCTTTCATTTTCATCAAGAGGCTTTTTAGTTCCTCTTCACTTTCTGCCGTAAGGGTGGTGTCATCTGCATATCTGAGGTTATTGATATTTCTCCCGGCAATCTTGATTCCAGCTTGTGCTTCACCCAGCCCAGCATTTTGCATGATGTGTTCTGCATAGAAGTTAAATAAAGAGGATGACAATATACAGCCTTGATGTATTCCTTTCCCAATCTGGAACCAGTCCTTTGTTTCATGTCCAGTTCTTACTGTTGTTTTCCTTAGGAGTTGCCATTAAGTTACTGCTTATGGCTTGATGACCCTGGTACTTCCAAGGCAATCCTACAGGCTCATTCCAGCTGGAAGGAGCCACAGAAATAGTCTAAGACCTCAATTACACTCTCCACCACCCTCATGCTTGCCTGGACCACAGAGTAGCCCTCTTGGGATTCTCCATTTTACTCCATTCTCCTTCCACAGCAGCCAGGGGATGCTTTTAAGCCTGAAAATCAGCTCATATCACACGGCTTCCACCAGAAGCTCTCCCATGCTCCTTTAAATCCCCTCCACATGGCACTTTAGATAAAACTCAAACTGCTTTTTGTCATCACTCAAAGATCAGCTCAAAACTCACCTCCTCAGAGAGGCTTTCTCTGACCACCCATCTAATAAGCTCTCAATACCCTGCCTTCTGTTATTTTTTAGCTCAGTGGTTTGAATTATGTATTCACCTGCTTCCTGGTCTCTTTTATCTGTCTCCCCGACTAAACCGTAAACTAAGTAGGGGCAGAGCCAGTGTGAGTCTGGTTCATGGTTTAACTCCTGTGACCAGCAGAGAAGTGGGAGGTGCTGGATAAGCTTTCCTGATCAAATGAAACAATAGATAATTGTCTTTCCCTTTCCCATTCCCTTCCTTGTAAGTTTCAGAGCTGAGCATTCTTGAAGCCCAGGGTGAAAGGTGAGGTGCGTGGAGTAAAGGTCTGAGTTCACGCCACACCATCAACCACCACCGTCTAGTACTGGTGCTGGAACCAGTACTGATCCACTGCCTCTCAGCACCGGGTCTGCTGTACCCAGAAATACTGAAGGCTCACAAGGTTGCCTGATGCTCTCAGGGTGACCTGAGTCATGGGTGACTTTTGGATGTCCCCATAACCCAAGGGACGTGATCTGATGTCACATTCCAAGTCCCTCACCTCCCTCTGAACCTTCGAGAGGAAAGAAGTAGGAGAACAAAACCACTGGACCCGAACATCTAACTTCTTGCCAAGTGCCACACTGCATTCAGGTCTGATCTACTTACTCTTAACAGATTTAAGAAGATCTTAAAATTCATGAAAGGCTTTTCAGATTAACTTTTTATCAAAAAAAATAAAAGAGTTTAAAGAGTCAAATAATGCTAACAAGCTTGTAACTTAAAAAAAAAAACACACTCACAGTTAATCTTGTTTAATGCTGAGCCAAGAGGTATACTGTTATGACATTTATTTTCTTGTATAACATTTTTCGTTTCCTGGGGCTAATTACTGCTCATTTTTTTCATTGTTTAGATTTCTTTGAACCCTTGGCTAAGTTTCCCCACATCCTCTAATACACCAAAAGTGTTTCTTGATACAATTTTCCCCATTAGTAAATTTGTCAGCTAGTCTCTCAGTCTCATATTTTTGCAGAGATGGTGCTTCTGGCACCTTCTTTCCTCTCTTCTCTAGGTCCTGTGGCTCTCTTGGCCTCCTGGCCATGGTTAAGGGAATAGGTGTGCTTAGAAAATAGTGACAGCCACATCCCCACTNTCTTGATACAATTTTCCCCATTAGTAAATTTGTCAGCTAGTCTCTCAGTCTCATATTTTTGCAGAGATGGTGCTTCTGGCACCTTCTTTCCTCTCTTCTCTAGGTCCTGTGGCTCTCTTGGCCTCCTGGCCATGGTTAAGGGAATAGGTGTGCTTAGAAAATAGTGACAGCCACATCCCCACTGGACTTCCCAGGTGGCGCTTATGGTTAAGAACCTGCCTGGCAGTGCAGGAGGAGACATAAGAGATGTGGGTTCAATCCCTGGGTCAGGAAGATCCCCTGGAGAAGGAAATGGTAACCCACTCCAGTATTCTTGCCTGGAGAGTCCCATGGTCAGAGGAGCTTGGCGGGCTACAGTCCATGGAGTCACAAAGAATCAGACACGACTGAAAGGACTTAGCACACAGCACACCTCCACTCTCCCTTGGGTCTTTGGTTCCATACCCGTGTTCAGTCACCTTCTCTTACCTACCTCCTTAAAAGAATGGTACCAACATTTCATCATATATCAGATACCCAGCATAGGACAAGGGGAAGAGGCATGCTATTGTACTTAGCCTGGGTCCTACTGATGCTTTGATTTTGCCCCATGACTGGAATGTCTGAAGCAGATCTGTGTGGGATTTTGGCCTGGTTGTTGCTGAAGTAAACTTAGTGGTGCCCCCTGATTTCCTCAGGCCCTCAGGTTTTATGGTAACTCAAAAGATGAACTCCATTGAGAAGAAACAGAATCTTCCAAGCATCCCTCAGATCTTGTTATTCCCCCCAGAGCCAGCCTTGTAAGTGGTCAGGACTATGATTTGAAGGGAGTCCTAAAGAATTCAGTTCAGTTCAGTCACTCAGTCGTGTCCAACTCTTTGTGACCCCATGGACTGCAGCACGCCAGGCTTCTCTGTCCTTCACTCCTGGAGCTTGCTCAAACTTATGTCCATTGAGTCGGTGATGCCATCTGGCCATCTCATTCTCTGCCCCTACATATCAACTCTGCCTGAATTTCTACCATTAGTGCTCTGACCGCTATTGCCTAAGGAGTTGTTATTGAAATTCTCTTGGAGAATCACCTTTAAACTACATCCAGGTTTTTATTTTAGGAAGAATAGGTATTGACTGCTTTCTGAAGAGTAGGTGGCGTAGAGGGGTAACAAAGCGAGCTCTTCCATGGGGCTGCAGCCCACCACGTCCTGCAGTGTTGATGACGAACCCTCCATTAGCAGACTTGTCAGGGGAGCATAGTATACAAGGAGGGTTGGGGGGAGGTACCTCTGCAGGAACTGCAGACCCTCAGCTCCTCTTTATTTTCACCCCTCGCCCAGATTTCTCACCCCCAATTTGGATGTGAATTTTCTGGCTTCCTTTTGTGCCATGACAGCTAAGTAGACATCAGAAAGGGTGGACTCGGTTCCTCTCCTTCTTCCTGCCTGTAGCATGGCCCTTCAATGTGAAGATCCCCTAGTGTGAGCTGACTCACATCCCTAAAACTAGGGAGGCAGTCTTGCAAGGTCACCAGCACCATCTCGTGGTACCCAGATAACACAGGCATCTGCCCTGGTGCCCACAGCTGCTTCTCAGGGCTCTTTGGCTGCAGCTGGACCAGAGGCTTAGCTGATGTCTGCAACTGTGGAACACCAGCACTTGCTGGGCTCTTCCAAATATTAATATCTAACTAGCCCAGGAAGGAGGATTGACTCTTCAATTCAAACGCACCTCCTCTGTAAAGAGGAGACTTTAGGGAAAGTTCATGGCAGACTGATGCAGTGTGGGCTCTGTAGGGCAGGAGTCCTCAGCCTCTGGGATCATATGTCTGATGATCTGAGGTGGATTTGATGTAATAGTAATAACGTGCAGAATAAATATAATGTGCTTGAATTATACTGAAACCATCCCAGGTCCATGGAAAAATATGGTCTTCCACGAAACCAGTGCTTGGTGCCAGAAAAGCTGGGGTCTGCTGCTGTAAGGCCAGTACTCTTGCTTGTAAAATCTCATGGATGGAGGAGCCTGGTAGGCTGCAGTCCATGGGGTCGCTAAGAGTCAGACATGACTGAGTGACTTCACTTTGACTTTTCACTTTCATGCATTGGAGAAGGACATGGCAGCCCACTCCAGTGTTCTTGCCTGGAGAATCCCAGGGACGGGGGAGCCTGGTGGGCTGCCATCTATGGGGTCGCGTAGAATCAGATGCTACTGAAGTGACTTAGCAGCAACGGCAGCTGCTGTGGGGCACTCCTCAGTCCTGGTTCGAGGTGGATGCAATTGCCGCCACCTGTTTTTTTCCCCTCTCTCCTCTGGCTTTCTCTCTCCCTCTCTCTCTCAGTCCCTTCCTTGTTCCCCTTTTTCTCTTTGTCCTTCATGTTCTCTAATCACACCTTTCCTTTCACAAATCAAAGAAGCATTGAAGCAATGAGACAAACTTGGGTCCTGAAAGGTCTGAGCTGGGACGTCATCAGCCTTTGCCCTGCAGACATGTGTGCGTGTGTGTGTGTGTTTGCTGATGGTTTCATGTCATGTCAAGGAGAAAGAGTCCTTGTCCGTTTTCCTAGCAGGATGTGGACCCTCCTACCCCCTCAATGACTGGAAACATGAATTTATCATGAATTATCAACATGGGTCTTTGCCCTCCAGGTTCTGTCTGTGACTGTAACCTTGAGCGTATTCTCAAGTGTTTATTAAAAGCTTAGTTGAACCTAACTATAGATCAAGTTAATAAAACAAAGAGCCCATCCAAGAACTTTGTGAATACAGCTCTTACTACAAACCCTGCTGGGTTATAGGCCAACGATTACTGAGCTACAGAGCTCTTTTCCCTTCACTGAGGCGATTTGTGGTCAGTAGTGGTTATGGTGAAGTGATTCCTGAACCATTTTGAGTGTATTGTAGTAAATGAGTAAATAGATTGGTATTTGAGGGAACTAGGATTATATGGTAGAAGAAGGGAGATACAAATATGGCAAGGGAAGGAAAGGAAGAACTTGTGGTGTTGGGTTGGAATTGGAGTATTCATACAAATATACTTTAAAAATAGGTACATGTTTACTAGTTCTGTTCCCTCCAAAGACCTAGAAGCAATGATGCTCCAGTGGTAATGAGCTCTCAGCGGCATCAGAGCTCCTTGGAGAAGTGGTTAATTCCAGAGCCAGAGAAGGGAAAGTACTCAGTGGGTCTGGCATCTACTTAAGCCCTGTGTGCCTAGAACCTGTGCTCTGCAACAAAAGAAGCCACTGCAGTGAGAAGCCTCTGCACGGCAAGGAACAGTAGCCCCACTTGCTGCAACTAAGGAAAGCCCACGCAAAGCAAGGAGGACCCAGCAGAACCAAATAATGATAACAGATGTTTAAAAAAAAAGTTTGGGCAAGAGTCAGCTTGTGGCTAGAGTCTGGAGGCTTGTTCAACATCATCCACTTTTCTAGTGGCTAAGACTTGATACTTGAGGCTTGGTCAGTGCTGGGAACAGATTAAGGAAAAGGACTTAAACCTTCCAGAAGATCAGTTCCCAAATACCAGTTGCCTCTGGTTGACTCTTCTCATCCACCACCCCCTTGGAACTAGTTGGGTGAGGGAACTCACCCTGAAGGACTGAGCACCAGCCCCTGCCCTGGAATAGGAATTTGTGATGAAATCCCAAGTGCTTTCCATAGAACGAGTCCTATAAATCAGATCTGTGTTACATAGAGTGCTGCATTCGAATAGGAATATTCCACATTCTAAGACCAGGTGCATGGCAGTGCGTCCTAAAACTAGCAGCTCATCTAATCACCTCCAGGGCTTGTTAAACCAGACTGCTGATCTCTGACCTCCATACTTTAGATTCAGTCTATCTCAAGGACACCCCAGAATCCATATTTTTAGAGAAATGCCCCAGTATATTTAATTTGGAAATGGGGATTGAAACCCGTGGACAGAGGTGGCCTTTGAGGAACTTTGCCACTCTCAATGTATCTCTACTTAAACACAGAGAATAAAAATAAAGAAACACTTAAGAAACTTTTCCTTGATCATTCTAGTCATCTGATGGTAATCTATACTGTCTGATTCAAAGTCTGCAGTGTGAGTAGTATTTACTGCATTGGAGTAGATTAAAGAATCGAGCCACAACTTGGTCTTGAAGTCAGAAAGGTACCTTCCGATGTTGCACACACCAGGTGTTTGGATCAGGAATGTGGTCTGGGTGCCTTCCAGGCAGAGCCTACCCGTGCCAGGCTGGCAGGTTCACAGCAGGACTCAGCCCCTGTCTCCCTTGGTTTAGGAAAGCTTAGTCTCTGCCATGTGGGAAGGAAGTTGTCTAGGTCTAGGAATACAGCAAAGTACTGAATGTATCTGTGAAAGCTGGCAATCTGGAATCAGAGACAATTAGCGGTCAAGAAATTAAGGCTTGTCCCGTTCCCCTCTTGGACCGTTTTGGCAAGGGGGAGCTGAGATCCAAGCTCCATCATGGCTGGAGAGTGTCAGGGANTATTCCCATCTCTTTCAGAATTTTCCACAGTGTATTGTGATCCACACAGTCAAAGGCTTTGGCATAGTCAATATGTTACACATATTCTTTTGTAGATATCAAATAATCCATAATAAAAATTCAATACAAAATGCACACAAATGCATATAGTAAGAGTAGATATGCCCAGGTTTGAGGGCAGCTGCTGTTCTCTGTTTATCCTGTGTCCTTCCAGAGAATCTATGTGTTTACAAACATTATTCCTGTGTATATAACCAGAAATGACTGCATGTTCTTCACGCTGCCTTACGCATTGGTTCAGAGAGAAACTTGAAGAACCTCCCCAGCCTGTACACAGAGTGGCCACAGTGTCACTGACTCTGAGGCTTCAGTCCTCTTAGGGAAGAAGCACTGGAGTGCTTCTGGGCTCATACTGCCTTCGGTAAGCCTGTGCTGCCGCCCCGTTCAGACCTGTGAAACAGAAAGGCCCCCTTACCTGAAACAGCAGCCCGCCGTCATCCTCTGTCCCCTGCCCTGTGTTGTTGTTCTTCTCAGTACAACTTGTCTGCATGTGTATACTTGTTTACAGTTCGCCTCCCGACTAGGCAGCAGGAACTCTGTCCCATTGCCACATCAGGTGTATTGCAGCAGACACACAATAAATATTGATTGAATGGCCAAACTAGTAAACACGTGAATGAATGAATGAATGCCTGGTTTGAAATTCCAGCTCCATCTGTACTAACTAAAAATCTCNGCTTTGAGGGCAGCTGCTGTTCTCTGTTTATTCTGTGTCCTTCCAGAGAATGTGTGTTTACAAACATTATTCCTGTGTATATAACCAGAAATGACTGCATGTTCTTCACACTGCCTTACGCATTGGTTCAGAGAGAAACTTGGAGAACCTCCCCAGCCTGTACACAGAGTGGCCACAGTGTCACTGACTCTGAGGCTTCAGTCCTCTTAGGGAAGAAGCACTGGAGTGCTTCTGGACTCATACTGCCCTCGGTAAGCCTGTGCTGCCGCCCTGTTCAGACCTGTGAAACAGAAAGGCCCCCTTACCTGAAACGGCAGCCCGCCGTCATCCTCTATCCCCTACCCTGTGTTGTTGTTCTTCTCAGTACAACTTGTCTGCATGTGTATAGTTGTTTACAGTTCGCCTCCCGACTAGACAGCAGGAACTCTGTCCCATTGCCACATCAGGTGTATTGCAGCAGACACACAATAAATATTGATTGAACGGCCAAACTAATAAACACGTGAATGAATGAATGAATGCCTGGTTTGAAATTCCAGCTCCATCTGTACTAACTAAAAATCTCAGGTAACTTACTAAGTCTCTTTGCTTCAGGTTCCTCATCGGTATAATAGTATAATAATAGCCATGAAGGTGAAATAAATTTATACCTTCAAAAGACTTAGAACAGAGCCTGGCACTTGTAACATTCATTTTATATTGGTTCTTACTAATATCCCAATGTAGGGATGTACAGTCATTATTTCTACTGAGACTATTTCCAAACAGAGTCGTACTGCAGAACTTTGTGCATCGTAGGATGTTTGGCCTCTGAAAGTGAAAGTGTTAGTGGCTTAGCTGTGTCCAACTCTTGCAACCCCATGGACTGTAGCCCGCCAGGCTCCTCTGTCCATGGGATTCTCCAGGCCAGAAGGCTGGAGTGTGTTGCCATTCCCTTCTCCAGGGTATCTTCGCAACTCAGGGATCGAACCCAGGTCTCCCGCATTACAGGCAGAATCCTTACCATCTGAGCCACCAGGGAAGCTCATTGTGCCTCTAGGCAAGTCTTATGGTTGGATGAATTTCTAGAAGTGAGGTTTCTGGATCCAAGGGTGCCTGCATTTGTGATTCTGAGAGGTGATGCTGACTTGATGAGATCAGTAGTGAAGAGCAAAAACAGGACCACAGTGGAGGATGCTGCTGCTCCCCTAGACGAGCTTATTTAGTCACTAGGCTCTGTGACTGGCTCTCAGGGACGTGGTGGCAACAATTCTTTCTGCCGATGGGAGGTTGGCCTCTGTGGTCTGCAAGGTCCCTGCAGATCTGAAACATAATAGTGTGTCCCTAAGGATTATTTGGCTACATGCCAGACATATTTGTAACAGAAAAATGTAAAGCTAAAATGTTCCATTTTACGTCCAGTTGGTGGCAAGGGAAAAAATACTTTTAACTTATTTTTAAACCAAGAGCCAATTTTTGATTTGCATTGTAATGTTTGTTTTTTGCAGGGAAAGATGGTTTGTTTTATTTTTGGATCTTTTTGAACGTATTCGGTGTAAAAAAAAATTAAAACATCCAGTATACCTTTTTAAAAAATGTGTGGTCAATTATTTGAACTCTCCCTATACAAATTAAATTTTTATATAATGATTAAGTGGGGGTGGGTCAAGAAATATTATATTTCTTAAAAAAAAAAAAAACTTTATTCGTTTTTTTTTCTTTTTTTGCCCTGTTGAGTCTAGTCAATAATCCACATTCTCCAGCCACTCAAATGTCAAAATGTTTGAAAAACATAAAAAAATAAAGAAATGAATAGAAGCGTCCTTGTTCTTTAAATTATTTCTGTGTTACCCTGAACTGTAAGTGAACTCTCCTTGCTTATAAAAGAAGCAGCTGTTCATGCAATTGAAACCATGGTTCATTACAAGCTGACCTCGGATTCAGGAGTAAAACTTCCTCTATTTTACTACGACTATTCAGACAGGGACTGGAGATAAACAATAATCAAAATCAGGATGGAACTTGACTGGGAAACCCTCTATGTTCTTTGGCAGAATTATAGCAGCTCTCGAATTGCCAGGAATGAGGCAATGTGAAATGACCCTCAAACATTCCCTTCTGAAATGCAGTGGGTCCAGGCTGCCAGCTCTGAGCAGACAAAGGCCGATTGTAATGACTTCTTAAGCATATACTTATAGAAACATTAATTATCACCAACCCTATTTTAAACATTTATAGAAAGTCAAGATGAAAGGGCCCTTTTATATCCATTTTTATAATTCCCCCTTGCAAGAAACTATGATTACAGTATTTTCCCTCTCTCTGTCGCTCGTTGGAGTTCTCACTTCTAGGTCTTATTCTTAAAAGACTAATTTCGGTTTGAAGCTTATGTGCTCGTCAAGTTAGATATGAGAGGATGCAGGGATATGAAATGGGTTAGTGGGTGTTGGGGAGGGGACTAGTTGCAGTGTGGTAGGTAGGGACACCTGGGGTGCCGAAATGACCTGCTTTGGAAAGGTGGACGTTCAGTTTGCTAAGGTGCCAGTGGAAGCCAAATTGAGGTCAAATTAGCTCAACAATTGGATCTAAACTAGTGGTTCTCAAACACAGGAGTTCATCAGAATCTCAGGGAAAGGCTCCTTTCACAATGACCATCATGGGGATCCCAGCCCTCAGAGATTTTGATTCAGTGTGTCCCAGCCATGTGTTAACCAAGACTCCTGGTAACTCAGATGCAAGTGGCTTGAGGCGATACTTTGAGAGGAAACTGACTTGAAGATTGATTATTCCCAGCCTATCCCTCACCTCCAGCCACTATGTCTACTCAACCTGCTTGAATCCACTTTACCGACCCCCTCCCAGGTCCCATCCATGGCACATGGCATCACATGCTATAGACTTGGCTTCAAAAATGGTGTGTGGCAGCTGTGTACAAGGGTGTTCTTGGCTGAGGCTGTCCTTAAGAATGCTCTGACCTCTTAAAGTCAATCGTAATTCTTTATAGAGTCACGAAAAGAAAAGAGAGACAAAAGAGAGATCACAGGCCATACAGGCCACTAATTCGGAGCAGATATCCTTGGCATGCAGAAGGCTGACCTGGGCATGGTGGGTAGTGGAGAGATCTGAACTTCCCTGCAGAGCTGGCAGTGAAGTGAACGCAGTGTATGTGTGGGGACCGATACCAAGAGCCGGGCTGTTTGGAGGAATCATGGGGCTGCATGAATTCCACCGAGGCTACAGAATGAGACTTGGTTCTCCTCTGGTTTCCCAGTGCCCACTCTTTCCTCTCTCCCTCCTTCTCCTGCACTCCCATCCCTAGGCCAAGAGAACATACGTCTCTGACTACTTCACCTTCTCATCTTCTGCTCCGTGCATGAGAACATGAACTGGAAATCCCAAATGGGGTTTCAGGAGGCCAGGACTTTGCCTTCCATTGGGTCCAATTCCGTAGTGTCTTGAGAAAAAGCTGCTGGACCAGGGCAAGCGTTGACTGTGGCCCTTCTCTTCTAGCTTCCTGCTGGTGACATGGGTCTTCCATCAGATGGGAATCAGTGATTCATTCAGAACGCTCTTTCCCAAGATGGCCAAAGCAAGGGGTTCCAGTGTAGGACCGAGAGAGGGGAGTGTGATTTATTAGGTGCCTTCTGCATGCCAAGTACTTTGCATCTTCATTGCATTTACTCTTCACCGTAACCCTGGGTGGCGTTATCTTGTGGCAAGTGGGAAATGGGCTGAGGATTCTGCAGCTTGTCCAAGATTGCACACAGAGGGCTAGAATGTGCAAGGCATACTTTTCGCTTTCTAGTTCTTGTTGCTTTAATGGTTTATCTAGTTCTGAAGCGTTTACCGTAGTTGTATTTTATGCCCACCTAGAAGGCAGTATGGATTTCCCTGGTGGTTCAGTGGTAAAGAATCCATTTGCAGGAGATATGGGTTCAATCCCTGGGTCAGGAAGAGCCCCTGGAAAAAGAAATAACAACCACTCCAGTATTCTTGCTTGGGAAATCCCATGGACAAAGGAACCTGGAGGGCTATATTCTGTAGGGTCACAAAGAGTTAGACCTGACTGAACAACTAAAAAAGTTGGCTTAAAGCTCAACATTCAGAAAATGAAGATCATAGCATCCAGTCCCATCACTTCATGGGAAATAGACGGGGAAACAGTGGAAGCAGTGTCAGACTTTATTTTGGGGGG
>SJYA01003118.1:1224420-1238357 GCA_006410615.1 Neotragus moschatus | reverse complement strand
GGGATTGAGGGCAGGAGGAGAAGGGGACGACAGAGGATGAGATGGCTGGATGGTATCACGGACTCAATGGATGTGAGTCTGAGTGAACTCCGGGAGTTGGTGATGGACAGGGAGGCCTGGTGTGCTGCGATTCATGGGGTCGCAAAGAGTCGGACACGACTGAGCGACTGAACTGAACTGAACTGAGCAACTAAGGAGCAACAGGAGGCCGCACAGTAGAGAGGTTAGGGGCTCTGCACACAGACTGCTGAGGGTCCTGCCACTCATTAACTGTGTTCTATCCCTCAGCTCTCTTGGGATAACAAGAATAATGATAATACAATACTTACCTCTTCGAGATTTGAAAATTTAGAAAGATAGTAAGATGCTTAGCCCAGGGCCTGGTGTAGTGTCAGTGTCTCAGCTAGTGACTGATTGTTATCATCACCACCACCACCATCATCTTTGCAGGTTGCCTTATACATGTGTATGGGATATGAATGTGTGATAGACAAACAGCCAAGTGGTGGCTGGGTGAATTCATGAAAGATGCTTGAATGAAAAAAAGAGAGTAAAGGTTGGATGGTGAGAGGGAGGGCTGGGTCATAGGATGACTAAGGTGAAGCTGAATCTTGGCCCTCAGATTCAAACTGCTGACCCAGTTTGTGGCCGGCTTCCTGAGGAACTCCCCACCCCCTTGTGGCCCGGGCAGGTGTCCAGGGTAGAACAGTGGTGGCCATTAATTACTTCCCAGCTGTGCTGCTGTTGCTGGGTGGGTGGAGGTAGGGTGTTTCTGAAATGTTAAAGAGGTGGCATTTCTAACCCGGCCCAGCTGGTCAGGTCCTTGATCAGTTTTGAAGGTCCCAGCCCTGAGACTGGAGTGTGCATCCCGGCCTGGGCACCCTGGGTAGGAACTCTGGGACTGGATGGAGGAGAGAGGTCCTGAGGAGCTGATTAGACCAAGTCCAGAAGATGGAGGTTCTTCCCAAGAGAAGGGTGGGGTAGGGTTGACAACAGATACCCATGGTCGGTCCTCACTGTCCAGATGGTAAGTCAAAGGTTAGAAAAGGAAGTCATTTACCCATGCGTGAACTCGGAGGTTGAGGACACTTATAAGGAAGGGCTTGCCTCCAGGGGGTGGGGAGGCATCCTAATACCTGCTTAGTGTACATCACGTGCTGTGATAACCATCAAAGGAGTGATAACCATTTCTCTGTCCTCATCTTCCACGTCTCCAATATTTATTGTGAGCCCATGAGCCAGGTAAACTCTTATTACATCTATGGTTCTATGGGGAAATACACATTTTCCATCCACATCCTGAAGATATTTATTGTCCAAGAATAATACCTATAGTAAGAATAAAACTACTACCACTTACTTAATATCTGCTATGTATCAGACATTTTATGTTCTTTAGTTCACTGAGTTGTGACCACAGTTGTCATGGAGTGGCTATTTATCAGCCTGTTTTATGTATAAAGAAACTGAGACTCAGGGAGGTTAAGTAGCTTGCTCTCCATCAAGGACACAGAACTGTGGGTCAGTGCCAAGGCCAAGGTTCCGAGCCAGACTCTGTCTAACTGCAAAGTCCTCGGTGTTAATTACTGGCCAAAGCGGGGAGTATATTTGCCTGTGAAAGATCACCCACTAATTGAAGGTGGATTTGAAGCCACTCAGTCAGCCAGAGTGATCCGGGAAGGCTTACGGAGGGCCAGGATGAAGAAGGATTCTGCAGGCTGAGGGGAGGGGTTGGTGAGGAAGCGCAGGGGCGAAGTGAACAGGAGTACGGTCACAGATGCTACCATCTCCCTTGAGCTCCTCCATAGCCAGTGAGGCACAAGCAACAGGGGTGACCCTTCCATTCTGAAACTGGAAGTTCAAGCCCAGCCACTAAGTGATAGAAGTCGGTCCTCAGACTCCTGGACTCCTTCCATTCAGTGACCAGGGACCTGTGGAAGTTTCATGGGTAGAATATCTTGGATCACAGATATTGATCTTGTATCTTGTGTGTGTGTCACAGACCCCTTTGGCAATCTGATAAAGTCTGTGGATCCCTTTGCCAAATAATTAAACATTTTTTTTAGTTATGGTAAATACATAGAACATAAAATTTATCAGCAGCCACTTTTAAGTGTATAATACAATAGCATTAAGTACATTCACTTTGTTGTGCTTACCATCCACAGAACTCCTTCTATCTGTAAAACTGAACCCATTAAATGCTAATTCCTCAGTTCCTCCTTCCCCCAGCCCTGGGCAACCACCATTTTGCTTTCTGTCTCCATGAATTTGAGTACTCTGTGTACCTCATATAAGTGGAATCATACAGTATCTGTCCTTTTGTGACTGGCTTATTTCACTCAGCATAATGTCCTCAGGGTTTATCCATGTTATCGTGTTTGTCAGAATTTCCTTCCTTTTTAAAGTTGTAAGTATACAACACTTTTTATTTATGCGTTATCCATCAATGGACACACAAGTTGCTTCTACCTTTGGACTATTGCAAATATGTGTCAAATAATATTTTAAGCATAAATTTATATTTGTATATATGTATATATGATGGATATAATTGTGTGTCCATATATAAATTAGATGTAACATGATTATAAAACAGTTATATTGATATACAGTTATCTATAGATATTTTAAAGGCAAGTTGTGTCATAGAAATATATCATCTTCTTTACTAATGTAGTAAATAAGATCTAGGAGCATGAACTTACATGGAGATCCAGTGGTTAAGACTCTGCTTCCAATGCAGGTGGTGTGAGTGTGTTTCCTGGTTGGGGAACTAAGATCCCACATGCTGCAGGCCAAATAACTCTTAATTTTGAAACAGTGAGGAATGTAAATGATATTTTGAGATATGTGCAGTCATTAGAATATGATGTGAATGATTCCAGTGACAGAGTCCCATGTTCTGCCAACATCCAGCATTCATGTAGTTAGTGGTCTACACTGATCATTAAAGGAAATGCTAAATTTCAGTTAGAGATTCATGAAAGAAAGATGTAATTATTTCCCATAAAAGTCTGGGACCCACACTGGAATTCCCTCTGCAGGTCCTAGGAAATTATACTCTCCTGTGGACTTGATGAGAGTTCTGCTTTGGAGCTTGAAGAAAAGTTTTTTAACCATTCTGGCCTGAAGCGACAGCTCCAATGTTGACTCATTGGAAAAGACTCTGATGCTGGGAGGGATTGGGGGCAGGAGGAGAAGGGGACGACAGAGGGTGAGACGGCTGGATGGCATCACTGACTCGATGGGCGTGAGTCTGAGTGAACTCCAGGACTTGGTGATGGACAGGGAGGCCTGGCGTGCTGTGATTCATGGGGTCGCAAAGAGCTGGACACGACTGAGCGACTGAACTGAACTGAACTGAACTGATCTTTTCCTGCCTTGGTCCATCTTTGTGAACTTATGTAGCTGTTTTGAGTTTCAGTTTCTCCAATACATATGCTACAGAAGTGGCAACTTCCTATGACTCCTGAGGTTCCTTTAAAAGATAGATAAAACTAGGTGAGCGTTTTGGCCTAGATTTATCTAAATCTCAAAATCTCCTTCTCCACCCATGGTGGATGACAGGATAGCAGGCTTGTTACATCCATGTTTTCCAGAACCTTATTTTCTTCCTGCTGTCTTGGGTAAACAACACAACAAGCCAGACCCTGACTTGTCCTAGCATCCTCGCCTTTTGGGAGCCCAGATTGGCATCTGTTTTTACAGACTCTAAGTTGTCTAAAACTTTTACAAACCAGGGGTGGTCTGGGATCCTATCTGGGGTCATAAAAGATGATAGCCAGCAAAGATAGGAGCTGAGAAGGGATCATCTTAAACAATTAGCTAGAAAAAGGAAGCCACAAAGGGTACTTTATATGCAGGTGTCCAGGCATCCCAGCAATGTGCCTTTAGATGACCAGGTCCCCAGCCGGGATGACAGATGGCGATTCACTACATTGGCTGCTTTTTGGATAGGCCTGGCCATCTTCTGTTTTAATATTGAGCGTCTCCTACTATAATCCCTGAAATGGGATAATGCTAGCTAGTTCCCAAGACCGCGGACAGATTGAGATCATGGGTATGAAAGCTGCTGCCCAGGTTGAGCTGGAGCTGAGCCACAGCTGGGAGGGGAGCAGGGTGCCCCCGCAGCCCCAAGGCTTGTTTGTATGAGTTGATGTGCACAGCAGTTTAGTTCTTGGTAGACAGAGGAGGCTGGAGGGCCTTCTCCATTGTTATATGTTGTCTTCGCCTCTGGAGTGCCTGGGGAGAAAGGAGGAAGTGACCACTGTTTCTGGCCCCCTGCTTTGGACACCAGTCCTCAGCAGTGGGGAAGGAGCTGTGTTTATGGACTTTTAGAGACTGTGCCCAAGCACTGCTGGTTCAGAGCCTAAGGGACAGAATATTACCTGAGCAGGGAGAGAGGGCCCATCTCCCCTTGCACTCTTCCCTTTCGCCCAGACTGTAGGGCAGCACAGCAGACCCATGGGTGGCACCAGCAGAGTCCCTGTAAGGGCAGTAGCTTGGTGAGGGTAGGGCACAGTGCCTCACAGAGGCAGGAGACCATGAGCAGACTCCTTGCTGTGCCCATGGAGAATTCTGGAAAATAAGTGTTAGGAGAGAAAGGAGATGTCAAACAAGGTCAGATTTGATGAGCTGATGGGGCCGGAAGCTAGCAAGGGTCAACTCTTTACCACATTTGCACTATTTCTATTTTGAGCCTGGGTCATAATAAGTCAGACCTCGTCCTCATAAAAAAACTGAGAAATTCCTTTTTTTATGAGTCTGGGACATAGTAAAGTATCACACACATAATTGCTTACTAGTAATGCTGTGGTGGTTAACATATTGCTCTCCTATTAACTATGTAGCAGAAAGGTTAACAGGTCAACCAGCTACTTGCCAAAGAGCTGGGATTCAATCAGGTTTCTCTGCTCATGCTCTTCATTCTAAGATAACTGTTCCCTTTTTATCAAAAGTAACTTTGGTAAAAAAAAAAAAAAAGTCTTCTATAAATGAAACAGTACTACCTACCATCTGCCTCAGCAGTTCCACTCCTAGGCATAGCCCCCCAGAAGAATCGAAGGCAGACAATCAAACAAAAATTTGTACATTAATGTTCATAGCATCCCTATTCACAGTAGCCAAAACACACAAATACTTCCAAATATCCGCAAAATGACTGGATAAACAAAATGTGGGGTACACATACAGTGGAATATTATTCAGTCATAAAAATGAATGCATTTCTGAAATGTGCCACAGCATGGGTGAACCAGAAGCACATGATGGTAAATAAAAGAAGCCGGTTGCAAAAGAACACACATGATATGATTCCAAATATATGTTATGTCCAGAATAGGCAAATCCACAGAGACCGAAAGCAGATTCATGGCTGTCAGTGGCTGGGAGGTAGGGGAAATGGAAGTGACTATTCTTGGGGACAGGATTTGTTTGAGAGATGATAAAAATATTTTAGAATTAGATAGCTATGATGTTTGTACACCAGCTTCCCAGGTGGCTCAGTGGTAAAGGATCTGCCTGCCAATGCAGAGAGACACAGGAGTTTGATCCCTGGGTTGGGAAGATCTCTTGGAGGAGGAAATGGCAACTCACTCCAGTATTCTTGGCTGGAAAGTCGCATGGACAGAGGAGCCTGATGGGCTACAATCCATGGAGTCACAGAAAGTTGGACACGACTGAGCATGGGTACACGATGGTCATACAACATTGCATATGTATGAAATGCCATGAGGTTCTGTGGTTTAAAATGGTTAACGTGGTGAATTTTGTATTATGTTTATTTTATCCAAATTAACATAAACAGAAAACAGCAAGGAACAAATTTTTAAATAGAAAACAGCACATTTCGGGTGCATTCTTTTTCAGCAATCTATTTCCTCAAGTTTTAGTACAATAATATTTTTCCCATCTTGAAACTCTTTAGGCAGCCTCACCTCAGCAGAACCCATTTGAGAATTGGGAGGCAAGTGGCTCTAAGAACCTCTTTCTGTGCCTGTGAGAGAAAGGCCTGACGGGGGAGCCTGTGAGCTTATTCTGTCGAAGTATTAAAACCTAGGACATGCCTGCATCATGGTGACTCCCTAAGCTAAGACAAGGATAACCCCACTCTAGGTCTCTGCAATACAATTTTAGAGTTTCTGCAGTACAATTTCACGGTTTGCTTTCTGCCTTATTATATAGCCAACTGTGTGTCTTTGATTCATATCTGAGAATTTCAAAGATTTTAAAGGAGTTTCAGAAATAGACTCAGTTTAGTGGAGAAGGCAATGGCAAACCACTCCAGTACTCTTGCCTGGAAAATCCCATGGACGGAGGAGCCTGGTAGGCCGCAGTCCATGGGGTCGCGAAGATTCAGACACGATTGAGCGACTTCACTTTCACTTTTCACTTTTATGTGTTGGAGAAAGCAATGGCAACCCACTCCAGTGTTCTTGCCTGGTGAATCCCAGGGATGGCGGAGCCTGGTGGGCTGCCATCTATGGGGTCGCACAGAGTAAGACATGACTGAAGCGACTTAGCAGCAGCAGTGACTCAGATGGTAAAGAATCTGCAGGAGATTCGGGTTCGATCCCTGGGTCAGGAAGATCCCCTGGAGGAGGGAATGGCTATCCACTCCAGTATTCTTGCCTGGAGTATCCCCATGGACAGAGGAGCCTGGGTGTGAGGCTCCAGTGTGTGAGGCTACAGTGTGAGGTTGTAAAGAGTCAGATTCCACTGAGCAACTAACACTTTCACTCTACATAAGCACACACAAACTCATATCCTCCAATGTCCCTGGTTAGAACACAATTCTGAACCTAGGACCAAATGCTGAATGATAAGAGTTTAGCCTAACAGCCACAACAGTTCCAATATGGAATTTGTCAACTGTAGGGCAACATGCTCTTAACACAGGGCTCTTCTGAGAGTCAAATATGGTTATGTGTGAAAAGCCTTTTATGAATGATGAGATACTATACACATGCCAGCTGCTAATTATTGTGTTGGCAGCAAGAAGTCCCCATGCTAGCTTACTGCTAATAATAATAGGTAACGCATACTACACATATGGGCTATCCACAAGGCTAGCATTTCACGCACGGTCTGTATACAGACAGGAGGTAAGTGCTATTTTAGTGCCAGTTAACAGTGAAGAAACTGACAGAGAGAGATGGTAAATAACTTATCCATGGTCTCAGAGCCTGTTCATGATGGAGTCAGGATGTGACCCCAGCAGCCTGGCTCCGTCTTCACATACCCTCCTGGGTATACCTCATTCTTCATAAGATGGCAAGGAAGAAGTCAAGCCGAACTGAGGGATGTGTAATCAGCACTTTTAAAAATGAGTATCTTGGATGAAATGATACCTGTCATCACTGGGACCAGCTCAAAGACTGTTGTTAGCATCCCCTTCCACGTTCAATGACATTGACTTCAGTAGTTTAAAATCAACCATGCTGGGAGTAGTTACACCATGGAAATTAGCAAATGCTCTGAACCAGGGCATTTTCTTTCCTGTTGAATACTGGGTTTGCCAAAAGGTCCGTTCAGGTTTTCCATACCATGTTATGGAAAATCCTGAACAAACTTTTTGGCCAACCCCATATTTACCGGTGTACCGTTGGCTATAACAATTCCTTATTGACAGAAAGAATTAGTAATAACATCTGATAATGATAATAAAAGAACATGGGGTGCATATATCTTTTTGAGTTTGTATTTTTGTTTTCTTTGGATAAATACCCAGAAGTGGAGTTGCTGGATCACATGCTAGTTCTATCATGTTTTTAATTTTTTGAGGAAACTCCAGACTGTTTTCCACAGTGGTTGCATCAATTTACCATCCCACCAGCTGTGCACAGGGTTGTCTTTTCTCTCCACATCCTTACCAACACTTGTTATTGCTAGTCTTTTTGTTGATAGCCATTCTGACACATATGAGGTGGTATCTCATTGTGGCTTTAATTTTCATTTTCCTGATGATTAGTGATGTTGAACATCTTTTCATGTACCTGTTGGCCATCTGTATGTCTTACTTGGAAAAAAGTCTATTTAGATCTCCTTTCTTTTTTTTTTTTTTTTTTTTTTTTGTGGTTCAGTTGCTCAGTCATGTTTGACTTTTTGCGACTCCATGGACTGCAGCATGCCAGGCTGCCCTGTCCTTCACCATCTCCTGGAGCTTGCTCAAACTTGTGTCCATTGAGTTGGTGATGCCATCCAATCATCTCATCGTCTGTCATCCCCTTTTCCTCCTGCCGTCAATCTTTCCCAGCATCAGGGTCTTTTCCAGTGAGTTGACTCTTCCCGTTTTTTAATTGGATTTTTTTTTTTTTTTTTTTTGCTATTAAGTGTATGAGTTCTTTCATATGTTTTGGATATTAACCCCTTGTCCTATATATGATTTGCAAACATATTCTCCCATTCAGTAGGTTGCCTTTTCATTTTGTTGGTGGTTTCCTTTGCTGTGCAGAAGCTTTTTAGTTTGATATATTCCTGCGTGTGTATTTTTGCTTTTGTTGCTTAAATTCTATGAGTAATGCCATTTCACAGATGTGAAACTGAGGCTCATATCTCACAATTAACACTGAACACTGAGTAACACTGCCCTTGGAGTATCAGAATGGGAGGTAGGGAGGGGCTGGGTGGAGCAGGCTGGATGCCACCTGCTGACTTGGAAGAGAAAAGGGGAGAAGGGTGAGGCAGTTTGGGTGCCTACTGCTAAGTGTAAGTGATCCCAGAAAGGCCAGGCTCTCTGGTGGTCCTGAGCTCTGGGTCATCCTCTCTGGGAGATCTTTCCTCACTGCTCCACTATGTGACCCCTCTGTCCTCTGCTAGCCTGGATTAGGTTGCCCTCACCCTCCCACCTTCCAAACCCCGCATTCCTGCAGCCCCAGTAGGTTATGTATCTCTTTAATATTGAGTTAGCCAACAAGTCCATTGAGGTTTTTCTGTAGGATGGTATGGAAAAGCTGAGTGAACTTTTTGGCCAGCCCAGTACACACACTACCTCGCACTAGGATGGTCTGTCTGGGTTTCTATGTGCCTTTTCAAGGCCAGCAGTCTGATAAACCCTCTAGTCCCAGGACCCAGCACTCCTGACTAGAGCTCAGTAATGGCAGTTCCTCCAGGCTAAAGACTCCACTGATGATCAGGAAGAGAGTCAACATCAGATCTTTCATCTCAAGAAGTTTCACTTGTTGGTGAAAGCACTTATTGAGAAGAGCGAGGGGAGCATCGTGGCCTTCCCTTACTAAAGAAGCTCATGCCTCTGCTCCATACAGAGAAAGCTGTTACAGTGTTGAGGTCTCTCAGCAGGTTTCTTGCTGTGCGGGAGCCATCCCTCAAAGCCATGTGTTTTCACACATCACAAAGTCCAGATGGACTGCCTGTTGCCTGGGTGGACTGATTTTTCTAACCATTGCAGAATCATGTAGACTGTTTCCAGTTTTACTCTTTCAAGCGATGCTGCCAAGGTCATTTCTGGACCTGTCACCTTGCAGTCTTGTGCAAGTGCATCCCCAGAGGGGAACTGCAGGGTCAAAAGCATTCCCATAAAGGTTGCATCTTAAAAACTCAAATATTAGAAACTGCTTATGCTAATGACAGTTACCTCAGAGGCAAATACCTCAAGTACCTTTCCCATGACGTGTTATTTATCTGTTCTGACTCAACATCAGGGTTCACAACTCTTGAAGCCAGTTTTCTTGGAGATTGACATTGCAGTAAACAGCAGGAATGCCCAGGAGAATGTGTCAAGAGAAAGGGACGACGGAGTCACAGGCAGCAAGAAAAACAAGTGAGAAAACTAAAATAGAAAAGACGGCTTGTAACCGAAAGTATGATAAAATCAAAGAAGGAAGAGAAAGCTAGTCTCTACCTGCAAAAGGATCTCAAAAAAAGATTTCCTTTGAAAAAACCACCGCGCTAATAAATAGCAAGACTTTGGTAGGAAAAGCAAGTGGGAAGAGATCCTCACAATTCATCCTCTTAATTTGTGGATGAAGAAACAAGAGTCGAGGGGTAAACTGACTTGCTCGAGGACATGTGGCTTTAGTTGGTAGCGCTGCAAGCTCCAGAGCCCTTGCTTCTTAGTCATGCTGCATCATGGCCTGTGTGTTCCCTTCCATTTTTCTCCACTTATCCCTTTATAATTACTTTACTTAGGCAATATGGATAATTCATTCAGAGCTGGAACATCATTTTCTCATTTCACTGAGTTTAAATAGAGATGACAGGGCCTATTCTTAATGTTTAACAATCAAAACCAATTATGACTCTTTCTTTCCCTCATGCAAAAAACACACTGCCCTTTTCAGAAGGCAGTGTTTTCATTCTGTGGCATAAACAGGCCAGTGAGAACAATAACATAGCAAGAAAACCTCCAAAGAAGGTAACTACGAAATATAATCAAGTAAGCCCAGTTAGTCAGGGTTGGGGAAATAATGCCATGGATACAAGATAAAGAATGAAAACAGCTCAAAGGACACTGAACTCACGGGTGTGAGTCAGGGCATACTCATGTGTGTTCAGCCCAGTGATGTGACCAGCACCAACAAGCTCAATTTCCTTCTAACATGTGGAGGGGACCAGAAAGCCCCTAGATACTTCCTTGGTGTAGAACTAAATCCCCTAAACTGCCCCAGTGATGCTTGACTAGACTAGGGAGACTTCCCACTTTGCCCTGTAACAGGATAACTGAGTCAAGAGCCACCCTTAAACATTAAGTTCAATTAATTACACACCTACTGACCCACCTATCCTTCCCTCCATCCATCCCTCTATTCTTCGATCTAACAATCCATATTTGTTGAACTCACACCAAATTGGAGCTCAATTTGTGAATTTTGAAATAGCTTCCTGATTGGAAACAAGAGCCAGGTCTTGACTTCCAGTTCCACAGTATCCCTGGGTGTTTGTTCCTTGTTTATAGAAAAAAGTGAAAGAGCTCGTCATGTCTGACTCTTTGTGACCCCATGGACTATAGTCCCACCAGGCTCCTCTGTCCATGGGATTCTCCAGGCAAGAATGCTTGATGGGTTACCATTCCCTTCTCCAGGCTTCCCTGGTGGCACAGAGGTTAAAGCCTCTGCCTGCAATGTGGGAGACCTGGGTTCGATCCCTGGGTCGGGAAGATCCCCTGGAGAAGGAAATGGCAACCCACTCTAGTATTCTTGCCTGGCGAATCCCATGGACAGAGGAGCTTGGTGGGGTACAGTCCATGGGTCCCAAAGAGTTGTACACGACTGAGCGACTTCACTTTCACTTCCTCCAGGGGATCTTCCCAACCCAGAGATCAAACTAGGGTCTCCTGCATTGTAGGAAGATTCTTTACCATCTGAGCCACCAGGCAAGCAGAGAGACAGCCAGTTTTCTGAGGTTTTTGTCTCTCAATGTAATTTGTATGGATGTGGTTGCTCTTCTTTTTGTCATCGTAAATAGTAGAGCTGGAGAACTGAAGCCAGACAAATAATTAAATGTAAAAAGGAATCCTGTTTTTCTTAGACTCCATCTTGAGGAAGGCATTCATTTGGAAATCCTTGGAAAAATATTGGCAGTAAACCCTTCAAAGAGACAGAAAGAATTCCAATGGGCCCAGGGAAGACAGTCTTTGTTTATGAAAGAAATACTTTTGGAGGTACGTCCTTTCACACGTATAGACGCTACCAGCTCAATTCGGCATTAGAGGCTTTTGACACCAGTGCCATTGCAAAACTGCATCCTTGAGACATCTAGGGGGCTCTGGCCACGGCACTATCCTTGTCCCTTTCCTTGGCAAAATGCTGTGTTTCAGGTTTTAAGGGACTGAGAACCCAAACAGAGCCATTGCCTAAGATCCTTGGATAAGTTCATAAAATGTGCCTGTCTGAACTTAAGGAGAGGAAAGTGTTAAAGTGAAAGTGTTAGGGTTAGCCTGCCAGGCTCCTCTGTGCATGGGATTTCCCAGGCAAGAATACTGGAGTGGGTGGCCATTCCCTTCTCCAGGGTATCTTCCTGACCCAGGGATTAAACCCCGGTCTCCAGCACTGCAGAAAGATTCCTTACCATCTGAGCCACCAGAGAAGCCCCAAAGGAAACTGATTGCAAGATGGCTAAGCCACACCACCTCCTTGAGAGTGAGCTCGGTGAGAATGGAGACTCTAAGGGCCATATGTGTTGTTTTATCTCTAGTGTCTGGCAATATGATGTTCAGTGCTCAATAAATGGGTTTAATCAATAAAATCATTGTTACAGTCTTCCCAGGAAATGCTGTAGCACTTACTACGAAACAGTAAAAAGTACATTAGATTAGAAGTAAGAAAGCCCAAGACTGATTTTGGGCATGTCTAGTAACTACCTGTGAGCGTCAGTTTCCATATCTTTAAATGGGTTCAGTGGCATCTAGCTCATAACACTACTGGTAGAGTTAAATGGAACAGCATGTTTAAAAGGCTTGAGCACAATACCTGATACAGTGAAGTGTGCTTAATAAATACAGAGTCTGTCAAATAAAATTAGAGGACTGCATACATCTTAGCAACATGACTACAGTGACTCTAAAAAGGAAGCACCAATTTACAATGTAACCAATGAAAGAGAAGCCAAAATCATGAAATTTCCCGTCTGTCCTAAGGAAGTGTTCTAATGACAGAAACATTTGGTGATAAATACAAAGACTATTTCAAAAAAGGAATCAATTGATAAAGTTTCACCAGTGTTTCTTTGACAGTTTCTCAATGTTAACTTTGTTTGCATAAGAACAAAACTGCTTTCCTGAGTTATCTAGTGCCAGCTAACTAAAACTTGCTTTCAAAGTTCTTGCTAAGAAAAACTTATGCAAAATTTGGAAATAAGGCAAAGAAGTTATTGCATATTTTTGTTTCAATGCCATACGAGAAAATTATCTAAAATACTCACTTAAGGATTAGCTGAGGCTCTGGGAAATTATCATTTTGTTTGACTTACTATTTATTATCTGTTATAGGCTAAATGTTTGTGTGCCCCCAAATTTATATGCTGAAACCCTAATTACTGCTTAAAGTCCAGAGTCTATAACTTTGGCTGTTAACTTTGAGAAAGTCAATGTGCTGTTTTCCCACTAGGCATGTCAGTGGTTTCTGTTTGTGGAAATGAGAGCCCTAAAGATTACAATTTTATCAACTGGCAGGGCATTAATCATTTTTATCTAATGTGACTTGAGCCTCAGTTTTCCTGGTCTGTAAAATGGCATTAATGTTTCTCCTATGCAATTAAATATAATGCATATAGCACTCGTAAGGCACTGCTTAACACATAGCAAACTTAATTAAATGATAATATGATTATTTAGATCAGANTGGAAATGAGAGCCCTAAAGATTACAATTTTATCAACTGGCAGGGCATTAATCATTTTTATCTAATGTGACTTGAGCCTCAGTTTTCCTGGTCTGTAAAATGGCATTAATGTTTCTCCTATGCAATTAAATATAATGCATATAGCACTCGTAAGGCACTGCTTAACACATAGCAAACTTAATTAAATGATAATATGATTATTTAGATCAGAGGTTCACAGCTGTGTCTTGTTGGGTGTGTGTAGTGTTCAAAAATATTGGTGGCCAATAGGTAAAATTCAGGACACTGCATATTAATATATACATTGATTTTTTACTTCTCTTAAAAAAAAAATTCAAAAGGTCTGACAGTACAAGGCTTAAATGCCTACATGGCAACCAACAGCTCTAAGTGGGTGGCATCTTCTCTTTGGGATGGGCAGGTATTGTCCCACTTGCCATGGGCCACACCCAGGTCTCTTTGTTCCTTTCCATTCCCTGCCTGGCCCTTGAGGCTTCAGTCTCTGGTTTAGAGCATCATCTCCTTATTCCAGTAACCTCAGATGTGCAGATGACACCACCCTTATCACAGAAAGTGAAGAGGAACTAAAAAGCCTCTTGATGAAAGTGAAAGTGGAGAGTGAAAAAGTTGGCTTAAAGC
>SJYA01003118.1:1115685-1223745 GCA_006410615.1 Neotragus moschatus | reverse complement strand
TGATTCATGGGGTCGCAGAGTCAGACACGACTGAGTGACTGAACTGAACTGAACTCCTTATTCTTCAGTTGCACAGGAGGTCTTCACAGAGCATGACTTCTTTTCCTCTGTTCACCAGCCCTGCAGGAAGGCCATGGCGTGCTCAAGCTGAGTGCATGGGTAATATGTCTTCCTGAGGTTCTCTGAGATTATCACGTCCTGCTAGAGACTCTCCATGGCTAGAAGCATAGGCTGAGCACCAGACTAGCTGATAATGATAGTCAGCAGTCATACAGAACTCCCACTTATGTCAGCCACTTGATGTGAGTTATCTTGTAGAATCTTCTAGACCATCTGAAGTCGGTATCACCAGTCCATAGTCTAAAAATTTAGAGCTCTGAAAACCAGAATAATTCTTATGGTAAAATCTAACTTGAACCAACATGAAGGTATATACAGCCTTTATTTCCCCCGTCTAATGTAAATACCTCATTTTGCTGCAGAAATACTAATGTGTTTGGTTACTAGGTACTGCCCTAGACCCCACCAAAGGGATGATATTCACCCCNCAGAATAATTCTTATGGTAAAATCTAACTTGAACCAACATGAAGGTATATACAGCCTTTATTTCCCCCGCCTAATGTAAATACCTCATTTTGCTGCAGAAATACTAATGTGTTTGGTTACTAGGTACTGCCCTAGACCCCACCAAAGGGATGATATTCACCCCGTCCTAACTTTCTAAGGTCTGAATACCTGGCTCAAAGGGTTTCAGATAAGGTACGGAGGACATGTGTTATTCCCATATTAAAGACAAAGAAATGGAATCCTTGAGAAGTTAAGAAAAAAATCCATGTAAATGCTTAATTGTAATGACACTCATCAGATAGTGTTTCCTTGGTGACCTGAAACAGGTCACTTTTGTGGACCTCAGTGACTCTATTTGTATTGGGTTGGCCAAAAAGTTCATGTGGGTCTTTCCATAAGATGTTACAGAAAACCCCGAATGGATTTTTTGGCCAACCCGACAAAATGAAGGCTGGCACTGCTAGCTGCGTGCCACACACCTAGTAGATTTTAGGTCTGCTGTCCTGTAACGCAGGCGGTGGTGTCATTATCCCCGTTTTGCTGATGGAAGGTACTGAAGTTCAGAGAACTTCAATACCTTGCCCAAGGTCACCTAGCCGGTGCCTGGAGAGCTGGCTGGTGAACCAGGTCTGTCTGCCTTTGGCATGACACACCCTTTCATGGAGTTCAGGGGTCCTCGGAGCTGTAAAAAGAGTCCCTCTCTTGTATCCCTATCAGATTTCTTCACTAAAAAAATCATGCCCAGCCCATTTTATCTCTCGTTCCCCACATTCCAGCAGTCATCGGCTTGACGAAGAGGCCAAGAAAGCTTTGAAAACGGTGTTTACTGTTCCCTACCTCCCCTACTCCAGGGGAGACTTCCAGCCATGCCGAAATGTCCACTTTCAGAGGATTGCAGGCACTTCCTAGGATCTCATTTTCTGAACCCAGTGATCTGTCTCTCCCTCTTCCTGCTGTAAAGCTTTCTGCAAGTAGGTGCAACTTTTCTCTAGGGACCTTCCGCCCCAGTAAGGCTGAGCTCAACAGGCTCAATTCTCCAGCTCCTGCTAATGAGGTCCGTCCCTCCTCCTTCCTTCCATCTCTCCTGTATGATTGCTGCTCTTTTCACTTAGGGGACACAGGAGAAATCACAGGGGCGCCTGGGCTGGCTGGGCCTGGGGACCTTGGCCTCACTGAACAGGGCTGGGGGGCCTGTGATCTTCCAGCCAGTCCAAGTGACCAGGGAAGGTGTGGCTGTTTTCCATAATGTCATGTTTTTCAATATCTGGATGATAAATACAATGGCTTCTGAAGATCTGCTGTCTTTAATCGTGGGCTCTGGTAGATTCACTCTCTACCAAAAAAGAGATGCTACATGGAGACAGAAAGCACCAGGGTCTGCTATCTCCCTCATGTTCTTTACCCTTCTGGCTTTGGGCAAGGCACTTGACTTTACTGAAACTGTTTTATTATCTGGAAAACGGAAATGAAACGATCTAGTTCTGCCTATCCCAAAGGACTACAGAGAGAACCATAGTGTTAATAGTCATGGATGTGACATCCTGTGCTAACAGCACATACAATCATCATGTAAACCTGAGAACAGTGGGTGAGTTATAGCCAAGGATGAGGAGAGAAGGTCACAGGAGGTCAGATCTACAAAGAGGCGAGATGAAAAGTTCAGTAGACTGAACTCCAACAGACCTGGAGAGATGATCCTGAGCTTATACACATAAATCCAGCATATATTCCTTTCCGGCACTTCAAAATGATGGCAAATGATTGGATTTTATGAATGATTGGGAATTTTGTTTCGGCGTGTCTTTTAAAGCCTCTTTATCCCTTAAGATCTTGGGTAGTGGAAGAAATGCAACAGAAGCAAAAATTGAGGGAAACAACATGTACCAGAAACAAACCTGCACCAACTCTCAGTAGTGAAGTTAGATTATAAAATTTATTTATTATATAAACTATAAATTCAATGTTTGCAGGGAATCAGTTCAGTTCAGTCCCTCAGTCGTGTCCGAGTCTTTATGACCCCATGAACTGCAGCACGCCAGGCCTCCCTGTCCATATCCAGCTCCTGGAGTCCACCCAAACCCATGTCCATTGAGTCGGTGATGCCCTCCAACCACCTCATCCTCTGTCCTCCCCTTCTCCTCCTTCCTTAAATCTTTCCCATCATCAGGGTCTTTTCAAATGAGTCAGCTCTTTGTATCAGGTGGCCAAAGTATTGGAGATTCAGCTTCAACATCAGTCCTTCCAAAGAACACCAAGGACTAATCTCCTTTAGGATGGACTGATTGGATCTCCTTGCAGTCCAAGGGACTCTCATGAGTCTTCTCCAACACCANTTGCTGAAGTCTGGCTTGGAGAATTTTAAGCATCACTTTACTAGTGTGTGAGACGAGTGCAGTTGTGTGGTAGTTTGAGCATTCTTTGGCATTGTCTTTCTTTGGGATTGGAATGCAAACTGACCTTTTCCAGTCCTATGGCCACTGCTGAGTTTTCCAAATTTGCTGGGAATGATAAACTCTAAAAAAAAAAAATCTACAAAAAAAAAAAAAGGCCAAATAGAACTTCCAAAACAGAACCTATAGGAACTGAAATTAAACACACCAGTTTCATAAATGGCTTTTCTAGTGGCTCAGACAGTAAAGAGTCTTTCTGCAATGCAGGAGACATGGGTTCAATCCTTGGGTCAGGAAGCTCCTTGGGAGAAAGGGATGGCAACCCACTTCAGTATTCTTGCCTGGACAATTCTATGGACAGAGGAGCCTGAAAGGCTATAGCTCATGGAGATGCAAAGAGTCAGACACGACTGAAGTGACTTAGCATGCATGCAGACTAGCTTGGAAGAGATTAGAGGCAAGGCCTCCCATGGAAACGAACAGTAGGCTAGGTGTAACTGGAGTTGTGGGTGGTGGGGGAAAGGAAATATACAAGACCTCTGGAAGCTAGACCTCTCCCTTGACAACAATAGTAGCACCAGCATCAGGACCAGATTGTCAGGAGCAGAAGCTTGTACTTCTTTGGGAAAAATAGAAAAGGGACGGGAGAGGGAGACATCACCAGCTCTTACCAAGTTGTTCAGAAGTAGGCAATGTCTGTCTGTCGTAAATTCCGACTATGATCCAAAACAAGAAAGTATAATTAGCAAACTCAGGAAGTATTCTTGAACATCAGTGCTAATTAAACAAAGGTCATTTTTGTTTTCTACCTGCATAGTCTTAAAATTGAAGCCAGGAATCCAGGTTCATGAAATCTTTTTAGGAGGTGAGACCTCTTAGCAAAGCAAAAGGGCGTTAAGAAATGAATGGAAATATACATCAGAGTCTAGAATCCGAAAACTTGGCACGGAATTACAGTGGGGCAATCCCTTTATTCAAAGGAGAGGGAACTAGGCCTAGAGGCAGTGGCAGCCACAGAGCACACAGTTAACCCTCTAACCTCTGCTTTGGAACAAAAGGAATACCACCTACCAAAGCAGTCTCCCTTGGCTCAGCTTTCCAGAAGGAAACATTGCTGTGGGTGGGATTGTGGACACCTGGTCATCTGGGGAACGGTTGGCCAAGTCAGTGGCTGGTGGAGCACAGGGAGGGGAGCTGGTCAGAAAAGGTTGGTGGAGATGAGCTTTGAAGCATACCCTACCGCAGCCCCCTGGCAGGTTGTGCCAGGACTGAAGACACTTAAGTGGAGAAGGCAAAGGTGCTTTAGGCCAGGAAATGACATAAGCAAAGGCCCAGAGGTACGGCTATACGTAGACTGACTTGGCTGATTGATTTATTCAAACGGCATTTGCTGGGACCTGGTCATGAGTTGAGCTTAGCACAGGCCAACTGGACATGGTCCCTGTGGGCTCGGGAAGGAGGGAGCAAGATGAGACAGCCAACAGGAGTCTGAATGTCAACTGTGGAAGGACTTAAGATACATTCCTAGGGAAAAGAAAGAAACCAGAAAACAACTTCCTAGTTGCCGTTATTACTGTTACTGCCAGAACCCCCTACCTCTCAGGGTTCTGGTTATTTCAAGCTGTTCCTTCAGGAAGCAGACCAAGCTGAGAACAGTGGGCGTTCCCAGACTGGGGATTTTAGGGGCTTCTGTCTTCTTCTGTGTACTTTTATATATCTTTCAAACTGTCCCTTAAATGGGTGCTACTTTGAAAATCAGGAAAATTAAAACAATAAACCCTATACTTTTTATAAAGTATTTAAATGACTGATATTAACCATAGGTATCAAATATACAGATATGGAAAAAATCCATAGTATATTACTGAGTGGAGAAAAAGATCAAGCAGGTGGCCACAGGGCAAAATATATAAAGTGATTTCATTATTGTAAAAAAAAAAAAAACTATGTCTGTTTGTATTATACATGCATATAATACATATAAATGTATATATATATACACATACATACAAAGCCCTGGAAGGACCGACCCAAGATTCCAGTGGTGGGGGCGGAGAGTCTTACTTTCACATTCTTCTGTGATATTTGAATATTTACAGGAAGAATGCTTTAACTCTTGCCATTTTAAAGTCCTCAAATAGATAGCTATAATGTCTCATGTACTGAGGGGCTTCCCTGATGGCTTAGCAGTAAAGAATCTGCCTGCAACCCAGGAGACCCTGGAGATGCTGGTTTGATCCCTGGGTCGGGAAGATCCCCCGGAGGAGGAAATGGCAAGCCACTCCAGTATTCTTACCTGGAAAATCCCACAGACAGGGAAGCCTGGCGGGCTACAGTCCATAAGGTTGCTAAGAGTCAGACACAACTGAGCACACACATCATTTATTGGGATGTTTTGCTCTAGACACTGTGCTAGAATATTCCTTCTCGCTCCTGGAGGCTTCTACTCTGTCCTACTCTCTGGGCACCATGGAACAACTCATTCAAATCTGTGCCCACCCCTGTCTGAAGACAGACCCTTCAGATGGAATGTATCTTGGGCTCCTTGAATCTTCCGACTCGGACACTCCTCCAGGGGAGGTCAGCCTTTGAGGAGCAGGAAGCCTGCTGGAATTATTTTTCTGCTTCCTCTGTGGAGCTCCTTTGCCTGAGGAGGTGTTTGCAATGGGGATGGTGACAGGCAGTGAGCCCAGAAGGTCAGTGGAATGAGGATGGGGCCATCTCTGGCTAGTTCTGCCCTAAGAGGAGAGGAGGGAGGGAGAAAGGGGGCTAGGGAGGTGTCCCCACCTCCCCACTTGGCACCCACCTGTGGCTGACAGCCTCTTTCTTCCTTTCACCATGCCCAGCCCAGGAAGGAGGTTGAAATAATTAGCACCTAAGTGGAAACTCTTTTGCAAGGGAGTGTGAACCTCTCCACGATCTGCATTTTAAACCTTCTGTCACTAATTGCAGAACACAAGCTTTGTCTTCTCTGAAAGGAAGGAAGGCAATGGAAATCAGGTGAAGAGGGTAGGGGGTCCTTTTTGGGTAGGGCCCCCCTGTCCCCAAACATTCTGGAAGTGAGCTCTTCAGTAGCCCAGTCCAGGGTCTGCTGCCTGTCTGTGACCTGGGGCCCAGCCATCTCCTTCCTAAAGCAGGTGAGGCCCTACTGGATGCCCCAGCCCTCAGGACAGATGAACTATGTGGAGAAGCAGGTAGGGGCCTAGAAATAGGTCTGAGCATGATTAAAGTGGTAGAGGACTCTAGAGAAGAGTGACTCAGCCTGAGCTGGGAGGATTTTTCAAGGGTTGATTACTTTGGTGAATGGGTAGACCATTTAAAAGGTTCAGGAGAGAAAAGTAGATTTCACTCTTACCCCTAGCCCCCAAGTGGCTCTCTCTCTTTATATATCTGTGTGTGTGGTGGCGCCAGTGGTCAAGAATCCGCTTGCCGATGCTGGAGACACAGGAGACAGGGGTTCGTGCCCTGGGTCAGGAAGATACCCTGGAATAGGAAATGGCACCATTCTTGCCTGGAAAATTCCATGGACGGAGGACCCTGGTGGGCTACAGTTCATGTGATCAGAAAGAGTCAGCCATGATGAGCACGCACATATATGTGTATTTACATATCATGACTCTCCGTGGAACATACTCTTTTTCATCGTTTTTTTCATGAAGCAGTACTTTTCAGGCCTACTACTCGCTGTGAGACCTGTTAATGTCATTAATTTCCTTAATGCTCAACTTCCTCCTATGTAAAATGGGGGATAAGAAGATTACTGACCCCATGGGGCTGTTGTGAGGAATAAATGTGTTAATTCATGTAAAGTCATTAGAGCAGTGCCAGCTTACAGCTAACGCCCTGTCGAGCATTAGCTGTTATTATCATCTGGGGCATTGAAAAGAGAGACTTTTAGCCTGTGATCACCCCCAAGAACTTGAATCTTTGTCTTTTAAGGTATGTAATGAGTGTGGGGGCAGGGAGCGGGGGGGTTCAGGATAAAGAGATGATTCAGTGTTACAAGAAAAAAATAGTGATTGATTCTGACATTCTGATTCTGGAAACTGAAAATTAACATGACGAGAACACAACAAAAGCTTCTATTCATTACCTGTATACTGTGTGTCGGATGCTCTCCTGGCCCTTGACATACCTGATTTCAGACCTGCAGCAGAGCTTTGAGGGTGGGTATTATTATTCCCAATGTACAGAGTGGGACACTGAGACTTTGGTTAATTTATAACGAGAAAACAAAGTCATGTAAACTTGGCCTTTTGAGTGTCCTGTTTACACCGACCACATAGTACAATAGTTGTCATATGTTTATGTGCAGGTCAGCGCCGGTGGTTTTACTTGATTCTGCCCTGTGCTCTGTGCCTGGCTCCTGTGGTGTGGTCTGTGCTTAAATAAAATAAGTAGGTGGGTTCCTGACCTCGAGCCTCATTACCACCTCACTTATATCACCTCACTGATACTCTATGCGATGTAATTGAAGGCAGTTGTTGAAGCTGATTGCTTCCAGGGTAAAACATCTTCTTGCTTCTTTCCTGAAACATGCCTGGGAAACTGCATTTGATTCTTCTTTCCATCCCAGAGGTGTAAGAAATAAAACACCGAAAGCTGTCTATTTTCAAGAATGGCTAGCTTCAAGTAACAGCTTGCTGATGTAACAGCCAATATAAGGGTTACAAAACTAGAAAGTCCAGGCAAACAAAGGAAGGGCGGGATGCCTAGGATTTTCACACGGATTCATCCTATTGGTGAATTCAAAACCTGAGAATGGAGATCAGTTTACAAGAAAGGAGGAAACAAGATGTCAGGGAGGGGCCAGCCCATAAAAAGGGAGGGAGCAGACCTAGGTGACGTCCTGGAATATGGTTCAGCCCGTAGTACTCAGCCAGTGAGGGACTGGGGGAAGGCCTTTTGTGTTAGGGATAACTTGCTCTGTGTACTGGCTCTGGGTATGCCTGCCCACCAGACATGCGATTGTGCAAGACTGTCATTAAAGCCTCACTTCCACTGCCCCGCGTGTCTCCAAGTCCATTCTTTGAGTTTGGGCTGGTGAGTGTGTTTCTCACAGAGGCATCACCTGAGTGTTGCCCTCCACCTGCTGTGCCTTTGCCCAGACTTTGTGCCATCATTTGGTTTCGTGGCACAGCCCTGGTCATGTGTCTATCAAGCTGATAGCAGCAGATCNCCCCGCGTGTCTCCAAGTCCATTCTTTGAGTTTGGGCTGGTGAGTGTGTTTCTCACAGAGGCATCACCTGAGTGTTGCCCTCCACCTGCTGTGCCTTTGCCCAGACTTTGTGCCATCATTTGGTTTCGTGGCACAGCCCTGGTCATGTGTCTATCAGGCTGAAAGCAGCAGATCTTTCAGGTCTTGATAGGCTTGTACAGAAAGCCCGGAAAAGTCAAGGAAATGTCAGTCCCGTGGGGTAAAAAGTGGCAATTCTTTGAGGCCTTTTATGCCAACCTTCTGGGTTCTCTGCATTCTAGTTGGTTGGAGTTGCAGAAACCTAAAACCATGATGAGTGATCACAGTTGATACCATGTTTCAGACTCTGATGAGAGCCAAGAATAGTGAGGGAGGAGCTGGCAGAAAGCAGCCCCAGTGAGTGTCTGATGACATTTAAATGGTGTGGGTTTTGTCTCTTTCTTCAAGTGCAGTGGTCGCCCCCTCCTCCACTCCAGCATGGAGCCCTGGCACCCATGGGAGGGCTGGCAGGAATTTGGGGCACTGGCAGGGGAGGGAGGTGGCCCCCTGTGTCGTCCTGGCTTTGCAGGCTGTGTTGAGAACTCTTCCCCTTCAAGAGCTGGCTCAGGAAGAACATAAATAATAATGACAATCCTAAGCAAATACAAAGCTGAAAATTCCACCGATGGAGTTTCTGCTGAAAATAAGTTGCAGTAAAGATTGTTCAGGGAGCTGAAGTGATGCCATTGTTAAGTGCTGCCCAGTTCCCCTGGGTCTTTGCTTCTCTGAGCTGCCTGTTCACCTCTTGCTCCTGTTTTTCTACTGTCTGCCCTTATATATCTTGCTCATTGAACTCTTTGTAAAATAGGAAACTAACCTTGTATCAGTGCTCACAGTTTGCCGACAATGTTCTCCAGGGTTATTGACCTTATTTTGTTTGTGGCATTTATTTTTGCAATACAGAAATGGTACCTTTTTATGTAGTTGGATGCATTTGTTATTTCTGTTAAATTTGGGATTTCATGGTCTGCTTGAAAAGTTTTTCTCTACTCTTAGATTTTATATTTTGTATGCTTTTTGGAGACATTTTATGGTTTCATTTTTAAAATATAAATCTTTGATCCTTCTGCAGTGGCACCCCACTCCAGTACTCTTGCCTGGAAAATCCCATGGACGGAGGAGCCTGGAAGGCTGCAGTCCATGGAGTCGCTAGGAGACGGACACGACTGAGGGACTTCACTTTCACTTTCACTTTTTGCTTTTGATCCTTCTAGCACATTTTTGGTGTTAATAATTAAAGTAGGGGTCTAACTTCATGATTTTTTTCCAACTGATTATCAGTGGTCCCTCCAAATCATTTATTGAATTCTCCCTTTCCTCACTAAATTGAAGCGCCACTTTTATCATGATCTAAACCTCCATGATTTATGGTCCCCATCTACTCTGTTGCACTGTTTTTTTCCTCCACTATAAACCTTTAATTATTGTGGATTCATGATGCATTTTAATATTTAGTGGTTGTGCTAAGTCATTATTTTTCTTTGGATTTTTCCCCCACCTGTTTTCACATGTTTATTTTTTCCAGATAGATTTTAATATCATTTTATAGCCCTCCTTCCTTGGTGGGTTAGCTGGTTAGGAATCCACCTGCAATGCAGGAGACCTGGGTGCGATCCCTGGGCTGGGAAGATGGCCTGGAGAAGGAAACAGCTACCTGCTCCAGTATTCTGGCCTGGAGAATTCCATGGACTGTATAGCCCATGAGGTCACAAAGAGTCGGACATGACTGAGCGACTTTCACTTCACTTCCATCTTCTTGGTATTTTATTTGTAAATGAGTGGAGTATATGCATTATTTTAGGGAAAATGGCATCCAAAAGAAGCCCATGTCTTCCCATTCAGTTTTCTTTTAGGAGCCTCTTTAGAACTTGACACTTTTTTCCTAATGGATCCTGTATTCGCTTGGTTAAATTTTATTGCTGCGAATGTTTTCTGTCGTTATAGAAAGTGAAATACGCACTCATGTTTTCTGAGTGGCTATGTGATGTTAGGCAATCACTCACCTTCTCTGGGCCTCAGTTCTCTTGCCCATAGAGAAGGGAGCATGACTCTAAGGCTCTGCATCTCAAACTAGTCGAGGAGTTTATGGAGTAGTCAAGGACTTTGTGCAGGATGCTGGTATTTTCAGGGGCAGCTTTGCCCTCATTGCATTTTCATGAAAAAGACCCAGGGTCAGCTCAGTTTCTCTGGTCCCAGCTGTGCAAACAAATACCTGGGTCAACCCTAATTGGAGTCTCTGTGAGCCTCCTGCCCCCTTCCAGGAATTCACCAAGACTCAATTGCACCTCACTCCTCTCTGCCAGCAGGCTGGACACCCCGCAGAATGGGCAGCAGCTTTATCCCACACCAATCTCTCTTTACTGGGCATCTGCCATGTGCCAGGCACTGTGCTAGCCTCTGGATGGGGCCCTTAGCTATTTATCCGATGGTGGCACAACCACTTTGAATAATGCACACCTCCAAGTGTTGCGGAAAGAGTAACCCCTTCCATGGCCTGAAAGTGGACTCTTATCTCACACTCGGAAGTGAATTGTCCGAGGAGACACTCATATTGACAAAGCAAGAGAGTTCGTTGGGAAGCCCCCCGCCCCTGGCCCCCCCGGCAGTGAGCAGGAGGGTAAAAGGGAGCCCAAGAGAATTGCTCTTCCATGTAGCTCCAAGTCTCGGATTTTATGATGATGAGATTCGTTTTCGGGTTTTCTCAGGCCAATCATTCTGTTTTTAAAATCTACTTATTTTTCACTGAAGGATGATCACTTTATAGTATTGGTTTGATTTCTGCCATACATCAACATGAATTTGCCATAGGTGTACATATGTGGCCAATCGTTTTGACTCAGGGTCCTTCCCGGTGGCGCACGCATTGCTCAGCCAAGATGGATTCCAGCAAGGAGGATTCTGGGAGGTGGTAGGACACGCGGTGTCTGCTTTTGACCTTCCTTGAATTCTTTCAGTTGGTAGTGGCTTGTTGCCCTTGTTGAGTCCGTGTTCCTTACCAAGACCCCCTGTCGTAAAATAAGTCATGCGAGTGGTTACTGTGGTGCTCTGCCAGGGTGGGCGGCTTCTGTCAGTGTTCCCCCTAAACAAGCACAGCTTGCATCTCAGGGCTGACTCTGAGTCGGTTTGGGCTTCCTTGTACCCTGAGGGACTAGTCAAGGGCCTTTCCTCCCGGATGTGAAGGCAGCCCAGCTGGCAGGTGTGGTAATGGCGGGAGAGCATGCTCAGAGAGAGAGCATTTCCTAGAGAGACTGAGAATTGTTGGGCTGGCCAGCCTGGGGGAAGCCAGCTCAGCCGCCCCCCCTGCAGTGTGTCTCTTCCACACTTTCCATCTGCCTCACACCCCACTGTGCTGGGTGACAGGCTCACACTCCTTGCTAATTCCAGGAGGGACCCATGTGACGCATTTACCATTTAACCTAATTGTTGCTTTAATTGAAAGTCAGCAGATAAGCACAGGTTTCTTTCCCATGCAAAAGAGGTTTGAACTACAAGAAACAAGCCCAGGGCATAAAAAAACAAATGCCAGCTTTAGTCTGACTTGGAGGAAGGAGGGCTTTGTGCGTTTGGTTCTTGCATCATAATGTATTTGAGTTAATTTGACTGGTAGGGGGGCTTAGTTAGCCAAACACTTTAATAGGATTGAAGTGAGATTGAGGTGGGCTACTTTCAGGCCCTGCCTGGATAAGAATGCATGGGCTTAAGCCCTCTTTTCTTTAAGGAAACAGCCCCCACACTGGTGCAGGCCAAAATAATTAAGTAATTAGCAAAGGCATTTGTCAAAATGCCCAGTGGGGCTGACGAAAATGACAGCTTTGAGAAGGATGAAGAGCTTGCAAATGGCATTTTCTCCAAGCTTGGGGCTGGGGTCAGGCCTGGAGCCTGCGAGGAAAACGCCTGCCTGGAACTCCAGGGTCCCAGCTCAACCTTTGGGGTTCAAGTTCACTTCCCTGTGGCAAAAGCCAAGCTCCTATTTCTAAGGACGCTTTCTTGAAACATCAAAGGGCTCTTAATATGCAGTGAGCAAGTGAAAAATAAGGGAGTCATTTTCGTTTTCAAAGGATTGAGACCGTTAAACAGCCAAGTCTGTGGGAGAGAAAGCATTTGTGGTTTATTGAAATTAAAAGACTGGAGAAATAGCTGGGGGTTATAAGCCAGTCACCACTGTCGACAGTGAACTGATCCTGTACCTACTGTGTGCAGGACAAATCCCTGGGTTTTCTTAGCGCCATACGGATGTCTATCCTTGGGTGTACCATGTTTGCTGTTGCAAGGACACTCATGTGCCTTCCCTGATGACTCAGTGGTGAAGAATCCGCCTGCAATGCAGGAGACAGGGGTTTGATCCCTGGGATGAGAAGATCCCCTGGAGTAGGAAATGGCAACCCACTTCAATATTCTTGCCTGGAAGATTCCATGGACAGAGAAGCCTGGCGGGCCACAGTCCATAGGGTTGCAAAGAATCAGACACAACTGAAGTGACTTAGCATGTATGCACAAGTGAATCCATAAGGGCATTCACAGTTACAACCACTTAGAAGCCCCTTTGATGTGCCAGGCACATGATACCTCATTCAACACCCACAGCAACCCTATGATGCTGGCATCCATTTTCCTCCTTTAATGGATGGGGAAGGGAGGCTCACAGAAGTTGGGTGACTCAGAGCTGAGAGGCAACAGAAAGGAAAGGTTAAGAGCAATGGAGTCACAGGGATCTGGTTTTGATCTCAGGTGGCCTCAACCTGCAGCGGCTTGAAGCAGGATTTCTGTTCCAGCTAGAGATTGAAGTCGGGCCGTGGCAGTAAGAGTGCTGAATCTTAACCACTAGATCGGTGGCCAATGACAAGGCTCCTGTCCCTTCAGCTTTGCAGAAAAGAATTCACACAAAGACAGAAAGTAGTGAAACAAGTCAAGTGTTTATTAGAAAGAAAAAGAATACGTGTGGATAGATACATGGACAGACTCATACATGGGCAGAGAGAGTCGTGGCTCATGGTAGTTTAAATCACTTACATAGGGCATTTCTTCTGGGTTTCCTTTGGTCAGTCATCTTGCTTTGCCTGGTTCTGAGTTTGTGTTTATATATCTCAGGATCCTCTGATGTGCACGCACCCACCTCTTAGCCAAGATGGATTCTAGTGAAGATACCCATGGGTAACCTGGCATCACTCCCTTTTTGACCTCCAAGGAGCCTTTCAGTGCATGCATAGTTGGGAAGGTCTCCTTGACCTCAAGAACGAGAAATATGTGGTCCCTGTCTTTAGCTGGGCAGGGTTCAGCCTCTCCTATTATTCTCCTGATAAGAAGGCTGAGCTCCGAAGAATTGATGCTTTTGAACTGTGGTCTTGAAGAAGACTTTTGAGAGTCCCTTGGACTGCAAGGAGATCCAACCAGTCAGTCCTAAAAGGAATCAATCCTGAATATTCATTGGAAGGACTGATGCTGAAGCTGAAGCTCCAATACTTTGGCTACCTGATGCAAAGAACTAACTCACTGGAAAAAACCCTAATGCTGGGAAAGACTGAAGGCAGGAGGAGAAGGGGACGACAGAGGATGAGATGGTTGGATGGCATCCCCGACTCAATGGACATGAGTTTGAGCAAGCTCTGGGAGATGGTGAAGGACAGGGAAGCCTGGCGTGCTGCAGTCCATGGGATCGCCAAGAGCTGGACATGACTGAGCAACTGAACAGCAACAATGTTTATCTTGAATATCTGTCCATAGGGGACACACTCCAGCTACTCTGCCCAGGGCCCATCTATCTCCTGCCTCAGTTTGACAGCAGATGCAAATGAAACAAGAACAGAGAAACGATCTTTCAATTTAGAAGCTAGGAGCTGGTGATGGCAGGAGAGAGGTGTTTCACTGGAGTGAAATGGTTAGTCAGACATGGTGAAAGGGGAGGATGGATGAGTGAGTCTTCCAAAACCAGCCAAAGGAAGGAACATCACCATTGGTGCAGCCGAGGAAGCCACTCCAGCTAGGGGGAGACGCTGCAAGAGAAGGAGAATTTACAGATGCCAGGAAGGGAGGGAACATTTGAGAAAGACGGCTTCTTCTGGAGGAGGTGGCGCAGAGAGTGCCAAGGAGCTTAGAGAGAGGGCAGCCTTGTGGAGGTGGGAGTGGAGTGGTAGGGAGAAGAGGGATGACTGTCCCTGAGAAGGGGAGAAAATGAAGGAAAGACTGGATAAAGTTATTGTGGTATTTAAGGTTAGAAAGAAGGGAGTGGATTCAGAGGGGCTTTGGGGGGCAGGGGAAGAGAGCGGAGAGGACTCAGGTGGAGAGGAAGTAGCTGACGTGGGTGCTGTCTATGGTGGAAGTCAAGTTAGGCCAAGAACCAGTGGGATTGGTGAGAATGGTGCTGGGTAGAAGGTTGCAGTCTGAGACAGGAGCTCAAGAGCTTGGAGGCAGAGCATTTCCATGAATGTAAATGGTGTCAGGGCTGGGGGTTGGAGGTGTCTTGAATGGGAGAGAGATTGAAAGGATGAGGACTTCCCTGGTGGTCCGGTGACTAAGACTCCATGCTCCCAATGTGGGGGGTGGGTGGGGGTGAGTTTAATCTCTGGTCAAGGGGAATGAGTTCCCACACGCTGCTACTAAGAGTTTGCATACTGCGACTAAGACTCAGTGCAGCCAAATATATAAATAAATATTGGGCTTCTTCCCTGGTGGCTCAGCTGGTAAAGAATCTGCCTGCAATGAGGGAAACCTGGATTTGATCCCTGGGTTAGGAGGATCCCCTGGAGAAGGACATGGCAACCCACTCCAGTATTCTGGCCTGAGTTCCACGGGGGTCGCAAAGAGTCAGACACGGCTGAGCACTTTCACTTTCTTGGGGTTGGCCAAAAATGTGTGTTTGGGTTTTTCCATAACATTTTACTGAAAGCCCCAAATGAACTTTTGGTCAACCCAATAAGTAAAAGATCTTAGAGGGCCAAAAGTCAGGGGGTCATAGGTCTCTCCGTGAGTACTAAATGAATGAGGACAGGCAAGAGTGTGTCAGGCACCAAAGTCCTGCAGGAACAGTGCCAAGGAAGTAGAAGAGACGGTGGCAGAGATGAGATGAGAGCTGTACGCGTGGTCATGAGGGCTTCGGGTGGGAAGAGTTGGGGCAGTGGTGGTGCCTGATGGACAAAGAGTAAACCTTTGCCTCCTCTTTCTTAGAGGTGGACAGAAACACTGAGGCTTTTGGGGTCAAGGCCAACCTGGCTTCTAATCCTGGCTTTTAGCTTTCTAGTTGTGTCACCTTGGAGACATCACCCCAGATACTTCTGAGTATTTGAGCTCATTTACGAAGTGGAGGTACCACTCCTGCTGGTGAGGTGTGAATGAGGATTACCTTAGAATATGGAACTGTACGCGGCATACAGCCAGCACTCAGTACGTGGCAGCGGCAGAAATTTGGGGCCGGAAGAGACCTCTAATCATCTTGGCCAACACACGAGGAAAAAAGGAAGGCCAGAAAGGCCAAAGATTAGGGACAATGATGGAGTTCCCGTGAGATCCAGGACTCTGGTGGAAGTCTCATGGGGGAGGGTGTGCAGGGATTCTGGAACCTGCTAGATCCCCAGCTAGCTGCCAGCTTTGGCTACAGGCTGGGTTGTGTGTGTGTGTTCGAGGCAGCGGGGCAGCTCTTTCCAAGGTGAGGAGTGCACATGAGGCTGTAAAGCTTGCCTTCTAAGTGTTTGTGACAGTATCTTCTAATCAGCTAAGTAAGCACATTGCCTGTAAGAGAAGAAGGATCCTCCGCCATTTGCTCTTGATCTACGCTCTGGGCCTTGGCTGCCCTCTTTGGTTGAAGGGATATTCCAGGTTTGTTTACACCTCTGGTCTCTAAGCTTGCACCTGTCACGGCAGCAAGTTCTTTCTGTGGAGATTGCTTTGCGTGTGGCAGTGCTCACCTTTGCATGCCAGTGTCTGATGGGAGCGGGTGCTCTGCAAATACCAGCTGAATTGATGAACGCATAACTTCTCCTTTGTCTTTGGTGATGACACAGCTCTCTGTCCATCTCTGCAGCTGGCTGACTGTGCAGAGGTGAAGGACCCAGGTTCAGGAGTTTGACCAATGAGGGTTTAGATCCCATCTTGATCATGTACAACCGGTGACCTTCTCCAAACCCCTTCACTTCCTGGACCCCCTACTTCCTCGTCTATAAAGTGGAAACAATATACCTCTCTCACCTCTTCTGGTGATTCATTTGGTGATACGTGGCTGTGACCTTAGCATCGTGTCCGCCCGGCCCTCTCAGGAACGCTGGCTGCTTTTTAAATTGTCGTCAGAGCACTGGGTGTGGCAGACACACACGCACACTCATCTTCATTTTTTAAAAAGCTGAATGCCAGGTGCCTGGCTAGCTCAATCGGTAGAGCATAAGGCTCTTATAAAGCCGAGTGCCTCTCTTGTCCCACATTCTAGAAGTGCTGTGAGGGACTGGAGATATATCCCTGTTTCCCTCCTCCAGGCCCCACTTCATAGCCACTGGGTTCAGCACTTCTGTGAGAGAAGAGCCAAGCCAATGGTCCTCAGATACCTTGATTACAACCTTGAGGCACCTTCAGCCTCAGGTGTGTTTGCCCTGACGAGGCAGCCAGATAAAAGCTTGCCGCTAATAGTCCTGGGCTTTTTGGGGTGCTCACCGCCAGCAGGAGAAACACTCTGCGTGGAAATTACTTTAATTTGCAGTTGACAAAAGGCAAATTGTTGGCATTTTTTTGCTTGGAGCCTGGAATGTAACCTTGCATGGCTGCCCTAGACATTCCAGGTGACGGCTTCCATTAGACCGGCCCAGATTTCTAGCTTCAAGGAAGGGGAATAAGCACTTTAAGTAATTTTACAGGGGGCCAAACCCCCAATCGGATTGGATTCTTCTAACTCTGTCCCTTGGAATTCCCTCCCTCTCTTGGCAGCATACAAAGCAGAGTCAGCGTGACTTGCGATCACGTACGTGTCCTTCGTTGCTTGACCTTCAGTTGTGTATTTCCACGGTCCACAGGCTTGTCATTATTAGCTGAGGGGAGACTCCTTCCCATGATCTCTCTGTGTTTTGTTGTGTCCGGTCATGAGAGCAGGGCCTTCTCCTCTTTATTTCTTTGCACAGTACCTGGGATGCAGTAAGGTCTCAGTCAGTACGTAGTTGAGGAAGGAGTGGATGAGTAAATGAATGAATGGGTGGCTTCTAGTTTTTTCCAAGACCGGAGCATCTTTGTCCATCTAACCACAGACTTCCATAGCATTCCAGAGGAAGGGCATCCTTTAGATGCAGGGCTGGTTACCTTCCACTTAAAATATGTCCCAGAGATGCCTGTCTCGGGTGGGGTTCCTGGAATGCAAGCTGAATGGAATGCCTTGTAGACCCAGGAGGAAACCGAGGCCGCTGCTGCCATCTTGTGGACAGAATTTGAAACACAAGTGAAGTGGCAGCAAAGTGGCCCTTAGGCCCTTCCATTTCTCCCAAAGAAATCTTGCCTAGTTCTATGATGGAACAATCTCCTTTGCAATGCATTAGGTGATATTTCCAGATCTATGCTTAACCTGCGTATAGTCTCTGTTGAAATTATCATAATTATAGCAACAGTAATAACTAACATTTATTGAGTTCTAGGCTCTGTGCTACGTGCTTTATATTGGGGGGCGGGGAGGCCTTCTGAAAGGAAATTGCACAACTTGTCCCTGGCTAGTAAGTGGGAAGAGAGAACCAAGATTTGACCTCAGCCTGACAGGCTCTCCCCTTGTGGCTCAGCCAGTAAAGAATCTGCCCGCAATGTGGGAGACCTGGGTTCAGTCCCTGGGTTGGGAAGATCCTCTGGAGAAGGGAAAGGCTACCCACTCCCGTATTCTGGCCTGGAGAATTCCATAGACTGTATAGTCCGTGGGGTCACAAAGAGTCGGGCACACCTGAGCGACTTTCACTTCACTGACAGGCTCTGGGCCCAGCTCTTGGTCATTATACCAAACTCTTGCCTACTTTTTAAAGTTCTTCGTCCCTTTCCAACCCTCTGTTTTGATAATACATCAGCACCTGCCATCACATCAGGTCTTAATGATTTATTTATATGTTTGGTTCCCCAACAAGAAGACAGTGAGCCCCGTGGGAGTTGGTCAGAGCTGTTGAGAAAGGGATTTTATGTATCTCTGAGCAGCAGCTATGCACTGGGACTGCGTTAGATTAAGAGAATATAAAGATCTGTTAAACTAGGGCAAAGACCTTCCTTGTATATGCCGGCCAGGGGGTTGCTAAGCCATGGGAAAGACCTGGCGTATGCTCCTGGGATATAGTTTGTAATGGAAATGACAAAGGTAGTGAGTTGGAGGAGGGGGGTGGGGGGCGGTGGGGATTAGTCATTTAACCAGTTCTTGTGTATGTGTGTGTGTATTAGTTGCTCAGTCATGTCTGACTCTTTGCAACCCCATGGACTGTAGCCCTCCAGGCTTCTCTACCCAGTTTTTACAGCCTGATTTTATATGAGCTGGCCCCCTGCCCCAGCACTTCTCATGTAAGTCTTTACAGTGTTTCTGGGATGAAGAGATAGTAAGGCAGGTCTCAGCTCCTGTTGGGGTTGGCAGATTTCTCAGCTGTAAGTGCCAGTGCCCTGTGAAGCGATGCCCATTGGTGCTAAAGACATGCATACAAGGGGTACAGAGAGGAAAGGAGAGCATAAGAAAGAACTGGAAAGGGGAAAGGAGAGAAGCAGAGAAAAGACAGACTCTAGAGGAGGTGATAGGGCTCCAGAGGTCTTGGAGGCCCCCTGAACTATACAACCCAGGAGCCTGGATTCAGTCAAACAAGCAAGTGCCCTCTTTGGTCTGTTCCAGAATGCCGGGTGGCAGTCGTCTTCCCGTGACGACCGCAAAGACACCTTCCAAGCTTCATGGGTGTCCCTAGCGTGGCTGTTTCGCTTCTGAGGTCAGAGGTCTTGTGCAGAAAGTGTGCCGCTGTTATTGGCACCTCCACACCCTCCTGCTGTCTGAATGTGCCTGCCTTCTCGGGTAGCAGGTGCTGGGTGTGCAAGCAGGTCTGGAGGGAGGAGGCAGGTGCTTATAGTGGCAACCCAGAGTCAGAGAAAGCCCCCCAAACAAGTAAGATGGTGAGAAGCCCTCAGAGCCGGTGGCCAGGGCTTGGGCCCGCTTCCTCAGGGGTGGCGTGGCTTCCATCCAGCTGTGGCTCCTGGATGTCACTCCACCCGCATGCGGGACACATGGGGACATCCCGTCCCTAGGCAGCAGCAAGGTGGCCTCCTCGAGAGCACGGCTTTGATCTTTTTGCTGTCCTCATCGTCTAGCTTATTACCAAAAGCCTGGTGAGAAGGGAAAAAGACTTGGTCAAGAATTGAAAAGCTGTATGCTTCATAATATTGGGTTGGCCAAAAGATTCGTTTGGGTTTTTCCTTAACAGCTATGAAAAAGTCTGAATGAACCTTTTGGCCAACCCAATAGTTATCTATGTCAGTTGTAAGAGTAGTCTTCACACACACACACGCACGCACGCACGCACGCACGCGCACACACACACACACACACACACACACGGACTGCACTAGATCAAGAGAATATAAAGGTCTGTTAAACTCGGGCAAAGACCTTTTCTCGTATATGCCTGCCGGGGGGTTGCGAAGCCACGGGAAAGACCTAGAAGCCTATATATACAGGCTTCCCCAGTGGCCTAGAGGTGAAGAATCTACCTGCAATGCAGGAGATGCAGGTTCTTCGATCCCTGGGTCAGGAAGCTCCCCTAGAGAAGGACATGGCTACCCACTCCACTATTCTTGCCTGGAGAATTCCATGGTCAGAGGAGCCTGGTGAGCTACAGTCCACGGGGTCGCAGAGTCAGACACAACTGAAGAGACCTAGCATGCATATACACACACACACACACATCTCTCTGCTGACTATATATTTATATATGATATATGTGTTTGTGTATGTATATACTTTTTCAGATTCTTCTCCACTATAGGATATTACAAGATATTGAATATCTTGTGTATACCCCTGTGCTAAACAGTAGGTCCTTGGTGTCTGTTTTATACGGTAGTGTGTCTCTGTTAATCCCCAATTGCTAATTTATCCCTTCCCCCATTGCCCCACTGATAACCACTAGTTTGTTTTCTGTGAGTCTGTTTCTGTCTTGTAAATAAGTTCATTTGTATCATTTTTGTAAAGAGTCCACATGTAAGTGATATCATAGGATATTTGTCTTTGTATGGCTTAGTTCACTTAGTAAGATAGTCTCTAGGTCCATCCATGTTGCTGCAAATTGCATTATTTCCTTCTTTTCTATGGCTAAGTAATACTCCATTGTATATATGTACCACATCTTCCTTACCCATTCTTCTGCTGATGGACATTTAGGTTTCTACCATGTCTTGGCTCTTGCAAATAGTGCTGCAGTGAACATTGGGGTGCGTGTGTCTTTTCAAACTAGAGGTTTTGTCTTTTCTGGACTTATACCCAGGAGTGGGATTGCTGATCATATGGTAACACCATATGTAGGTTTTTATGGAACCTCCATACTGTTCTCCATAGAGGCTTATCAATTTACATCCTAGAGAGATGTTTTTATCACCTTCTGGTGTTAGAAAGAAAGTGCCTTTTTTCTTTGGACCTAGTATGTTTTTATGAAATAGATAAAAGCAGCCACATGATATTCTTCTAACCTCAGTGTCCTAGACATTCCAAGCCACACTTTAAACCTAAATAAGAGCAACTGTGCTGTCTTAGAACTGACATTGTTTTTCTCCTGTTACCTCTGTTTCAACCTCCTGAAAATTTCATTTGCTTGATTCTGCTTTTCTATGTGTGTGTGTGTGTGTGTGTGTGTGTGTATGTGAGTTAACTCAAAGCCCCTTCTTCCTCTTTATAAAAAGAACACAAACAAGTTTAATTTAAAACTTGGTAAAGTTTAAAGATGGACTTAGATCTCAGTTTATTGGTTGGGGACTCTTGCTTAGGTTATTTTAAGCACATTGAGAGTTCTTTAGCAGAATTTACATTTTCTAAGAAAAAAAAAAAAAAAAGTCCAAGCATGTGCTTTTCCTAAAGGGTGTTGGAGGATTTTTCTGCCTCTCCAGACACAGAGGGGAGACTCTGTCCTCACAGGAGGTCCTCAGAGAGGACTCACGGCAGCCTTGTTACTAAGCTCTGACAGCAGTCCCTTCTCCCCATGTTGCTCTAGGGGATGCCCAGCAATCAGGGCTTGGGAAAGGCACCCCATAGGGATGGAGAGCGGCTCAGGAATGTCTATCAGTTCTGGCTTGAAGCCTCTCAGACTCTGCTGGGGGTGGGGTGGAGCTGTAAATTGGTACTACATTCCAGGAAAGCAACTGGCAATTTGTCTTAAGGGTCTTAAATATGTTTCTGCTTTTTGACTCGAGGATTTCTCTTTTTTAGAGATTTAATTTAAAAAACTAACGAGAAATGCATTCATTCATTCAACAATGGCTGCTCTGTGTCATATATCAGCTTGGGTGCACAAAACAAACACTATCCACCTTCCTAATGTTAATAGCTTAGTAGACCTAGAGGCCTTGAACTGCAGGCAAAGATTTTTATTCCAGGGTCGTTTAAAGCAACATTACCTGAAATAGCAAAGAATTAGAAGCTACATATATCCAATAATAGGGGATTAGTTCAATTATAGTAGATACATATCATGGTGTTTTAAATGGCCATTATAAATCAGATTTTTCCCTGATGTGGAAGAAAAAGTTTTATGAAATACAGTTTCAAGATGGGGCAGAAAAGTAAGCTATAAAACCGGTGTGCTGAGAAGACAAGACCAGGGAAGTTCTGGGGATGGGATCCCAATTTTATACCTTAAAAAAAAAAAAAAAAGACTATGTAGAAGGAAGTAATGCAAATTATTAATGGTAGTTATAATGAGATTATGGATATTTTTTATGCTTCTTTTGGCATTTCTCAAAGTTTCTATAATGAATATGAACTAATTTAGACATCTTGAAAAATGAAGAGAAAAAGAAAAATAGTAGGAGATGTGTTCAGGCCTTCTGTGCTGCCGGTGTAAGGAGAGAATTATCTCCCAGATTCTTCTGTCTACAAAATTCCTGCCAGAGTCTTCCTCCAGGGCTGAGGGAGCTTGTATCTGAGATCTTTACTACGCTCACTGCATGAACCAGTGGAAACTTATCAAGGACATATGTGGAACTGGTGGAACTGGGAAGGCCAGTTGGTTTCATTCTGGAAGCCCTCCTTTTATTCACTGGGAGAAATGTGGTGTAGGTTTGATACAATGGAATGGAATGAGAGGTGAGGAAATGAAAATTACACAAGAAAAACATAGCCCGTTGGGGAAAAAGACAGTCATTAAATAACTTATTCTTAAGATTTTGGCCTCTTGGTTTGATGTTGTTGTTTCACCAACCAAAGCCTACATAGGATCTGAAGGAATGGGAGCAGCGGAGAAAGGGGCTCTGGAGTAGGACTGTCCAGGTCTAAATCCTGGCTCCACCACTAAATTGCTGTGTGATCTTAGGCTGGTTACTTAACCTCTCTAAGCCTTCCTTATATGTAGAAGAGGAAAAATGTGTAACCTACCCAACTAAATTGTTGCAAAGATTAATAAGAGAGCCCAGACCCAGGAGCCGGGTGCGGCAGCTTGTCTGAGTTTGTGCTCAGAGCCATTCCCCACCCTTCCCAGCGCTCATCTGTACTGCAAGGGGTCAACCTATGCACGCGCTGCTCCTCGGGCTGGGAGACTGGCGGCAGGAGGAAGGGGAAGACAGGGCACTGTCCGTCTCTTGCTCTGCTTAGGGCAGTGTTGCTGACAGTCCCTGCAATTTCCTCCAAGGAGACCGTCTCCTCCCTGCCCCTCTCTGCCTCAGGGAGGTCCCCTTTGTAAGTATAGTTCCCTTCTGCTGAAATCTCTGATGTGGACTCAGTTTCCTGATTAGACCCAGACACGATTCCAACCTTTGCTGGACTTGATGTTTTGAATGACTGTGATAAACAACTTTTACACAACTTCGTGATCACCTTTGCAATGAGTTTGATTACGTTAACAAGAATATCTTTCTGTTTAACCTTAGCATCCTGTCCAATTGACCTACTCATTTGGGGAGAGGAAACCAATTTTAAAAATTGTATATTGGATATGGGGCTTCCCTGATAGCTCAGTTGGTAAAGAATCCGCCTGCAATGCAGGAGACCCTGGTTTGATTCCTGGGTCAGGACGATCTGCTGGAGAAGGGATGGGCTACCCACTCCAGTATTCGTGGGCCTACCTTGTGGCTCAGCTGGTAAAGAGTCTGCCTGCAATGCAGGAGACCTCGGTTCGATCCCTGGGTTGGGAAGATTCCCTGGAAAAGGGATTGGCTATCCACTCCAGTATTCTTGAGCTTCCCTTGTGGCTCAGCTAGTAAAGACTCCACCCTTGGTTCAATCCCTGGGTTGGAAAGATCCCCTGGAGAAGGGATCAGCTACCCACTCCAGTATTCTGGCCTGGAGAATTCCATGGACTGTATAGTCCATGGGGTCGCAAAGAGTCCGACACGACTGAATGACTTTCACTTTCACTTATATATATGTCTTTATATATGATATAAAAAATATCTTCATAGGATATAAGCAGTGTAAAGAATAATGATACAATGAACAGACCTGCACCCCCTGTATCCATATCTTGGGATCATATCTCTGGACCAAGATCACTATATCTTTGGACCCTTCTGTGAACTCTGATTCCATCACCACCGCCTCATCCTTAACATCTCCACCTTGCTGAGTCTATCACCCCTTTGCTGTCCTTTGTGGATTTACATTGTCTCTACCCCATAAGCAATATATTTGTGTGTGAGTGTGCACACACGCATGTGTGTGTACTCAGTCATGTCTGACTCTGCGGCCCCGTGGACTCTAGCCCACCAGGTTCCTCTGTCCGTGGGATTCTCCAGGCGAGAATACTGGAGTGGGTTGTCACACCCTCCTCCAGGGGATCTTCCTGACCCAGGGATGGAACCTGAATCTCTTGCACCTCCTGCAGTGGTAGGCAGATTCTTTACCACTGAGCTATGTGGAAAGCCCAAGCAATATATTTAATTTAACATGTTTTTAAATTGTGTATGTGAGAGGTAATACATGCGCGCGTGCTCAGTCACTAAGTTGTTTCTGACTCTTTGCAACCCCATGGACTGTAACCCCTCAGGCGTCCATGGAATTCTCCAGGCAAGAATACTCTGGGTAGTCATTTCCTCCTCCAGGGGATCTTCCTGACCCAGGTGGTTTTTTTTTTTTTTTTACCACGGAGCCATCTGGGAAGCTCATAGGAGACGTAATGCTTCAGGTAATCCGCCTCCACTTAGCACTATTTCTGGGTTTATTCATGCTGTCATGTGTAGTTGTGGTTCATTCTCTTCACTGCTTTATAGCATTTTGTCCTGGAACCGTGCATCAGTGTACTGTTCAGTTACTGTTCAGGGCCACAGGGGTTCCTCCAGTGTTTGCTGTTTCAAACATTCTTAATGTTCTCTGGTGTGTGGATGTTTCTCTAGGGTAAAAACTGAGGAGCAGAGGGTGGGTCGCAGAACAGGACTATCACCCTCGGCAGATGCCGCACTGTTTTCCACGGTGGTTTTACCAATTGTACTCCCAGCACCTGTGTAGAAAATACGCAGCTGTTCACATCCTTTGTGGGTCCTTGATGTCAGGCTTTAACATTTTTTGCCAGTCTGGAGGGTGCACAGTGATCTCTCATTGTGACTTTACTTTGTATTTTCCTCCCTATTAACAGGGTGAGTTTCTTTGCATAGTGGCCATTTGGATTTTTGTTTCTGAGTGAAGCCCCTTTGAGAGCAGCTGATCATATTTCCCTGAACCTTAGGGTTGTGGCTGACTTGGGGCAGCTGGGGAGGTGAGGAGAGCCCAGGAGTAAAGGAGGTGATGACCGGAAGTCCAGGGTGGAACAAGGCAGGGGTTTGGCTGCAGTGGCAGAGACAGGCTGAGAGCTCTCTCCAGCCCGAGGGGCTTACAAATGATCCCATCCCTTGGTTCCTTTGACAACAAAATGTATATCTAAGTCCCACACTCAGCCTCTCAGAGCTGGGTAAGAAGAGTCCACGAAGTGAGGGGGACTTGGTAAGGTTGGGGAGGGGGGGCTCTGCGGTGAACCGGCAGACATGTGCCTCCAGCCAGTTTTTGCACTCTTAAGTATCCAGTGAACTTATAATTGGTAGAGAAAAGCTCAAAATAGGATGTTTTTTAATATGAATTTTTCCTTTTTTTTTTTTTTTTTTTAACACGGGCAGCTCATTATAAAAAGCCAATTTGGGCCAAACAAACTGTGTCTGTTGCCACTGGATCCAGTTGTCAGAAGGCCCCTTTGGGATCTGTCGGGTCATGAAACAGGATTTATCCCTCGGTCAGTCGGCAAGTAGTATCTGCCGCCTGGGGCCAGGATCCTGAGGGAACAGGTGAAAACTGACTTCCTGGAAAGGGCTATGTGAGGGGACCTCTCATCTCTCAGTATTCATATATGTGTATGTAGATTTTATATGTATATATATTATATTTGTATGACAGAATTGACCATTTTTAGGTGTAGATACAGCTCAGTGGCATTAAGTACTCTCATGCTGCCATGTTACCATCATCATTCCCATGGAACTCTCTTCATCTGACAAAACTGAAACTCTATACCCCTTAAAAACAACTCTCCATCCCCTGCCCCACCCCTACCCCCAGCCTCTGCGACCGCCGTTCTATACCTTCTGTCTATGATTTTGGCTACTCTAGGAACCTCATGGAAATAGAATGATATTAATATTTGTTCTTTTGTATCTGGCTTATTTTACTTGGCAGAATGTCTTCAAAGTTCAACCATGATGTAGCATGTATCAGAATTTCCTCATTATAGCTGGTTACTATTCCACTGTATTTATAGACCACATTGTGTTTGTCCATTCGTCTGTTGAGGGGCACTTGGGTTGCTTCCACCTTTTGGCTACTGTAAATAATGGTGTTACCAATTGGGTGTACAAATACCTGTTTGAATCCCTACTTTCAATTCTTAGAGGCTTATACCCAGAAGTGGAATTTCTAGATTATATAGTAATTCTATCTTTAATTTTTTGAGGAACTACCTAGCATTTTTTGCCTGCTTTTGTCTAATTGGGAATATGCAGATAGAACTTGAGGGGGAAAATCAGCATCATTTTGGATAGTGGTGATTCACATGCTTCCAATGGTGATGTTTTAAAAGCAGAACATGTCTGACACCTTCTGGCCCACAAGTGTTCAGTTGTTCTTGTCTTACGTTGATGATGATGATAACTAGAATATACTGAGTGCTTACTTTGTCCCAAGTTCTGTTCTAAACACTTCTGCATCTCTGAAATTATTTTGTCTTCACAGTTATCCCATGGCAATTATTATCTCAATTTTACAGATGAGGAAACTGAGCCACGGATAAGCAGAACTGTAATTCTGAGTTGGCCAAAGTGCGTTTGAATTTTTCCACAACATCTTATGGAAAAACCCAAATGAACTTTTGGGCCAACTCAGCACAATTCAAGGTCATTTAATCCAGTGCTTAGTTTCACCAGAGAAGGGAGGCTGGAGAGGAGATACCCAGACTCACAGTTACATTGTGACCAAGCGGGGTGAGCTCACAGGCTTCAAGACATCTGGAATCCCCCAGCCCTGCGTTCTTGCCACCCCTAAGACAGGATTCCGTCTATTCATTTTGTTTATCCTGTTGACCCAGGTGAAACCTCATCTGAGAGGCTGCTTTGGAATCCAGCTGGATATTCTGGGTCCTCCTCCTGATAATTGCTGGGGCAGGACTTCGCTGAAATATGATGGGGGGAGGATTACGGGTTTGGCTCTAGGATTTTGTGAAAACACAGGAGTAGCACATTAATATTAATCAAGGACTAAATGGGCCTTTTTAAGAAATTGAGATAAATTTTGGCAAAATCAGGTTGCCCCGAGAAGCATTCAATTTACTATGAGGGAGTTGCTCAAAAAGAATTGCGGTTTTTCTCTCGTGTTAAGTTTATTTAAATAGTACAAGTCTAGAGTTTGTGTCTCCTGCAAAGTTGCACCCCTGAGGTTCTGAGCTTGGCCATGCGTATGGCGGGGCTGTGTTTTTCCTTACGTTCCCTTACTTGTTAGGCTTTGCAGTTAGTCTGAGTTACACGCTTCTCTGGTGTTTTTCTTGAACTTCATGAACTCTGGCATTTCACTTCAGGGATGGATATCCAAGGGAAAAGCAGCTTTTCTTTGATCTTCCTTGGGACCCCATTATGTTTAACCTAAGAAAGATGAGGGAGTTGCCATTCAACGCTGAACAAACACAAAACTCAGCTGCCAAGATGGCGGGAGCTTAATCTATTTACAACATCGACTCCATTATGAGCTAATTCCACATCAAGCTGACTTATGAAAGGCATTCTTTAGAATGGAATTCCCATATGCCTTGGGAGGCTGTGTGCATATGGTCCACAGTACTGAATGTATTGACCTAATAAAGAAATCTATTTAGCATGAACTATTTAAACTGTAGAGGGTTTTCAAACCTTGAAATTATTGTCATCGCTGGTTCCCCATATGGTAGGCAAGTTGTACTTTCTCTGAACTGAACAGCCATTTCTGGAACGCACCCTCACCTTTTAGCTGTGTTTGTAATAACATCTGCTCAGTGGTGGTAAGACAAGTCAGCTCCAATCTTTGGACAAACAAAATCCTCTGAGCCTGAGTGAGCTCTGAGGGGCAAGGAGCTGCCACTTGGCCAGCACCTGGAAAACCAGACTACCCTGCTCCCCTTGGCTTCCTTTCCAAAATGGGTTTCAGAACTCTGCCCATAAATAGCTCTTTAAAGTAACACGCAGGTCTAATTGTGACATTTTTTCCCCCTTCTGAAAATGAGAAAGGAAGAACAAAACAAAATCAAGTGTTAGCCTGTCAGGATTTTCAGTTCCTTGTCACTCTCAAGACATTGATGGAGATTTATTTTCCTAATGAAGGCTCCAGCGTTAATGCGGCACTTGCTAGAGTCAGTTAGGACTAAGAGTTATTTAATTCACAGTGAAGCGACAATCTGACTGGACTGTGATTAGTTCCAGCTTTTAGCTATCATTTATAGGTCACCGGGCGGCTAACAACCTCAAATGAGGGACCATTATCTTTTGACAAGATGAAGTGTTTTCTGGGGGGGATGGGAAGAGGGGGAGGGGTGCTACCCAGAAAGCCCAGCTCAACGTTCTCTTTGGGAATTACTCATTCCTGATAGGGTTTTGCCACCAGTTTCTCAAAGGAACTTCACTGGTGGATACCAGTTAGGTGTGCTGAAGGCAAAGGAGGAAAAGCCTACCCTCAAAGCCATTCATGTATCCATTCAGCCGACTTTAGTGAGGCGCTATGGGAGAGTGTGTTGGTGGGGGGCCCTGGAAGGAAGGCTAATATCTGTCTGCACATACTGGTATGGCTGTTCCAGCTCTTCCATGGCCGTTTCTCCATTTTTTATGGGGTGGAGCATCTGTTCAGATTAGTTGGTGCCAGGACCATGTGCTGTGCTTAGTCATTTAGTCGTGTCCGACTCTGAGTTCCCAGGGACTGCAGCTCCTATGTCCATAGAATTCTCCAGGCAGGAATACTGCTGTGGGTTGCCATTTCCTTCTCCAGGGGATAGTCCCAACCCAGGGATCAAACCCAGGTCTCCCGCATTGCAGGCAGATTCTTTACCGTCTGAGCCACCAGAAAAGCCATAATGATGGTTAAATATTCCAAATAATAGTCTTGTCTGGAACCCTTCTTCATTTTGTGGATGGCTTTCTTTGCTGTGCACTTCTTAGCTTCTTTTAACCACAGGGCTATACCACCAGGGGGAGGGCTGTCAAGAGGAGCATGGACCTGAGATGGTCAAGCAATGAGTGACAGACAGCCCTGTGGCTATAGCAACCCTGTGGCTCCACGCTGAAACCAAGGACAGTTGGTGTGTCTTCTATAACATGTTGAGAACATTGTCCTGTTAAGGTATGAGACTGTGGTGAGATCAGCAAACACTTCTCTTCAAAGAGCAACACAGAACCAAGGTGGCAAGAAATGATACGGTAATGCTGAAGCTTTGGGACATTTCGAATGTCTTGCAGTGGTGATGTCTTGGCATTATTGCTGAGTTGTGCATTGTTGGTAAATTGGTGTAGACATTGTGGAAAACAGTATGGAGGTTCTTTGTAAAGTTAAAGATAGTTTAAAAAATTAAAAATAGAACTACCATATGATCTACCAATTCCACTTCTGGGTATTTGTCCAAATAAAACAAAAACATTAATGGAAGACCTATACAGCCCCCCCATGTTCATTGTAGCATTTTTCACAATAGCCAAGCTATTGAAATAATCTAAATGTCCATTGATGGGCGAATAGATAAAACGTGATACATATACTTAATGGAATATTATTCAGCTATAAGAGTAGAGTCTTGCCATTTGCTACAACACAGATGGACCTTGAGGGCATTATGCTGAATGAAGTCAGAGAAAGACAAATACTGTATGAACTCACTTATATGTGGAATCTGAAGGAAAAAAATGCAAAAGGTCATAAATAGAGAAAATATATTGGTGGCTGCCAGAAGGGGGGAGGGAGGGTGGGAGTGGGTAAAATGGGTAAAGGGGGTCAAAAGGGACAAACTTTCAGTTATAAATGTCATGTGATGAAATGCACAGCGTATGAACATAGCTAATGCTACTGTATTGCCTATTTGGAAGTTGCTTCTTTGAAAGCTTCTAAGAGACTAGATCTTTAAAGGTCTCATCACAAGAGAAATATTCTGTAACTATGTATGCTATCAGATGTTAACTAGACTTATGGTAGTCATTTTGCAGTATATACAAATCCAAATCATTATGCGCTATACCTGAAACGAATATAATGTATGTCAGCTAAGGCTGCTGCTGCTGCTAAGTCACTTCAGTCGTGTCCAACTCTGTGCGACCCCCATAGACGGCAGCCCACCAGACTCTCCCGTCCCTGGGATTCTCCAGGCAAGAACACTGGAGTGGGTTGCCATTTCCTTCTCCAGTGCATGAAAGTGAAAAGTGAAAGTGAAATCGCTCAGTCGTGTCCAACCCTCAGCAACCCCATGGACTGCAGCCTACCAGGCTCCTCCGTCCATGGGATTTTCCAGGCAAGAGTACTGCAGTGGGGTGCCATTGCCTTCTCCGTTTAAAAAAGGCAAATACATACAAATACTGAAGTGAAATGTCCAGAGCCATCACCCCCCCCCAAAAAAAAAGATGAAAAGAATCCATACTGCCTGGGTTCAAATTCTAGCTCTTTGATTTATTAGTTGTGTGACCTCAAGTGAGTTGCTTCATCTCTTTATGCCTCAATTTCTTTAAAAAATCTTTTATTGTGTTAGTTTCTGCTGTACAACGTGAATCAGCTACAAGTATACATATTTCCCCTTCTAAATTTTTTTGAATTCTAGTTTTTGTAATAGAAGTCTAATTGATTTACAGTGTTAATTCCTACTGTACAGCAGTGATTCAGTTATTCATATATGTACGTTCTTTTTTTTAGAAAAGATTCTTTTCCCTTATGGTTTATCACCGGAAATTGAATATGGTTCTGTTATACAGTAGGACCTTGTTGTTTACCCACTCTGTATATAAAAGCTGACATCTTATGGCAAAAACCACTACAATATTGTTAAGTGATTAGCCTCCAATTAAAATAATTAATTTTAAAAAAAGCTGATATCTGCTAACCCCAGCCTCTGACTCCATTCCTCCACCAACCTTCTTCGCCATGACAACCACCAGTCTCTTCTGTGTCCATGATTCTACTTCTGTTTTCGGTTCCTTTATGTCATATTTTAGATTCCGCATGTAAGGGATGTCATATGGTATTTGTCTTTCCCTTTCTGGCTTAGTATGATCATCTCTAGACACATCCATGTTGCTGCAGGTGACATTATTTCATTCTTTTTATGGCTAAGTTGTGTATATATGTGCCATGTTCTTTATTCATCTGTCAATGGACATTTAGGTTGTTTCCATGTCTTCACTATTGTGAATAGTGCCACTATGAACATAGGGATGCGTGTATTCTTTGAATGTATGAATTCAAAGAATATACAAATATATATTCTTTGAATATGTGCCCAAGAGTGGGACTGCTGGATCATATGGCTATTCTATTTTTAGTTTTCTGAGGAACCTCCATACAATTTTCCATAGTGGCTGCATCAATTTACTTCCCCACAAACAGTGCACGAGGGTTCCCTTTTCTCCACACCTTCTCTAGCATCTGTAGACTTCTTAATGATGGCCACTCTGACTGGTGTGAGGTGGTACCTCATCGTAGTTCTGACTTGCACTTCTGTAGTAATTAGTGATGTTGAACATCTTTTCATGGGCCTATTGGTAATCTCAATGTCTTCTCTGGAGAAATGTCTCTTCAGGTCTTCTGCCCATTTTTGGATTGGGTTGACTGCTTTTTGTTGTTGTGTGAGCTGTTCATATATTTTGGAAATTAAGTACTTGTTGATGATCACATCATTTGTAAATATTTTCTCCCATTCTGTAGACTTTTTGGTTTATGGTTTCCTTTGCTGTGCAAAAGCTTTTAAGTTTGATTAGGTCCCGTTTATTTTTGTTTTTATTTCTACTGAACATTGGTACTATTTATGTCGGAGAATGTTTTTCCTGTTTTCTCTTCTAGAATTTTTATGGTGTTATGTCTTATGTTTAAGCCATTTTGAGTTTATTTTTGTGTATGGTGAGAGAGTGTGTTCTAACATCATTGATTTTTCATGCATATATCTCAATTTCTTCAGCTGCAAGATGGGGTTAATAATGTTACCTACCTTTTACAGGATTACCTTGAGGACTAAGTTAGTTAATATGTATAAAGCATTTAGAACAATAGCGTGCATATATTATATTGGCAAGATTTGGCGATATGCTTATAAAGGAATTATAGCCAGCTGCCAGGGCACACCATTCTATCCACTGACACCCAGACTAGAAGTTGCCTCTTTCTCAGCTTGACCCACAGCTGCAACAAACAGGTATATGCTGAAGGTGAAATGTTTTTATTTGGGTTCATCACAGAGGTTGAATACACTCTTATGACATTTATCCATACAAAATATAGCAATGGTTGCAGGCATAAGTAACAATTCCTCTAACTATTCTACTGTTTTATAATGCGCAGCCCTTTTCATGGACTACAGGTAAGAAGTATCTGAAAATCACAATGCAGAAATTCTCATGTTTGATTTCAGCAATTTACAAATTGAATTATAGAAATAGGACACATAAAAAAAGGTTTTTAAATGGAACCAGCCACCTTGAAAATTACTATGAAAAAGCATGGTGAAAACCTTTAATACTTCAGAAGGTAAGATGAAAATGTTGCCCGTTAGCCTGACTTGGAACCTAGACGCTCTGGGAAGTGATGGGGCTTGGTGAAGTAGTGTAATATCCTCTGCAACGTAGTCTCAGACACAGACTCATTCTTGGTTTTGTTCTGTTAATAGAGACAGGATTCTCTCATTGCTGGATGACTCTTGAAGACTTTGCTTCTGTTATGCATTTGGTCTCACGATCTTCATTGACAAATAGTTCTGAAAAGGAAACATAAACAGGGTTATATATATATATATATAAAACTGAGGGATTATATAACTTAGGGAGTCTTCATCATGGTATCATTGACACTTAGGACCGGACAATGCTTGTTGGAGACTGTGTATTGCAGGAGGTTTAGCAGCATCCTTGGCCTCTACCCACTAGATTCCAATATCACCCCCAGTTGTGACAATCAGATGTCTCCAGGCATCCAAATGTCCTGGGGGNAAACTGAGGGATTATATAACTTAGGGAGTCTTCATCATGGTACCATTGACACTTAGGACCGGACGATGCTTGTTGGAAACTGTGTATTGCAGGAGGTTTAGCAGCATCCTTGGCCTCTACCCACTAGATTCCAGTATCACCCCCAGTTGTGACAATCAGATGTCTCCAGGCATCCAAATGTCCTGGGGGAGGGGCAAGACTGCTCCCAGTTGAGAACCACTGGTTTAAATCAATAGAGTCTAACTCAAGAATAAGAAATAACTATAAGGGGTTTTCTAAATGGTCCAGACGGATTGAACTACCTACAGTAAGAAAATATTGGGTTGGCCAAGAAGTTCATTCAGGTTTTGCCATAAGATCTTACAGAAAAATCCAAATGAACTTTTTGGCCAAGCCGGTAGTGAGCATGTACTTACAGTTAACAAGCTGAAAGTATCTGCTGGGGGAAAAGGAAGATACCAACTCCCTGCTCTTGGGGTTGTGTGACTATGCTACTAAGCACAAAATAATCTGTATTATTAATATGAACTGAAGGAGTGGTTTCTGAATGCTTGGACTCTCCCTTCTCCGCTGGGCAAACTAAGCTTAAACGCCCCCTCCTCGGTGCAACCATCCTCAGCAGTGGGGTCTGACAGTCATTTCTTCATACCTCTGGACAAGCCTGCCTTTCATGAGTAATTTACTTGTTCATATCTTGCAGACAAGAAGACATGTAGTAATTAACTTGTTCATATCTTGCAGACAAGAAGACATGTGATCTGCCTGTGGGCAGAAATCCTGCCTTGGGCATCTCTGTATTCTGATTTTTACCCTACAGCAGATCCTCAACAAATTCCTTGATTCTCAGAGGAATGAAGGCACTACTTCCAGGCACACTGACAAACCTCCCATCTGAACTCCCTCTATGACTGTGGGGATTAAGGGGGATGTTATGTGATGTGGGCCTTAAAGAATGAGGGAGCTTTTAACAGACAGAACACAGGCAAAGGAACAGTCTTGGCAAAGGCATCCTGGCAGGTTAGGGCAATACTTGTTTGGGGAGGCCAACTCAATTTGGATGGAGCTCAGAGGTGTGTGGTAAGTCACTCCAGTCGTGTCCAACTCTGCAACACTATGGACCATAGCCTCTCAGGCTCCTCTGTCCATGGGATTCTCCAGGCAAGAATACTGCATTGGGTTGTCATGCCCTCCTCTGGGGGATTTTCCCAACTCAGGGGTTGAACCTGTGTCTCTTCTGTCTCCTACATTGGCAGGCGGGTTCTTTACCACTGGTGCCACCTGGGAAGCCCCCAGAGTTCAAGGGTGGTGTAGGCTTCTAATGAGCCGAGGATGCATGAAAGGTCAAGAGTTAGGATGTAGGATGGTTTGGAACAAAAAGTCTGAAGGCAGAAAGATCCATCAGAAATGCTGGCTCTGGTTCACACCCACATTGATAAAGGTCTTGAGGGATTTCTTCTAGAATTCCTAAGACCAAAGTTTTGTTTTGTTTTTAATAGACCCTGAAGTTCTACCTGTAATTCATAAAACTTGGAGAATGTAATTGACAGAACATAGCACTTTAAACATTCTTAAAGTTGACAGGTTGTAATACATAGCTACTGCTATGTAGCTCATTTTTGTTGTTTTTAGTCGCTAAGTCATATCCTACTCTTTCGTGACCCCATGGGCTTTCCTGGTGGCTCAGATGGTAAAGAATCTACCTGCAATGAGGGAGACCTGGGTTCCATCCCTGGATTGGGAAGATCCCCTGGAGGAGGGGGGCATGGCAACCCATTCCAGTATTCTTGCCTGGAGAATTCTCATGAATGGAGGAGTCTGGCAGGTTACAGTCTATGGGGTCACAAAGAGTTGGACATGACTGAGTGACTAAGCACAGCACAGACTACAGCCCACCAGGCTCCGCTGTTCATGGGATTTCCTGGGCAAGAATGCTAGAGTGGGTTGCCATTTCCTACTCTAGGAGATCTTCCCAACCCAGGAATCAAACCTGAGTCTCCTGCATTGACAGGTGGATTCTTTACCACTGAGCCACCAGGGAAGCCCCAAGGTAGGTCATTTTACTGAAGAGCAAAACAGGCAAGTACCAACTGAGATGACCAAGCATAATTCACAGCCAGAAAGCCCAGACAAGAGGCCAAGGCCTCATACCGGTAAGGAATAGAGCAGCACAGCCACGAAGAGCAGAAGGATCAGCAGGATCAGCAGGGCAATGATGACCCACTTAAATCGGCGCCACACGATGAACTTCATGGTCTTGCACGGGTTGGTGAACCACAGGAAGGAGGTTTCTGGTCGGCTGCATTGCAAAGAAATGGTTTTACCTACCCAACTCAGCAGGGACAGATATTTTACATCTCAGAGCATAACACAGTTTAAAGAATAATTAATAATGTTTTACAAAGCCAAGGAAAGATATTATTCCCCTTAGTTGGCTGAGAGAGTCTTTAACCTTTTATGACTTCTTGAGATGCTGAAGACACACTGGACTTTGGTTTCACAGAAAGGAGAATGGTTAAAATGAAGCCAGATCACCCACCTCTCCATCCCCCATCCCGCCTGTTCAGTACAAAACTAAGACAACGGCTAATCCATTGCATTAAGTCAAGTGGAGGGGGGCTTTCAGACTGCAGGTGTTTGGGGATCAGAACAAAGAGGGCCTCTCACTTTGGTGGGTCCAGTTTGGGGTTCATGTTGGGTTCATCCCGTCCCTTCCCAGCTGGCCTCTCGTCGGCCTCCTTCTCATTGAGGACTTCCAACGTCATCTCCACTTTCCCCTTCAGTAAAGCAGAACAGGTTAAACACATGACATCACGTTTCACAAATATTTTCACTTCGACCCAAGGCATATTCCCCGAGCAGTGATTTTTATTCTTGTAAAACAATCCTGAGATCGCCTTAAATCCTCCTCAAGAGATCTCATCACATTTCCTCTTCCATGTGTTTCTGAACTGACTCCTTGTGGGAAACTGAGAGGACAAATTGCTTGCCCTCCTCCCGGCCTTCCAGTCTTCTCGGATCCCCAGCATTCTAACTTTCTCACATCCATCTCCTTGCCTACTCACGTTATCTCCCTTTGTAACTGTGCTTGGACCCAGATTAATTCGAATACCGCTAATGACAATAGCTAACATTGACTGAGCATTTGCTGTGGGCTCCAGCAAAGCCTCTGTGCTTCATGGGACCCCTACTGTATGGAGCAGTGCTGGCACTTAGTGAGCACCCACTGTATACTTGCAGAACAAAGGCATGAGTGAATGCGTGAATGCTGCCTCCCTCTTTGCAGGTGCCTGAGTGGTGCACTGGGCACTGCTTAAGCCTTTTACAGGGACACTCTCGTGTGATGCTCAGGACAGTCCTAGAAGTCAGGTACTGCATGATCCTCCTTGCACATGAGGACACTGAGGCTGTGAGAGCTCTAGAAACTTGCCCACTCTGATAGCCAGGCTTAACCGGGCTGGTAACAGGCTTTCTAGAACCTGGAACCCACAAAGTCACCAGCAATTTGAGAACTTCTGACGATGCTCATTAGGTGGTGTTGACTGAGGAGGCATCTGTGCTTCAAGTCAAAGATGGGTATCTCTCTTGGGCAGTGAAAGTTGTTCAGTCATGTCTGACTCTTTGCGACCCCATGGACTATACTGTCCATGGAATTCTTTAGGTCAAAATACTGATGTGGGTAGCCTTTCCCTTCTCCAGGGGATCTTCCCAACCCAGGAATCAAACCCAGGGTGGATTCTTTACTAGCTGAGCCATAAAGGAAACCCAAGAATACTGGAGTGGGTAGCCTATCCCTTCTCCAGGGGATCTTCCTGACTCAAGAATCGAACTGGGGTCTCCTGCATTGCAGGCGGATTCCCTGCCAGCTGAGCTATCAGGCCAGGCTGNACTGGGCACTGCTTAAGCCTTTTACAGGGACACTCTCGTGTGATGCTCAGGACAGTCCTAGAAGTCAGGTACTGCATGATCCTCCTTGCACATGAGGACACTGAGGCTGTGAGAGCTCTAGAAACTTGCCCACTCTGATAGCCAGGCTTAACCGGGCTGGTAACAGGCTTTCTAGAACCTGGAACCCACAAAGTCACCAGCAATTTGAGAACTTCTGACGATGCTCATTAGGTGGTGTTGACTGAGGAGGCATCTGTGCTTCAAGTCAAAGATGGGTATCTCTCTTGGGCAGTGAAAGTTGTTCAGTCATGTCTGACTCTTTGCGACCCCATGGACTATACTGTCCATGGAATTCTTTAGGTCAAAATACTGATGTGGGTAGCCTTTCCCTTCTCCAGGGGATCTTCCCAACCCAGGAATCAAACCCAGGGTGGATTCTTTACTAGCTGAGCCATAAAGGAAACCCAAGAATACTGGAGTGGGTAGCCTATCCCTTCTCCAGGGGATCTTCCTGACTCAAGAATCGAACTGGGGTCTCCTGCATTGCAGGCGGATTCCCTGCCAGCTGAGCTATCAGGCCAGGCTGTCTATGGCAAGGTAGTCCTTATTTTTAAGCCCGTTCTTTGAAATCTATAAAATGGAGGTAATGTCTGCTTCATGGGGTTATCAGCAGAGCTAAAGGAGATTATGTACAAACTGCTCTAGAGTGGCAGGAAGCTACGCCAGGGATAGAGGAAGTGATAGCCTGCAAAGGGCACAAGGGGATAATGGGAATGTTCTGGAGCTTGATTATGGTGGTGGTTTCATGAGCATATACATCTGTCAAAACTCAAATTGTGCACTTTTGTTGTCTTCTGTTTTAAGTGAGTGCATTTTATGTATTGGGTTGGCTAAAAAGTTCATTCAGGTTTTTCTGTACATACAAATCCGAATGAACTTTTTGGCCAACCGAATAAATTTTAAAGTTGTTTTAAAACACAAGATTATGAATATAAGACATTCAGTATGTTATCTAGTTTATAACAGGTAGTATAAAATGCTTATTATTAGTAATACACAATGAGTTAAGTAGCCTTTTTGTGACAGGGCATGGCAATTGGCAGTACTGCTTCTATGTTGAAATTATCTTGAGTTTTTCAAATGTGCTCATAACTTATGGCCTTAAAGTTCAATGGATGCTCACACTCCTTGCTTCTTCCATCTTTAAATTTTACTTTTTTCAAGATGAGAACAGCTTAAATTTGAAGTTTCTTTTTCTGTACTGAATTGTACTGGAAGCTCAGAGTAAATTAGCACTTCTGGTGAAAGAGAGTCCCACAAAAATATAGCATAATCACACGCACTCCCAGTTTTTTGACAATTCCAATCCTTCTATCTTCCACTCAACCCCAAACATATGTTCACAGCATCTGCCACCTTTTCCTATAATCCCAGGTGCAACCCGTTCCCCAAACTTAAAAGTACCACCAATTCAACCTTCCTTATCTGGAGCAAATCTACTCATAAAGGGCAAAACCTAAAGAAGAAAAGGAATAAACCACCCCCAACCAGGAAATACTCATACATACAGCCATCACACGGGAGCCATCTTTCTCTGTGTAGCAAGGCCACCATCCTTTCATGGACTTCTGCTCAAAGAGAGAGGCAGTTTTCACTTTCAGGGGGTTCATGGCTTTGAGGTCTGGAATCATGTTCAAATTGCATTTCTCTGGTGATTTTGCTGGAACGATGGTACGATGCAAATCAAGTTCCAGGAAACCTAGCCAAGGAAACATTAAACCCAGATAAATTTCAAGTGGATCAGGCGATGTTCACAAGTAAACAGAANCGGCTAATCCATTGCATTAAGTCAAGTGGAGGGGGGCTTTCAGACTGCAGGTGTTTGGGGATCAGAACAAAGAGGGCCTCTCACTTTGGTGGGTCCAGTTTGGGGTTCATGTTGGGTTCATCCCGTCCCTTCCCAGCTGGCCTCTCGTCGGCCTCCTTCTCATTGAGGACTTCCAACGTCATCTCCACTTTCCCCTTCAGTAAAGCAGAACAGGTTAAACACATGACATCACGTTTCACAAATATTTTCACTTCGACCCAAGGCATATTCCCCGAGCAGTGATTTTTATTCTTGTAAAACAATCCTGAGATCGCCTTAAATCTTCCTCAAGAGATCTCATCACATTTCCTCTTCCATGTGTTTCTGAACTGACTCCTTGTGGGAAACTGAGAGGACAAATTGCTTGCCCTCCTCCCTGCCTTCCAGTCTTCTCGGATCCCCAGCATTCTAACTTTCTCACATCCATCTCCTTGCCTGCTCACATTATCTCCCTTTGTAACTGTGCTTGGACCCAGACTAATTCAAATACCGCTAATGACAATAGCTAACATTGACTGAGCGTGGACTCCAGGAGAGCCTCTGTGCTTCATGGGACCCCTACTGTATGGAGCAGTGCTGGCACTTAGTGAGCACCCACTGTATANAGACATAACTGACATAAGAGAGCACTGTGTAAGTCTAAGGTGTACAGTGTCTTGATTTGATACACCACTGCATAGAGCAGTCAGTATGAGTCATCTCAGAATTTCTTGTTACTGTATGGCAGGCACCGTGGGCGGCCAGGCTGCACCTCCGGGTCTAGGAGTCATACCTTGCATAGAGCGAGAATGGAAGCTTTGCCTTCAACAGAGGAGAGGGTTGGTAAGTCACTGAGAGAGCCTGGGAGGATCCACAAAACCCTAGGGAGAACAAAGGCCCGTGTTTAAAGAGACAGAGGAAGAAACAGAGCCAGCCAGTGAGACGCCCAAGGCCTGGGAGAGAGAAAGTCTGGACGCTGTGCTTCGCAGGGACTGGGGAGAGGGCCAGGAAGTGGAGGGACCCGCGGTGGGGCTTAACAAGGGCCTTTTACCCCAGAGGAGGCTGGGGAGGAACAACGGCTGGGATACTAGAGGACTGCAGTGACTTCTGAGAGGCGGAGGAAGCCAATTCTGAGGTGCTGATGGGAGGCAGAAAAGATGCTTGGAAGTGGAGGCAAGGCTGAGGCATACCTGAAAACAAAATTTGTGTCTTCATAACATGTCAGAAGCTGGTGCAAGAGCCTACACCAGGACCCTGAGGGTCGACGGGGCCCACACAAGGGGTGCCATTCACTGCGCCCACTTCTCAGAGGACCTGAGATAGCGCCTGGCAGGCCACAGTGCCCAGAGGCCATCCAGGCAGTGCATGTCACCCCAGGCCCACAGGACTGGAGATTTAAATAATTGATTCCAAGCTCTAGTTGATTTAATTTCAAGTACAATATCTTAGAGACAAGCATCCACATGTCAACCTTACCCAAGTAGTCATCCAGAGAAAACTTGTCATTGTCCCATATCTGAATGACCAGTCTGGGTGGGACCCGAAATTCAGTTTGGTCAATACTCCAGAAATGCTCCTAAAATGCCAAGAGGAACAGACAAGCCAAAATGACACAGATTACTGGACTGTTAAAACCCTCCCCTGGGGCCTCTTGAAAATGCAACATCAAGGCACGGGGCCTCTTGTCTCCTTTGCATCCCCACCCAAAACCCCATCTTCCAGCTGCTGCCCCTGCCCCATGTGTATGTAAGGCAGGCAGGCGCCCCAGGAANATGACACAGATTACTGGACTGTTAAAACCCTCCCCTGGGGCCTCTTGAAAATGCAACATCAAGGCACGGGGCCTCTTGTCTCCTTTGCATCCCCACCCAAAACCCCATCTTCCAGCTGCTGCCCCTGCCCCATGTGTATGTAAGGCAGGCAGGCGCCCCAGGAAATCTCAAGACCACCAGCTGGGCGACAAAAAGGCTGTCCGAGGCACTTGCCAAACAGAAGGTTTCCCGCCAAGTTTCTCAGTGTCACCTCCTGCTGCCACTCCTGGGGTTTGGGGGTGGTGAGGAGGGTAATTCTGTCTCCTAAACACCATGGCCTGGTTAGATTATCCTCCCAAAGCCAAGCTGTTCTAGGCCAGACCAAAATATCCCCTGCTGGGGTGTTACTTCTGCGCAGCAGTCTCCCCGCCCCACTCCCAACCATCCCAAGGATGTCTGAGCACGCTCACTCCATATGGGGGTGAGAGATGGAGGCCCACATTTCACTCTTATCAGTGCAGATTTAAAATTCCTGAAAAATACTGCTAGTTTTACATAGTGTAAAACTAAGACCCTCTGATCCTTCAGACTTGAGTTAGGTGCGGAGAGGATGGGGTGAGGTTCCTCCGGTTCTCACCTCTGGTCCCTGCCTCTGCTCAGACAATATCAGCCAGGGACCATGACACCTCCATGGCCTGATTACACCTAAGCTCCTCTGGCCCCAGAAGAAAGGGAATTCCCCCAATACTTCATGAATTTGAAGGAAGATTATTGGGTTGTTGGTTTTTCAGATGACAGTCTGAGATGTTTCCCTTTGCAGGACTTAGAGGGCCTGGCTCTGAGGGGCCGAGAAGCCCGCTCTACCATTGTCTGGCCTCACCCGACTGTGCTGTGTGGGATTCTCAGGATGCTGAGAGGTCCAGCTTAGATGTGAGTAAATAGGAAAGGAAACTTTACCTAAAGGCTCCCTGACCCCACGCCCCTCACCACCCCGCTGGTCTGTCTCAACATCTGAAAGTGTGCATAAGCGCCAGGATGAGCCTCTGCATTGTTAAAAAGTGCCCTTGGAAGGCATTCCTCTCGCCTAAATGGAAAAGTGCTCACGAGAGCAGCAGCAGCAGGCAGGGCCTGGCCTGCTGGGACAGGAGGGGGCTGATCCTGATCCAAGTGTAGGGGGAAGAGGTGACTGGGGCAGAGCTAGGAGAAGTTTATGGAATATGGTTGGGAGGGGAAATGGGACAAGGGCCGATAAAAGACCGCTGCTATTATTACCTGCCCCGCAGATTTTTCCTAGAGATTTTATTCCTCCAGTCCATGCAGTTTGGGGAGGACTGACTTTATCCTTAACTCTAGAGCTGCACCAATCAGGCCACTGCCTCCCTGGGCACCACTGGCTGGCTCAGAGAGGGGCACTCGGCCTCAGGCCAACTCTGGGGTCCAGTCTCAGAACCCTGGTTGGCGCCTTTGGGGACTTGATCTCTCTCTCCTGAGACCTGCTGGCAGCCACCCTACCTCCACCAGGGAGTGAGGCCCATGGGTGAAGGCAGAGCAGAGGGGTAGAGGAGGTAACCGCAGTTTCTAAAGACATTGGTTCAACCTGGGCTCCAGGCATTCTTTAAGCCAGTCAACCCTGGCCTTTCTAGTAATGTGAACCAATAAATCACATTTTTGGCGCAAGCCAGTTTGAGTTGAGTTCTGTAACCCAGAGTCTTATAAATTAAGACCAGGAGGGCCCTGAACCCTCATGGAAGTGCTCCTGAAGGAAGGAAGGCAGATGCTTAAGTTTAATAAGGAAGGTAAGTGGGAAATTGCACCTACATTAATATTTTGTTTCTGGCTAGCTAGTCCCACAGTTCTCTTTGTCAGGGGAGGAAATCGGTCTCCCGTGACATAAATACATACTTAGGTTGGGGTATGTATGGACGCAGGGGGTCTTTTACCAGATCCTTCCCCCAGCTGCCAACATGTCAGGGAAGAAAAGCTGTGTTCCTTTTACCCCTAACTACACACATACCTACTAGAGTTGTGTGACCCTGGGCAAGTATCTGCACCAATGGGGTCTCTGAATCCCCCCCACCTTACCAAGAGGGAGCTGGACCCATGACCTCCAAAGTGCTGAGCACCTCCGACCTTTTCTCAGTGTCCACATTAAGAAAGACCCATGACGTCCCTGCCCCATGGCACATTTCAGAACTCACTTTTTTAGCAACAAGACAGAGCTGTTCAGCTGGGAGGTAGTCAAAAGGGAAGACAAATCTCCAGTTAAAGTTCCCTTCGCCATCCAAGGACCTGTAATGGACATCTGTTTTCTGTTTGTTTTCTTCATTGCCAGGAATCCAGCTGAGAAGCAGAAGCAAACAGACTTAGCTTCATGAGATTGACAAGTAATCTAGCCGCAAAATCGTGCAGTGATTAGGACAGTGAAGGGCAGGAGAATTAATGCACTTTTCTTGGGCAGGTTCCAGTTATCTATGGAGCTGGGGAGGCTGGGGGTGGTGATTTATGAAGGGGAGGCACTCTGGTGCATCCAACACAGGTCGTAGCCAAATAAAATAGAATTCCTCTAAAACCAGAGCAGGAAACCCTTTAGACTTCAGTTAACAGGGATAAGGTGAAATTTTCTGGAAAATATCAACAGCTTAGCTGCTATTTTGGGAATGGTGAAGCTTGCCGGTTATGATTTTAGCCTCCCTAACTATAACTCATTGCTATCTGTCATCACCGCTGATAGGCTCATTGAATGTGGGTCATTTCAAAATTTCAGCATTTCCTTTTCCATATTTTACTTAAGCAAACAAAACAGGCACGACTCAAGTAATCTTACAGCTTCCTTTTAAAATTCTTCTTAAATGTACTACGATCACATTGATTGAGACAAGCAAGGGAGATGTAAGCTGCTGCGTCCATACTCCTATCTATGAAAATTCATTTCTACCAACAAGTGAACATCTTAACTTTTGACATTTGGAAAGTTCTCTTTGGCCTGTGCCTGGCAGATGGGTTAGAGGGATGAATGAGCACGTCTGGGAGAAAGTGTTACCACATCCGCCAACTATGGGGAAGACTTCTGGCTTGGAACCAGAGGCACACGAGATTTGAGACGGCAAAAGTGGTGGAATGCATGGATCTCAGTACCGACTACACATTAGCATCAGCTGGAGCAGCTTTCAGAAACACTGCTGCCTGGACCCCCTAGATAGAGACAGTCAGTAGGAGGCAGGCCTGGCTGTGAACCTGCTCTGCTAATGACTCTCTGAGCTTCGTTTCCCGTCTGTAAAACGAGGTTAATGATATGTGCTTCCTTCACATGGTCAGCCTGAGGACAAAATGAGAAAGGCCAGAGTGGGAAGAGGGAGCTCCTTAACACATGTTAAGGATCAGCTACTATGAACCAGGTATACAGCACTCCTTCTTTTATTCTTTCCAACTGATAACTAGCTCCATCTCACAGATGGGGAAACTGAGGTTCAGAGAGGATCTACGTCTCATATTTCCAGTAAGGGACAGAATTAAGTATAACTCCCAGGTCTGTCTGACTCCTAAGTACAGGACTATCACTCTGCCTTGAAGGACCATGGAGACTAGAAAGTCATGTGCTAATACTGGGTCCTATTCTTAGTAGTGGTATTAATAGCAGTCGACTGTAATTTTACTTTTTCTCATCAATTGACTAACCAAATAACTGAGCTGAAATATTCCTTCTGACAATTAACGTTTAAGCTTTTGAACTAGCTCAGTGGAGAGAGACCACACTTTTTGGCTATGACCGTGGTGGCTTCAGCTTATAAGCCAACCCTAATTGGCACCATCATCCTTCCCCAGATGGCTCACCCCTGTAGCTCTTCCCTCTCCTTTCTTATGAATCTTTTCACATTTTAATTTGAAAACAAGGTAAACAGCCGCTCTCGGTGTATGTACTTGTATGTAATACCCATGTGTGTATAGTGTAGGCATGTTATTTGTGCATTATTCCTCCTTTCACATATTTAGACTTTTCATTCCAAATGTGACATGGTACTTTAAGTTTTTTAATATTTTGGCCACACCATGCAGCACGTGGGATCCCAGTTTGCTGACCAGGGATTGAACCCATAACCCCCTGCTTTGGAAGCGTGGAGTCCCAACCACTGGGCCGCCAGGGAAGTCCTGACATCATAGTATTTTAGGCTGTGTTTTATTCNTTAAGTTTTTTAATATTTTGGCCACACCATGCAGCACGTGGGATCCCAGTTTGCTGACCAGGGATTGAACCCATAACCCCCTGCTTTGGAAGCGTGGAGTCCCAACCACTGGGCCGCCAGGGAAGTCCTGACATCATGGTATTTTAGGCTGTGTTTTATTCTTTGATTACCAGAGTTATCTCTCAGTCCAGTATTACTTGAGTTTGTTTCCCTGATTGGGAAAAAAAAAATGCTTCTGATAGTCAAATAAATTTGCATATATATAATTAGACAGAATTAGTTTTCCTTGGGGAATGGTAATAATATCCTGAAATAAGAAAGAATAATGAAGTCCTTGATGAAACAGTCCCTGTGTAGAGTGAACCTAAATGACAATAATTATGTCTTTAACAAAGGTTTGATTGAAGGCCACTTGGGATCATAAGTGAAACTTTATTCTCATTTTATGAATATATTAAATTTCAACAAGTCTTATCTTTTACATATCAAGGAACCAAACTCAATTCATGTGGGAGAGTGAGTTTATGGTGTGACTGTTAATTTTATGTGCCAATGTGACTGGCCGTGGGGTGCCCAGATTAATCATTATTTTGGGGTGTGTCTAAGAGAATGTTNAGGTCCAAAGGTGCTCAACAAACCCTGGACCACAAACTGTGAGAGGCCCCTCAAATCTCTGCTCTCACCCTGTGCCTCTGCCCCTCTTCCTGTTACTCTGGTGTGTGGCCCGGTTCCTGCCCAAAGAGCCAGAACTATTAATCTCTGGAATAGAAGGGTGTACATCAGTGGTGCTCTGGAGACAAGCTTCCAGGGGTCTCCTAGGCACATCTCAGTGACTTCCCCAGACTTCTGCAGCCAGACAGGGCCTGCAGAAGGCAGGCATCCCAGGAGAGAAGGGGCTGTAGTCCTGACTAGACTGTATCCACACATGCCCCCAAATTCTATTACTGAATCCCAAGGGACAGGTAATACGTGTCTGTTAAGAAAAAATTATTTGCTCAAATAAGGCTGAAAATCACTTCTTCTGGTGTTCCTCTGGGCAAACTGAAGGCTCTGAGAAATCCTGCAGTTATCTTTTTAACCCAGGCATCCTGGTTTGATGAAGAAATATGCTTTTCCTTGGAACACCAATTAACATCTTTTTGGCAGACTAACATTCCACTGAATGTGATGTGGTAACAGTGCCGTGCATATAGGAAAGGTTGCTCTTTCCTGAATCTCTGTCCCAGAGTTCCTGAGAGTCTCCACTGAGAAGAAAGTCACCCAGTAAGACTGAGGCCAGGGCCTGGAGCCTAGAAGGGGCTGTGGAGCTGGGGTCTCCCTGGCTCCACCCTGCTGGATGGAGCCAAGTCTGAGTTCGCCAGCTGGGGACTGGCCACATGGAGCCTGATGGCATCACTTCCTCCTGAGGTGGCTTGAGCAAGACTTTCCCTGCCACTTAATTAAGCTTGTGCTTGGCTTCTCCAAGACAGTGATGTCGGCAGGGTTGCTTTTCTCCCATAAAAGCTGGCTTTCCCTGCTTCCCTGTCTCCCTCGCGTGGGGCCCTCCTTCCTGCACTGCATGCCTTTTCCTGTCTAGACCTCAGGGCTGGATCAGCGGAAGAAAAGGAAAACGATCATATTGCCATGCCAGAGGATTATTTCCACTGCCTGGCTCCGGCACATGGCCCCGGGGTGTGCAGCACAGTGTGTGTGTATGTGTGTGTCTGTGTGTGTGTGTGAGGGGGTATGTGTGGGGTGTGTGGGGATGTGGGGGTGTGATGGGTGTGTAGCTGTAGGTGTGGGTGTGGCTGTGGGGGGTGTGTGTATATGGCTGTGGGTGTCTGTGTGGGGTGTGTGTGTATGCATGTGGGTGGATGTGGGTGTGTGCGCACACTCACATGTGAGAGAGGGAAGGCATGTGTAAGTGTTCCATTCACCACACATGAGAAGCAGCAGATGGGCAGGATAATAAAGCCAGAAACTAAGATACCAGCCACACATCGAATAAGAACAAGGTGTTCTCCTCGGTAGTGTTCTGGGGAAAAACAACGCTGTGCAAATGTCTTTTGCAAAGAACATTTTTCTACATGTGATGTCAAAGTTGCTCAGTTGTGTGACCCCACGTACTGTAGCCCGCCAGGCTTCTCTGTCCGTGGGATTCTCCAGGCGGGTAGCTGTTCCCTTCTCCAGGGTATCTTCCCAACCCAGGGACTGAACCTGGGTCTCTTTCATTGCAGGCAGATTCTTAACTGTCTGAGCTGCCAGGGAAGCCCTGCAGGTGATGGCTTGGCCATAAGCACGAAGCAGTACTGAGTTGGTTGGGAAAGCCTGGGGCTTGGTCAGGATTCCTCCCCAAGTTTAGGCTCCCCGTTGTACCAGCTCCATGCACGCAGCTCAGGCGCCCTGTTTCCCTTGACGTGGGGCCGAGACACCCCTGCCCTGCCAGCTGCAGGGTCTGACACCGAGGTGAAAATCAGATGGCGGCGGCTCCACAGGGTGCAGCATAGCAGCCATGCAGACTCTGCAGGCGGGTGGCCGGGGCACGGGTCCTGGTTCTGCCACTCCCCAGCGGGGTGAGCTGGGTGTTCACTCCCTTTGTGCCTCAGTTTCCTCTGTGTCAGCAGCCACTCAGAGTGGTGAGATTCTTGAGATGTTTTCTATGAAGGGCTCACTATAGTGCAAGCCCTCAGTAAAAGCTTAGCAAAGAGTAGTTTAGTTGCTCAGTCGTGTCCGACTCTTTGTGACCCCACGGACCATAGCTCGCCAGGCTCCTCTGTCCATGGGATTTCCTAGACAAGAATACTGGAGTGGGTTGCCATTTCCTTCTCCAGGGGATCTTCCCAACCCAGAGATCGAATCCTCATCTCCTGCATCAGCAGGCAGATTCTTTACCACTGAGCCACCAGGGAAGCTTGTAATAGTAGCTATTATTAAATGTGGAAGGAGTTTATAGCTGACAAAAGCTAGTCCTCTTTAGAGGTCCCTTGGGTTTGCCTTACCCTTGAGAAGGTTCTGATGAGATCAGTGTAACCGTGCAGAAACAAATGTCAGATGGCAAGGATGAAGATAGTAATGCTATTCCAAGAATCTTCTGGAACAGAAGACAGGGAGCGGGATATCTGATGCCATCACTTTCTTCTCCCTTCCCCATTTTTGGTAACAGAGTCAACATGGAATCAAAGCATCTCAGATAACAGAGCTCAACAGGACTGGGGTGTGAGAACCACGCTGTCAGTCCACGGAAGTCACTGCCTACTCTTCTTGTCTAGAAGCCACAAACTCTCTGGACTTCTGGGCCTCCTACCATCCTCATCCTGTTACCCCCACCCCCACATCTTAGGCCGGGTCTCTCAGACTTGGTTTAATTTTCTTCATGGCACTTTTTGCTTTCATGAAATGCTTTTATTTACATATTTACGTTTTCATTATCTGCCTCACTGACTTGGATATCTGAATAGTTCATAGACATGGTCTCACAGTTTCTGGGCCTCGAGCAAAGCTTGGTGGCACATACCGCATCCTTAGCACGGAGGTCGTGAAGAAAAGAGCCACAGAAAAACATTAGGGAATATCTGTTACCTGCCGAACACCGGGTTGAGCGTGTTGGGGATGTAGTTGTCTCGGTCTTCAATTACTTTTTTGCCCAGTGTTATTTTTATGTAAGGGTCACACTGTGGGGACAAAACAGAGGACAGGTTATGTCACTGTGGGTGCCAACTTAAGTCAGTTTCTGGGACAGACTCAGGTGTGACTCTTGATGAGAAGGGGCAGCCTCAGAACAGGTCTGGGTAGTGCTCCCTCTTGGCACCATGCAGCCAGCAGGGGCAGCCTCAGATGAGGTCTGGGTTGTGCTCCCTCTTGGCGGCATGCAGCCAGCAGGGGCAGCCTCAGATCAGGTCTGGTAGTGCTCCCTCTTGGCGGCACGCAGCCAGCGCGCCTTTGGAGGAGAGGCGGTGGCCTGGAGCAGTGACAAAGCAGTTCTCTGAGGTCACATCTGTAAAATGAGAAGGATGATCCAAAGGCTCCAAAGCCCCTTCCCTTCAAGCTCTTAGATAAATCCCCATTGCGACCGTCCTCCTGAACAGGCTATTTTGATAGAGTATCTTTCCCCTCGAGAGATAACAGACGCCCAGAAAGAAGGAACATGACAATTATGGTGGTTGAAGACTGTAATTATCTTGCTACTGGAGAAGGCCCCACACCCAGACTCTTACCAGGCCATTGTTGTCCTGGGGCTGGAGCTCTAAGCCTCGAACAATGTAAATCCTAACCGTGCATTCCTGTGGGACGCTGTCAGGTAATTCCCGAAACTGCCGGGGAGGGGCCGGCACGCTGGGGTCATCCGACAGTGGGTAGATTCTGAAGGAGCCCTAGGAGAGACACACACAGATGGAGCCGCAGGGCCCTGGGTGACCAGAGCAGAGGGCCCAGGGCAGTGTAGTCCCCCCAGGACGTGAGGGACAGCCACAGAGGGCTGTGGGATTGGGGGAGGCAGGACCGTTTTTGTGAAAGAAAGCTATGGTGCACTTTGCAGGTTTCTGATGGGGAAAGTGAATGACGACAAAGTAACTAATAGATCTCAGGAGAGAAGGAAGGGCAGAGCAGAAGCTGGGAGGCCTGGCAAAAACCCAGGAGAGACATGGGAGTGGCTTGGACCAATATGATGGCAAAGGAGGTGGTAGGAGTGAAATTCTGCACATTTTTTGAAGACAGGAATAAAATGATTATTTTTTTAAACCCAATAAAATACTAAGGTGATTTCCCTTTTTTCTTTTGTTGCATTACTGCATAAACTCCTTTCCACTCCCAGGCAAACTCCTGTACATCCTTCAGGTCTCAGTTGAAAAGTGTCACTTCTTCCAGGAAGCCTCCCTGACTGCCCCTGGGTTGGATGAGTTTCCTAACATCTTCTAATACCACATTCTTCCCTATTGCAACAATGACATCTGCTTCACTGAAAGTCGTTCAGTCGTGTCTGACTCTTTGCACCCCTTGGACTATACAGTCCATGGAATTCTCCAGGCCAGAATACTGGAATGAGTAGCCTTTCCCTTCTCCAGGGGATCTTCCCAACCCAGGGATCAAACCCAGGTCTCCCATATTTCAGGCAGATACTTTACAGCTAAGCCACAAGGGAAGTCCAAGAATACTGGAGTGGGTAGCCTCTCCCTTCTCCAGTGGATCTTCCTGACCCAGGAATCGAACCAGGGTCTCCTGCATTGCAGATGGATTCTTTACCAACTGTACTATCGGAGTGTCATTACTATTTATTGTCTATATTCCTCACTATACTGTGAGCTTCCTGAAGGGGGGAATATTTCTTGTTTGTCACAATCTCCAGGACCTAACACAGGGCTGGGCATGAAGCTGGGGCACAGTAAGTGGCTTTTGAATGAGTGAGCCCTCAGGTCAGCTTGAGAGGCTTTATATTTTATCTTGAAATCAGCTTATGCACAAGTTCAGTTCAGTTGCTCAGTCATGTCCAACTCTTTGTGACCCCATGAATCGCAGCATACCAGGCCTCACTGTCCATCACCAACTCTCAGAGTTCACTCAGACTCACCTCCATTGAGTCTGTGATGCCATCCAGCCATCTCATCCTCTGTCGTCCCTCCCCTTCTCCTCCTGCCCCCAATCCCTCCCAGCATCAGAGTCTTTTCCTATGAGTCAACTCTTCGCATGAGGTGGCCAAAGTACTGGAGTTTCAGCTTTAGCATCATTCCTTCCAGAGAAATCCCAGGGCTGATCTCCTTCAGAAGGGATGGGTTGGATCTCCTTTCAGTCCAAGGGACTCTCAGGAGTCTTCTCCAACACCACAGTTCAAAAGCATCAATTCTTCAGCTCTTAGCCTTCTTCACAATCCAACTCTCACATCCATACATGACCACTGGAAAAACCATAGCCTTGACTAGACGGATCTTAGTCAGCAAAGTAATGTCTCTGCTTTTGAATATGCTATCTAGGTTGGTCATAACTTTTCCAAGCCAGAATACTGGAATGGGTTGGATTCAGAATATATGAGTCTTAGGATCCAGCTACTTTCATTCAGTAAAGCAGCATGAAGTAAGGATCTACCATGTGCCAGGTACTGGGGGCCCAAAAATGAACTCAAGGAATCCAGTCTGGCACAGAGGTGTTAAATAGGTTTGACTCTCATGCTGTCTTCAGTCAATGGGGTGGAAGCTCTAATGACAAGGATTTTGAGACCACATGTAGGGTAAACCAGTCTGATCGATTAGTAATGTCTGCCATTGAAAGGATTAGAAGTAACACAGATTTGCTACCTATGGTGGTTGGAGGGAGGTGCAGTCGTGAAAACAGATACTTAGATGTGAAAGGCGCTTTACTAGTGATGTGGATCCAGGGAGCCTGGAGCAGGCGTGAGTCACCCTGCCAGGAACAATCAGGGAGCACTTCACAAAGAATCTGACATCCGAGCTGGCACTTAAAAGAATGAGTAGGAGTTTGTCAGACCACAGAGCAGGAAGGAAGGGCATCCAGGGAATGAAGAGCTTGTCCCAAGGCTCCAAGTTATGAGAGGACAGCATCTGTTTGGGGCTTGGAAAGGGTGTGGTGGCAGGGGAGACGACGCTAGTGAAAGGCCAGCTCCACCCTAGGGAGGAGTTGAGACTTGATCAAGTGGAAACTCAAGCAATGCCTTTAAGTGGTCAAGAAACATGATCGGATTTGGCTGTATGGAGGATGGACTGAATGAGAAAGGGAACAAGGACAATGGATTGGGAAGGTGTTTACTGATGATCCAGCTAAAAGCCTGGGAGGGGGTGGGGGACGTGTGTGTGTGTGTGTGTGTGCAAGCACACGTGTAGTGGTGGGGGGTGGGACTTAGGCTGACTCTACAAGATTCAATGCTGGTTGGCATCAGCAGGAAGACTGGCTTTGAGGATTCTGCCCCCAATCCCACTGCCATTTTTCTTGTTAGCATTTCCGAGCATCCTTCAGGTGTCAGAGGATAGGTCTCTGACCCAGGGACTGGTGGTCCTTTATCCTAGGTCTATAAAGAAAATAAAGATGGATTTTAAATAGGATAGACACACATTTTACTCACCTTAAACTCCCCTACCACAGAAGGATCTTCATTCTCATCTGATTTGCCTCGAAACAGCTTGAAAGTATCTGAGAAGTCTGTTAGGCCCTCGAATTCCTCTACATCCTCTAGTTCACAATCATATATCTGCAAACCATGAACAGATTCTTAATTTCTCACTATAACACAGGTGGGATCTAAAATCAAAATGACTGACAATACCAAAGGCGCATGAGATGTGGATGGAGCAACTGGAACTCTCACACTGCCGGCTGGAGTGCATAACGATACACTTTGGCAAAGTGTCTGGCAATTTACAGTTAAATATCCAGCTACACTGTGATACAGAAGTTGAATTCTTAGGCGTTCATCCAAGAGACATGAAAACATGTCTGCATGGTATAAGAATGTCCACAGCAGCTTCACCATCAGACAATGGATGGATAAACAAGTCAAGATACATCCATACAACGGAATATGACTCAGCAATAAAAAGGGGCAAACTACTGATATATGACAGACTACAATATATGACAACATGACTGATCTCAAAACTACTGTCTTGGGCTATAGAACGCCCCCACATACAAATCCATATTGTATGAGTCCACTTATACAGAGTATGAAAACAGGCAAAACTGACCTGTGATGTTTATGAAATCAGATCAGCTGTTTAAGAGGGTGGGAAGGTTGTTAGGAATTGACTGGAAAGAGGTACACAGAGGAGTTTCCTGGGGAGATGGGAATGCTTGGTGCCTTGTTTTGGTAGTGGTTTATGTGGGTATATGTATGTAATCGTAACTCACTGAATGAATTACTTTCCTGTATATAACTTGTACCCTAATAAAGAACTGGAAGAGGAGGAGGAGACGCAAGGAAGGGACAGAGGACGGACTGTGGGGCTGATCCACCAGACTAGTCTCTTTCTCTAAATGAGAGGCTCTCTACATGCTGGTGTTTCTTAAGCCACCTTGAGATGTTATGACAATCACATGAAAGAATGTGGATTTTTCCACTTTGATGGAGAAAAAAATTTGTTTACCTTTTAATTTTGTATTGGGGGTATGGCCAACTAATAATGTGATAGTTTCAGGTGAAGAGCAAAGGGACTCAGCCACACATATGGATACACGTGTATCCATTCTCCCTCAAACTCCCCTCCCATCCAGGATGCCACGTAACACTGAGCAGAGTTCCATGTGAGATAATTATTTTAATGGCCTGATATTTCTCATTTTAAAGTTTATCTTTCTGCTATGCATTGTTCTGAAAATGTTAGCCTTCGCTTTGGCTTTACTTCTGGAAAACTGAATAAAGAACTAGAAAACTCAAACCCTTAACAGAAAGATCATCCATGACCAGATCTTTTGATCTAGTTCAAAAGCTCATCTCCCTCCTGGACACACAGTTGTGACTGTATGCTGCATGCAGGTAAAAGGGTCAACCGCTCAGCTAGTAAAACTGATGCCCAGAATGGAGGGAAGAATGAAGCATGCTGATATTTCATGCTGTTTTGCAAGAGCACCATGACTTCTAAGGTCTCCCTTGGTCAAACTGGACAGCCATTTATGGCTCGAATTAGTGCAGTGCCAGCCCAATCCCAACCCTCAGTCAGCCAGATGTCCCCAAGCCCCAAAGTGGCAGTCACGAAAACCATAAACTAACAGCTTTCTCAAGCCCTGGAAATCTCAGCAAAGCCCAAATCCATCACAAGACAGCTCCCCCAGAGGTGCTCCTGGCCCCTCCCCCTCAGTCCCCACCATCAGACCTTTCAGGCTTTCACTCAGCTCTGCCTGCGACCGGTTTTAACTCACATTCACCCCCCGCCCACAGTTGCATAGGCCCAAGTACCTTGAGTTTGGAATAACCTTTCTGAATATATTGTCCACATTTTTCATGTTCCCCTGTGGAAGCATAAAATTTACTCCACCAGTCAACGATTTCTTCCTCCTAAAGAAAGACACATCAAAATGGCAAAATCTTAGTGATGACCTGGATTTCCAATCACTGCAGGAAAACTATGTAATGGAAAAGAGAAAGCAGGTACTTCTGAACCTGAAAGAAGGGAGATTATATGAGTTTTGTTTACATGCACCAAAGCAACAAGAATTCTTCCACCTGGAAGCTGGAGGTGAAGTGATGACCCTTGGCCAATGAAATGTGTGTAGCGTTAATGGCCACAGCCATACTGGGTGATCTTCTAACAGTCTATGGCTACAGTCTATTCATTTGACTGTTTTTACTCTTTTATCCTGTTAATATTTACATACCACCCTTATGGCAGAAAGTGAAGAAGAACTAAAGAGCCTCCTGATGAAAGTCAAAGAGGAGAGTGAAAAAGATGGCTTAAAGTTCAACATTCAGAAAACGAAGATCATGGCATCTGGCCCCATCACTTCATGGCAAATAGTTGGGGAAACAGTGGAAAGAGTGGCTGACTTTATTTTTCTGGGCTCCAAAATCACTGCAGATGGTGATTGCAGCCATGAAATTAAAAGACACTTACTCCTTGGAAGGAAAGTTATGACCTACCTAGACAGCATATTGAAAAGCAGGGACATTACTTTGCCAACAAAGGTCCATCTAGTCAAGGCCATTGTTTTTCCAGTGATCATGTATGGATGTGAGCGTTGGACTATAAAGAAAGCTGAGTGCTGAAGAATTGATGCTTTTGAACTGTGGTGTTGGAGGAGACTCTTGAGAGTCCCTTGGACTGCAAGGAGATCCAAACAGTCCCTCCTAAAGGAAACCAGTCCTGAATATTCATTGGAAGGACTGATGCTGAAGCTGAAACTCCAATACTTTGGCCACCTGATACGAAGAACTGACTCATTTGAAAAGACCCTGATGCTGGGAAAGATTGAGGGCAGAAGGAGAAGGAGACAACAGAGGATGAGATGATTGGATGGCATCTCCGACTCAACGGACATGGGTCTGGTTGGACTCTGGGAGTTGGTGATGGACAGGGAAGCCTGGTGTGCTGTGGGGGTCGCAAAGAGTCAGACATGACTGAGTGACTGAACTGAACTGATTTACATACACAAAGGAGAAGAGGGCAAAAGAGGATGAGATGGTTAGATAGCATCACAGACTCAATAGACATGGATTTGAGCAAACTCTGGGAGATAGTGAAGGACAGGGAAGCCTGGTATGCTGCAGTCCATAGGGTCACGAACAGTGCTACTAAACAACAACATTTACATATACAGGAAAAGTGAAAAAAAAAAAAAAAAAACTTTAGTATGTGTTTACTATTCCATCCTCCAGTATGTGTTTTTCTGCTATTTCATTTCCTTAGCCTTTTTAGCCAGCAACACATTGCAAAATAAAGCTCACTAAGCTAAGCATGGGAGAAACTGTTTCTAATTCAAGTTCTATCATTTACATTATAAGCCATACCCTTATGTTACAAACCACGCCACATTAGATATGCTGTTTAAAATCTCTGAGCAACATTTTCTTCATCCACTGAATTGGCTAACACTGTCTTTCCACATCATTCTCATAGGGTTGTTTTGGACATCAAATAAGATGATTAGGAGGAGGAACTTTGGTTATAAAGTGTGAAGCAAGAGTACGGAGGCATTATGCTTTGTTTAGACCAGTGGCTCCCAATCTATTCTTGAAAATTCTAATTCAATCAGCCTGGAGTGAGACCTGGCATCCAGGATGCTTTCAAAAGTTCCCCAGGCAATGTGCAGCCAGAGTTGAGAACCTCTGGTGGTTCTTTGGGCAGAAGGGATGGCATTCGGAATCACTTATGGAATATTCTCACAAACTCCAGAAGGCTGTAGTTTATAGCAGGCTATGGCTATAAATTCCACTCAGATTTATAACAAGAATAGATCCTCATCAGACCCACCTGCATCTTAATCTACCTAGGAAAGAGTCAGGTTGCTCAAAATAGTATGTCATTAGCAACATAGCTCCTATTTCATCAGGGGGTGAGATAGAAGAAATACTCAAGAACTATTTCTTCTCTGTGTACAGTATACATATGTTTACACATATAGTTATTTCCCCTCTGTGGATCAGTAAACCCAATCCTGGATTTAAAAAGTTTTTTTTTTTTTTTTTTTTTTTTACATATCAGCTATAGGAAAATACATGAATTATAAATCTAGCAAACTGTATAAAATAGTTACCTTTTCTGTTAGCTGTTCATCACATATATGGCCAGGAAGAAGGCGAAACATGTATAGGTCACACGGAGGTAGAGACCCATGAGCATTAGGTTGAACAAGAAAGAGAAAAAGAGACATTATTTTTCAACCATCATTTATATTATCAACATTTTGATGATTATTTAAGATGATCTCATTATTAAACACATCTTTTTGGCTTCTTCTCTGAAAATGTGCAAAAGAGTTACAAACAGTATTAAAACAAAAGGCTTGGAGGTAGTCACCCATGTCCCATTTAAACAGAGTTAGACAATCTCTGTCCACCAGCACAATGATTACATAGGACATTGGGGGATTAGCAGGGTATAGTTGTTCACCTTCCTACCCTAAACCTTTCATTCCATTTAGCTTTTAAAGTATATTTCCAGCTGGCTTAATTCTCATCTCTTTAAAAACTCCTGTTGCAAGATGTTTATACCCAGCATGATTGCAATATCGTTATTAATAAGCATCTTTTCTTGGTTCCTCCCCATGTTGATGTTATAGTACCAAATACATATCCATCCATCAAAGTTGTTCTATGATATCAAGTCTCTCACTGACCAAATCCTTCCCTTTTGAGTTTCTGCATGGAGAACCTACCAGGAGATGAAAGAATTGACAGCTAGGATGTTGGGGTTTGACTTTTCTCTTGGTACTTGCTGGAACATTAGCCCAGCTCGCCCTCAGGGGCAGTTTGAAGAATTGTTGCCTCCTAACTTCAAGTTCATTCCCAATATAAGGAACTGTGATTCCTCACTACGGGCACCTCCTGCAGGGAGTGCGGGATGGCTATGAGGCTTCTTCTGCAAGTGCCCCTCAGCATTTTCCACATCAACTTTTGTTCAGCACACAGAATTGCCAAGAGAAGCAGAGAGGCAAATAGAGGTAACAATTCTATTAGATTAGTATCAAAGTGCGATTAAGAGTTAAATCATCACAACTGAACTGAGATTTTGGAGAGAGGGATTTCACACCAAAAGTGTCTGCACATTCTGAATTCAGATTTTTAGAATCTTTTTATTCACATCTATTTTCATTTATTTGAAACCTTTTCAAATAAATGAGCAGTTGATGATTTTAAAAGCATTTTCCAAACAGATTGCTGATGTTAAAATCTAGAATTAACACAGGAAAATGTATTCATGTCCACTGGCTCCTAACTTCACATGAAAAAGTAACTGAAGCAACTTGAAGAAACTTGCTTCATTACATCCACAGGGCACAGCAGATTCCCCTGAAGCTTAAAACAATCACATTTGTTTAAAGATCATCTTTCGCTCCAAAATCTAGAAAGACTCTGAAAGGAGAGTTCAAGTCTCTAGAGCGAAGTCCCTGCAGCCCCAGGCAGCTTCGTGCGTTTTCTTATCATACATACATGCACTGTCGTTGGAGAAGCCATTTTGCTGAGTGCTGTTGACATACTGCTTAAGCACTGGAATTGGAAGGCAATCGTTGAAACGGCCGTGTAGGAACGTCCATGACATCTGGCTAGCACTTAGTGATCTCCCCACCCCCGTGTTTATTTCCCACTTTCCTTGTGGTGGTGCTGAGCCCATCAGACAAGAGCTCTCACAGTCACCGCAGGGTGGTGGTGTGAGTTTCTGTGAGCGTGAGACTGTCACCTGAAGCCACAGCCTCCAGCTTCCATCATCAGCACAGTGCTGACCCAGTCCCTCAACCTACCCATATAAAAGGCTCAAATTGAGTTAGTGGTAGTAGGCGTTCATCACACACACAAAGCATGAACATGTAACATACACATGTTACATGTGTATATATTATGTGAGTTACATGTGTGGACATGTTTTACATGTACACATAATCCAGGACATCAGCAAGCTGGTCACTGGCTCTTCCAGAGCTCGACTTTGCTCATTTGACTTTGCATAGATGAGCCCTGTCTTCCCCAATGAACAGATGGAATCAGATTTTTAGAGGCCATTCCGAATAGCCTTTCTTATCAACACAGTATACGTCCGCTAGGTGCTAGGAGAGCAGCTGATTAAAGTGATATGTAGTATGTGAGAATGATATGATCTTCCTCAATCCTGCTGGGTTGCAACTTAAAATATGCTGTAAATTCAGCTTTCACTGTGTGTTGCTACAGTAGCCTCATCTCTTAACTACTGGGAAGAAATGAATGAGATTGGGGCATAGGTGACTATTCTTTTTCTTGATCCTCCATACCTGTCAGAAGGCACAAAGACCTGCCTGACAATGGAATCTGGAGGCAGATCACAGGGGAGTATCTTTTTTTTTTTTTTTAATTTTTATTTTTTTCCGTCTCAGGTGTACATGAGTTCCCAGTCTTGAATTCCCCCTCCCCACCTCCCATCCCATATCAACTCTCTGGATCATCCCCGTGCACCAGTCCCAAGCATCCTGTATTGAACATAGACTGGCGATTCGTTTCTTACATGATAGTATATATGTTTCAGTGCCTTTCTCACACAGGGGAGTATCTTAAACCGGCTTTTTCCAGAGTAGCTGTGAAAAATAAACTTAAAAGATCTTAAGTATATTATACTTCTCCCTGGGCTACTACTGTTTTATTGAGAATATCTGGGGTTGTTTATAAAGTAAACACAGTGGTTTTGCAAATTTGATACTGTCATTTCTGACTGCAGAGGGTTCTCAGGGAATAGAATCAAACACACTGCTACGCAGTGCTGGCTGTGGAGCCCACATTTAATATGGTCCAATTGTTAGTGAGTTTAATGCAGTGGGAAGAAAGTAGATTTCTTTAAAGGCACTGTTTATGGACCTAACACATTAAAGTGCAATCATGTGTACTTTCTGGCTAGTTTGCACATTAAAACATGCTGTGAAAGTCCATTATGAATGCCAACAGAAACAGGGAGATATTTGATGTTTTCTTTTTTCTGGGCTGAGAACTCCCTGCCCCAGCCCTTTTCCTTCTTGTCAAACTGGATGGAATGGTTTTAAAATAGGGTCCTGAGTGAGCATTTCCACCAATGTCTTAATTTCAAAACCACAGTGAACATAAAAGTCAGGGATATCCCATACACTGACAAATAGAGTCATTAAAAATCCATGACTCTTCTGTTTCATTTAGGGGGAAAGGGACTGGTGTGCTCCATGTATCTCTCTTCTGAATGTTGCGATGCTGTATATCTGGTCCTGAGATTGCTCTTGCAAACGATACCCACTCAGACCATCCACGTCAACAGCTCTNCCCCCAGCTCCCGACAACCGCGGCAAAACAGAAGGGCGAGCGGGCAGCATGCTGGGAAACTGCATGGGGGGTCCTTTCTGTATCATCAGTTCTCCACTTCACGGTCCTCAGGTCAACAAAATCTTAGGGAGGGAAGGCAGGTTATTCTGTGTGCTTCCCCCACGAGACCAACCAAGCATATCCCTGCACTCTTACCTCAACTTGATCAAACAAACTATCAGGTGCCTCTAAAATAACAGATTCTGGTCTTAGGAACACTGTTCCCCATTCACCTTAAGAATTTTCCTCTTCAGGGCCTCTCTGAAGCCTTGACCACATTAACTACATAGAATTATGAACCAGGAGGCCTCTGTCTGCCCCTGACCTATTGACATACATAGGTCCACTCAGAATCGGAGGCCAGAGAAAATCTGCCTTTATACCTTCCTAATGATTTCACATATTTGTGTCAGAGAGTTCCCTCATGAAAGCAGTAGAAAAAACACCAGGAAAACACTTTCTCTCCATTATATTATAATCCCAGATCAAAGAACGCCTGCAGTTATGTGAATCCTTGTTATAAAAATGTTGCTGTTTAGGCACCATCTATTCAGCACAAAATGCTTTTCATGGGAAATGTATGGATAAACACATGTAGCCTTTTGCGCAAGTGTGACTGTGGATTGTTTTCTCGCTTCTCTGAATTAGGGATTCGGGATGCTCAGACCCACAATGCCGGTAAGTTTCAGAGGTTCTGTAAAATCAAGACCAAACCTTATGGAAGATTACACAGAACCAGCTAGCAGCACAGCTGCTCAAACAGAAGACATCTGTTTCAGTTTTGAGGCCGCCAGCGATCAGCTGAATGGGTGTCAGTTCTCTGCTGGGTCTAATCTCACAAGCCTAGGGGCTCTAGGATCTTGCTCATGGGTGGGATCCAGTCCCCAGCCCCTAACACAGTCTCTGGCACATGGTAAACTAAAACCAAGTAATTCTCGAATGAACAAGTGCAAAATGCTATCCATATAGTTATTATTTCATATAGAACCCTAGGATAATTCTATAGCCTGCTGTATCACCTACTTATTAATTATGTGACCCAAAGCCAGGCATTTAAACTCAGCAGGTATTATTTTTTCCACCACGGGTAACAATGAAATCATATGTTTCAAATCACATCACAAGGATGTTGTGATGCATTAATGAGGTAGAACAATAGATAGAAAGCAATTTAAAAATCCCCTGCTCCTTCAGTGTTCACAGAAGGGACCCTGTATCTCCCATCAAAATATTTATCATGGCAAACTGCAATCACCTATTGTCCCATTTGATTTTTCTGCTGGACAACACAAAGGAATGTTTTTTCCAGGAGCAGGATATTTCAGAAGGTAACAGCTTGAGCATCGGGCCCCTCCAAACGAGGCCAGGATTCAAGGGGAGCTCTGCCACTTACACACTGTACCACCTTGGGAAGGTTACACGGCGCGCTGTCAATCAAACTGTTCCCTCATCTGCAAAACCTGGAGAGCAAGTACTTGCACCTTGAGAAGTTGGTAAAGATGAAATCAGCTCAACATGAAAAGACCCAAGATGTTATTTAGAGACTTGGATTTCCCTTTTTTAAAAAATTGGAGGATAACTGCTTTACAGTGTTGTGTGAGTTTCTGCTGTAAGTATACATATATACGCTCCCTCTCGAGCTCCCTCCCACCTCCCCATCCCACCCTTCTTGGTCACCTCCAAGCTCCAAGCTGAGCTTCCTGTGCTACTCAGCAGCTTCACATGACCTGTTTTACACACGGCTGTGTATCTATGTCAATGCTACTTTCTCAGCTCGCCCCTTACATTTACCTTTCAGCTGTGGTACGATGTCCTCCTTTCCCGCATAAGGGTCACAGCGAAAGCGGTCCAGACGATCAATGGTGCACTGGCCCACGACGGGCTTGCGCCCGAACTGCCGGTGGTCGATGACCTTGATCACCAGCGGAGGCATGTACAGTTCCTCCTTGGGCAAGAACTGGGGAGGGAGGTGGGTCACAGAGGTAGGTGTCACTTCTCTCGACAAGTCCTGACAAGGCAGCTTTGCCAATTAACTCCCCCAAAGGGACCATCTCAGGCTCTCCCTGCCCATTTGGCATAGGCCCAGGGCCCCACAGTGAGCAGTTCAGTAACATGCATGCCCAGCTAGCAGCCTAGAGCGGAAGGGCCTGAGCTCTGAACCAGATGCCTGCAGTCAAATCCCTGCCATGCCACTGACAGCTGCATATGATCTTAGGGAAACTTTCTGTGTCCCAGGGATCTCAATAACAGTAGAGTTGCGAATTAATGAATGTGAAGTGCCTAAAACTGTACCTTAGTGCCTGGCTCTGCTCTGTTAACAGGGTGTGAAGTCAGCACTTTGTTAGAATTAGTTAAAACTTAGAAATGATTGAGATAAAACTGAACCTTCACAGGAAATAACTGGGGCTTGGGAGTCTTTCAGCCCTGGAAGTTCAATGCCAAATAGGATGCATTTTTCTCATTGTCTCCTGGTTCCTCTACGTACATTCTGGTGACCCTGGTGACACTGTCTGATTGAGGAATCACGGGCTGGTCTCAGGTCTGCCTGGTGTGTGGTTCAGCTTATTTCCACCTCTGTCCTTGCACAGGAACAGAAGTTCGGGTCAACTGAGAGGCTTTCCTCACTTCTGACCAAGGCTAGATCCCAGACTAGAGCTTGGGAGGCAGGGAGGGAGCTGGTGAGAGGACAAGGATGGGTGGAGTAGCCCTGGGATTCTGGCTTGGAGACTCCAGGGGGTGCTCACTGGTAGCATCCCCAGGGGAAAGCATGGGCTTTGAAGCTGGATGGACCTTAAGTCTGAACTCTGGCCACCCACTTGCTAGCCAGATCTCTTCGTGTAAATCACTTAACCTTTCAGTTTTCTCCAAAGCACACGTGAGAAGGATGAAAATGCCTGCCCTGCAAGCTTGAAGACTCGATGCAGGGAGTGTGAACACAGCCAGCACTGGGCTCTACGTGGCTGCTGCTGTAGCCTTGACAGAGTCTCTGGGCACAGCAGGCGGCACCTGGCACTGGTTATGGAACTTGCAGAAGGCATTTTTCCCACCACGCCTTGGTATCCTTATCCATAAGAGGAAGAGTTAAGCCACATGACCCCAGAGTTCAAGAGCCGTGTGTTGGAGGCCCCAAGGTCAGAAAAATGACTGGGGTAGGAAAAGAAATGGGAAGGTTCTGGAACTTCCACCCCATCAAAACTGAGGAAATGCCTTTGTATCTTTTTTTATAGAGTATAAAAAGAAAGGTTCTTCTGTTTAAAGTTAAGGATTTAACCCTTTAAAGATGGAAAGATGGAGTAGCCTCTTCTTGCTCCAGAGTATTATAGGGTCTGCAATGGAGGACTGTGAACCAGATCTGAGGCTGCCAAACTTCTAATAACCAGAGGGGAACATCATTGGAACAAAAGTGGGCACCATCCCTAGGGGCGCCTGGAGGCGGGGCACAGTCGCAGGCTGCTAGGACAAGCCCCATCACCCCATTACTTTGCAGCTCCGTTTCCCAGCCAGCCGGTCACTATGGGGGATTCTGGTTCACACACCTACAGGGGCATGGCTGGGGGTTAATATTCTGTTCTTGGAGGATTGACTAAGAGCTTGTCATAGACAGCTGACGAGATGGACGTTTCCTGGAGAAATACCTTAGGATTGCTCATCGATACCTGTGTCACTGGGGCTCTTTGAAGCTTTAAGGAACTATCGCTACAGTGTGAGAGTCTAAGGGAGGACAGTCCCTGACAAGCAGACTAAGGCAGGGTTTTTCTATTTGTTGTCGGACTTTGGAAATATATTAATATATAATGTATGGATTTGTATAGATTCATTTTTCAAGTACAAGTCGGCAATTCAACACACATGAACTATTATGGAGTCCTGATACAGTACCACTTTCATGAAGAGAACAGAACTTGGGAAGTTGGGTGTCTTCTTCAGATTTTTGATCACCACTGACTCGACCCTTTCCCCTCCACACTCCACAATGAGACTAGGGGAGGTGATAGAAGCCATCTGGTAATTCTTCATATTTCTTAAGCCCCAAGCTAGAATCTAAGAAAACAATATAAAGAGAAGGGAAGAAAACCCAGCATATTAAAAACATTCAAAAGGAAACATTCTTTCTTAATAACCGGTAAACTCTTTAAGATGGACTTGTACCGATCTGCCTCCAATCTCTGCGAATGTTATCCTAGAAAGCCTGGAGGTCAGACAGAGAAAGTGTTTTTGCCCATTTCCTTCCCTTATCTGAGCGGATAAAGAGCAGAGCGGATAGGAGAGCGGGGATCAAATCCTGGCTGCACCACAGCTTTGAAAACTCTGGCAAGTTAGTAACCCCTCTGGCTCAGCTTCAAAAGGAGCTGAAAGTATTCCCCATCATAGGGTTATTCTAAAGATCAAGTGTAAAAATCTTAACACAGAGTCTGACCTGCAGGCATTTATTCAAAAATAAGAGCTGTAGTTTAAAGTCATCTGTCTCAGTCTTATTAGCAAGGCAGCCTGAGGATGGAAACCTCCAAGTAACAGCTTGTTGACTGGACAAACAGGGAGCCCTCACTAGTAGGCAGGATGCCGTCCATCAAGGTCCCTCTGCCTGTATCTGCTCAGACTGCCCGACACATCACCATTTCCCATCCTTCCCATCCCTCCCTCCACCTCCCCCTCAGGTCCCCTTTTCTCAGCACACACAGACGTGCTGGTCTGAGTCCATCTTCTCTCTCCCAGTCCTCCAGTTGACCCGGGAAACTTAGAAATCTACTGGCTCCCAGTAAATGGGAATTCTAAATTCCCTCAGCAATATTGGGATTAACTTGTTTTTATTGCTTTGATGAGTATTCTATTTTCCATGAATATTTCTGTTTTGTGGACAAATTCTAAAGGAAGTTGGAGACATTCCTATACAAAAGATTCCAGTTGGGTGGCCACATCCATTTGACCTGACCAATGAAACAGAGCAAGCAGCTTACCTCAATAGCAGTGAGCTGAACCACAGGCCTGATGCCCTGGGGGACCATATACAGATTTGGTGCCCTTTGCGAGGGAAGAATGGGAAGGTTGGAGCCATCCTGTGAAACAAACAGAAAAGTCAATGCCTCCCATTGGTTTAAGTACACAGTGCCTGGAGTTGTTAACAAGTGTTTTAATTGGCTATTCTGAAAAAAATGTATGAGTGAGAACTCAGTGAGTACCTTGTCCCTCAGGATCAACTCTGCAGTTACAAGGACATCCCCACAGGTTTTGTCTCCATTCAGCACTGGGTACCAGAGAAGTTTGGGAGTGATGTCCATTTCTGCGTCTAGTTTCACCAGAGGAGAGCACATGCTTCGTCCTAAAAATTCATCTTTGCCCTAGAGAAACAAGCAATCCTGAAATGCTCTGACAAACATCCTTATAAGTCTCCATCATTCCCTAAATCATCTTAGAAATGCTAAATTACCTACCACTTGGTCATTGTCAAAAAGTTCGATGATAACCTTGGGTGGGTTCTGTAGGATGGTTTGAGGTTCCCCATAAATTTCAATTTCATCGAATATAATCGTTTGGTCCCATGTCGGATTCAGAGTTGAGTGGACGATCTCAGTGGTTTTACTTCGGTGAAGGAAGGAGACATGAGCATACGGATCTAAAACAGAAAAAAAAGAGGAACAGTGGGCCATGGCTGAGGTCTGAAACCACAAAACTCCTGGAAGAAAACATAGGGGTAGGCTCCTTGACACTGACCTGGCCGTGGTTTTTAAATTTGCCACAACAAAGGGAACAGAAGCAAAAATAAACGGAGTTACCTCAAACTAAACAGGTTTCCGTGCAGCAAGGTGAATAACCAACAAAATGAGAGGCAAATTACAGATGGATGAAGAAAAAGTATCTATCTATATAGGTAGATACACACACACACAATGAAATATAATTCAGCCTTAACAAAGAAGGAAAATTTCCCATTTGTGACGACATGCGTGAACCTGGATGGCTTAAGTGAAATAAGCCAGACACAGAAAGACAAATACTACAGGGTATCACTTATATGTGAAACAAACAAACAAAAAAGTCTTAACTCAGAGAAACAGTGGAAAATGGTGGTCCCAGTGGTGGCTGGGGGCAGGGGAAACGATGTGAATGAAAGAGTATAAACTTCACCCACAAGATGAACAAGGTCTGAGGAGCCAGTGGATAACATGATGACTACAGTTAATACTTTTTGTATAATTGAAGTCTGCTAAGAAAGTACAACTTCAGCGTTTGTACCAACTCACAAAACGCAAATTTGAGAGACGATGAAAGTGTTCACTCAATTGTGGGAATCCTTTCACAAGGAGTACACATGTCAAATCATCACGCTGTTCACTTTAAACTTTGCCAACTATACCTCAGTACTGCTGAAAATAGCTAATAAAAAAAAAAAAAAAAGAAGTAACTCACTTCTCCATGCTTAATAATTTCACCAAACCTTTTTACAACTGCTTGGGAGCTGACCTCTGTGAGCAATACCCTGCTGTCTACCTTGAAGCTTTTGCACAAGCTGAAAGGATGCCTGGCTTTAAGCATTGCAGCATCTTATGAATGGGATTCCTTGCTTTTACCCTGATGGTATATCTTCTGTTTCAAACTGCAAGGCATGTGCTTCGAGTTTTATGCAGCTTTAGTTAAGAAATTAACTTTAACTTGCAATGATCGAGTGCCCCCTGGTGGTGAATATTCAAAAATGTCTTCAAAAACCATTCTGGAGTGGTATTAGAGATAACCTTAAATCTGCTTGGTCAGAAAAGGAAACCATTCACAAATGTTGGTTAATATTAGTGCTCAGAACACAGCTCACAATTGATGTGACCATGCCAGAGTGTCAGGCAACTGGTCCTAGAGCTGGTTCCCTAAGGGAGGCNAATGTCTTCAAAAACCATTCTGGAGTGGTATTAGAGATAACCTTAAATCTGCTTGGTCAGAAAAGGAAACCATTCACAAATGTTGGTTAATATTAGTGCTCAGAACACACCTCACAATTGATGTGACCATGCCAGAGTGTCAGGCAACTGGTCCTAGAGCTGGTTCCCTAAGGGAGGCTCTGCCAGGACCTGCAGGTCCTGAAGTGGAATGCTCCTCCCATAGCTCAGGGAAATTAAAAGATGCTTGCTCCTTGGAAGAAAAGCTATGAAAAACCTAGACAGAGTATTAAAAAACAGAGACATCCCTTTGCCTACAAAGGTCCTTATAGTCAAAGCTATGGTTTTTCAAGTAGTCATGTACAGATATCAGAGTTGGACCATAAAAGAAGGCTGAGCACTGAAGAATTGATGCTTTCTAATTGTGGTGCTGGAAAAGACTCTTAAGAGTCCCCTGGACAGCAAGGAACTCAAACCAGCCAATCCTAAAGGAAATTAACCCTGAATATTCATTGGAAGGGCTCATGTTGAAGGTGAAGCCATTTGATGTGAAGCGCCAACTCACTGGAAAAGACTCTGATGCTGGGAAAGATTGAGGGCGGAGAAGGGGTGACACCGGANGAACTCAAACCAGCCAATCCTAAAGGAAATTAACCCTGAATATTCATTGGAAGGGCTCATGTTGAAGGTGAAGCCATTTGATGTGAAGCGCCAACTCACTGGAAAAGACTCTGATGCTGGGAAAGATTGAGGGCGGAGAAGGGGTGACACCGGACGAGATGGTTGGGTGGCGTCATCAACACAATGCACATGAGTTTGAGCAAACTCCAGAACATAGCGAAGGATAGGGAAGCCGGGTCTGCTGCTGTCCATGAGGTCACCAAATGTGGGACACGACTGAGCAACTGAACAAAACCACCACTACCCCAGGGAGCCCAGGAACCAGTCACACCAACAACAGCACACAAATTCCCAAGCAGCAGGCGCCCAGAACCTTCCTCTGAGAACCAGTCCAAAGGCAGCAAAACTAGGGTGTCAGTGTGAGGGGTGATGAAGTCTCATGGTTTGTTGGTGCTGGAAATTTGGGGAGCAGGCAGCAGAGGAGGTCAAGACGGACTCCAAAGTAGGGAAATGGGNGAACCTTCCTCTGAGAACCAGTCCAAAGGCAGCAAAACTAGGGTGTCAGTGTGAGGGGTGATGAAGTCTCATGGTTTGTTGGTGCTGGAAATTTGGGGAGCAGGCAGCAGAGGAGGTCAAGACGGACTCCAAAGTAGGGAAATGGGTGAACTGGTGGTAATCATTTTGTCAACTTAGAGAACTACAAAAAATATTTATATATGCATAAATGTGCTGACTAGCCAATCAACCCAAGAGTTCTGGGGTAAAAAGAGAGCTGTAAGTATAAACAAGAGAGCACAAACTACTTTTCTTCCTGGTGTTTTTCATCACTTAATCCCTTAATGATTATTAGTATTAAAAGACCACATATCTTCTTCGGCACTCTGCAACTGTGCTCGACAGACTCAGCCGTTGTCAAATGACGGAGCCGTTGACTTCATGCATATCAAACTACTTACTCTCAATAAGGAAAAGCTTTTTGCTGTTGTGCGAAATAACTCAAAGCATCCACTTGATGAAAAGTAGAATCAAGCTAGCCTGCTGTGTAGTAACATGTGAGATGGAGTCTTTTTTTCCTNCCGAGTCTCCTGCATTGCAGGCAGATTCTTTACCAACTGAGCTACGTGGGTAGCCTGAAGCAAATCCACTTAACCTCTGTGAGGACTGTCTGTAAAATGAGAATGAAATGCAGATTTTGTGGGCTGGAGATGATATATATTCGGTGCTTACCATCACAGAAGGAACACAAAACATACCATTTACTATTGTTATTAGTAGTATTGTTCCACTCAATTTATTATTATTCCATTTAAGCTTATAATACCCTAATTAGATGCATGCTATTATACCCATTTTGCAGATGAGAAAGGAGATGAAGCCAAGATTTGAATCCTTAGATGTCTTGAGCTACTGCCACTACTACAATATGCTACCAAAATAATTTCTGCTTCTATCAGTGCCTCTTGAGTGGTTCTCATTATTTAGCCTACTTCAGAATCACCTGGAAGACTTAGCTGTTGAAACATAGAATGTTAGGCTTATCCCCAGAGTTCCTCAATCAATAGGTCAGGGGAAGGGGCACACTTTTAGAACCCCCGAGCAGGGTCTCAGGTAAATGGTTTCTGTAGAAACAGCCGGATTAACTGTGATTCTGAGTGATCTAGAAGAAAGAGCCACCTGCTCCCTCCCACTGCTCCTCTTACCCTTGCGGTACTCGAAGTGGATTGTGTTAAATCTTTCTTGCGTTTTCGGACCAGCCTTCGGCGTCTGTGAGTATGATACATTTTTTCTGCTGCGACCCAGGATTTGGGCTTATTATCAGGAGGAATGGTAATGCCATACTCCCAGCCTGGAATAGAGTTGGTGAATGGTTATCCAAAAGAGATGCACTTGTCAGATTGCCAAATCAAGTTCAGCAATAAAGTTAAATAAAGTTCGAGGAAACACTCAGTCACTCTTTGTCCCCCTCCTAACATTCTCCACTGTCCTGATTGAATGCCATTGCTCCTTTCACTCTTGTGCAACCAGCCAAACAGAATAAAGCCCTATTCCCCTGGATTCTTCCTCAAGAAGCTTCCTTTGTGGCCACGGGGTTCACCTCCATGTTTATACTTTCCAACATTCATGGAAACTGAATGCATCTAAGAATAAAGTTAGAACTGGACATGGAACAACAGACTGGTTCCAAATAGGAAAAGAAGTGCATCAAGGCTGTATATTGTCACCCTGCTTATTTAACTTCTATGCAGAGTACATCATGAGAAACGCTGGGCTGGAAGAAACACAAGCTGGAATCAAGATGGCTGGGAGAAATATCAATAATCTCAGATATGCAGATGACACCACTCTTATGGCAGGAAGTAAAGAGGAACTAAAAAGCCTCTTGATGAAAGTGAAAGTAGACAGTGAAAAAGTTGGCTTAAATCTCAGCATTCAGAAAACTAAGATCATGGCATCTGGTCCCATCACCTCATGGGTAATAGATGGGGAAACAGTGGCAGACTTTATTTTTGGGGGCTCCAAAGTCACTGCAGATGGTGACTGCAGGCATGAAATTAAAAGACACTTACTCCTTGGAAGGAAAGTTATGACCAACCTAGATAGCATATTCAAGAGCAGAGACATTACTTTGCCAACAAAGGTCCATCTCGTCAAGGCTGTGGTTTTTCCAGTGGTCATGTATGGATGTGAGAGTTGGACTGTGAAGAAAGCTGAGCGCCAAAGAATTGATGCTTTTGAACTGTGGTGTTGGAGAAGACTCTTGAGAGTCCCTTGGACTGCAAGGAGATCCAACCAGTCCATTCTGAAGGAGATCAGCCCTGGGTGTTCTTTGGAAGGAATGATGCTAAAGCTGAAACTCCAGGACTTTGGCCACCTGATGCGAAGAGTTGACTCACTGGAAAAGACTCTGATGCTGGGAGGGATTGGGGGCAGGAGGAGAAGGGTGAAAGAGGATGAGATGGCTGGATGCCATCACTGACTCGATGGATGTGAGTTTGAGTGAACTCTGGGAGTTGGTGATGGACAGGGAGGCCTGGCATATTGCAATTTATGGGGTCACAAAGAGCAACTGAGCAACTGAACTGAACTGAAGAATAAAGTGGGGCTTCCCTGGTGGATCAGTAGTAAAGAACCCACCTGCCAATACATGGAGGCAGAGCAGACACAGGTTCGACCCCTGGGTTGGGAAGATCCCTGGAGGAGGGCATGACAACCCACTCCAGTATTCTTGCCTGGAGAATCCCAAGGACAGAGGAGCCTGGTGGGCTATAGTCCATGGGGTTGCAAAGAGTCAGACATGACTGAGCATGCCCTCACACATAAATAAAGCCCAGTATGAGAGGCATTTGGGAAAAGTGATAGAGGGCATGGCCTGTGTAGTAACAGACTGGGTCCAAATCCCAGCATCTCCTTGTGTGGACTGTTTACTTAAATAAAGTTTCTTGCAAGTTGGTAAATCTGCTGGGGGCCAAATGTCCCCAGCATAAAGGTAAAATATTCCTTTTTCAAAAGAACTAATCAAAACAATGCAAGCAAAGCACGTGGACCATGATCAGCACACAGTTTGCACTCCAACAATGTTAACTATTAGAAGGGCCGGTGTGTGCATCCAGATCAAGAAACTTATAACCTATTTGAAATCTTCCTTATTAATGGTAGTTCTTTCTGCGTACTAGTTCTTCAGAAGAAATTTAAAAATCAAATTTTCTCTCTGGACAATTCTAAATGTTTTAGTTCCATTTAATGTTTGATTTCTAGCCACAGAAAAGGATAAGCATCATTACCAGAAGCTATGTCAATAATCTGCCTGACTGCTGAATAGGAGGACTTTTTAGGCATTCTGCAGTTCTTCTTTCCGAGGTAGGGGGCTCCTGAGTTAGTGTGACATTCCCAGGGAGGGTATGGCGTGGTTAGAATAGAGAAACTTGAAACTCCAGTCTCCTCCCAAATTCTCATTGGATCCCTGGCATCTTGACGTCCAGCTACCCGGGAGCCTATCACTTTGTATCTTGAGAGCCTACCACCCTGCACTTGTCCAAGCACCTGCTTGTCTGCCAGACACCTGACCCTCCTCTTGTCTTAGACCAGAAGACGGGAAACTCTTCCCTCCCAAGGAAACTCGACTTTAACCAAGGCATTGCTGGAGAGCCCCTGGTCGGGTAATAGGTCTGAAGTGTTACCTCTCTCATCCACTGCACGATTAATGTCATAGACCCATGCATCATCCTCCCATTCCCAGCCTGGAGGGCAAGTGAGCTCACTCGGTGACGCTGCTTTATCGCCGTTCTTTACAAAAACAAACACACAAAAACAACAAAGAGAAAGAAGCCACAGTGTTAAATAAGAGGCAAATGTGAGGTAGGATTCCTCACACTTAACTATAGATTCACATGCTAATTTGATACCTTCATAGGCAATCTTTTCAGAAAAATTCCTAATCTATACATAGTTGCCAAACAGTAACTCGTTAAAAGAATACTTTCTGTTTCTACTATTAAGGGGTATGTTATGCTAAACCGCAGGAAACTGTTTTTTGTAAGTTAAAAATGGTCAAAGATCAGCAATTTCATATGGTTCAACTTAGTATTATGAAATGATGCAACTCTTATGAGGGGTTATATTGCAAAGAACCCATCAGAGATGGACAGAGCATGAAAAGTAGGTGTTTTCAAATACGGGGTAATGCTATAGGGAGCTGCAGATGCTCGTCATGTAAGACTGAGCAAAGTTTATGTGAAAATATTGACAAATTCTGTATTAAAACTGATAGAAGAATGAAAAACAAGTACATAGTAAATGAAATGAAGGAGATAAACACAGAAAAATAGCTCCAGTTTAAGAGTGTGAAAATTGAACAACAGGAGACCATCTATTCATGTACTGACAAAAATGTTAAAGTGGGATGGGGTGTGTCTAGGGAAAAAAGTCCTCTCTTCTGTTGCTGGAAATATAAATTTGTACAGCCTCTTTGAAAGTGATTTACCTGTATTTGTCAAAATTTTACATGCACTGAAACTTTGGCCAAGCTAGGGACCTCTCCTACAGGCAAACTTTCCTAAGTGGATAAGAATGTATGCAGAAGGATGTTCACTGACACATGACTTATAAAAAACAAAGACTGTAAAAAAAAAAAACAACCCCTAAATGTCAAAGAGAGAATCAGTTAAATTACAGAGGGGTGCATGTAATCAAACACTCTGAAGAAATTTTCAAAACAACTCAAGATGTCCAAGACACATTATAACGAAAATACAAGTGAAAAATACAAGCTGTGGAACTGTGCCTGTGACACAATTCTATTCAGGTGGGTTAAAAAAAGAAGTTATTGTATAGGAACAGAGAACTGCGATCAGGGGTTCAGTGGTTATCTCAGAGCGGGGGGCATGGATCAACGAGAATAATTACTTTTCACTTCCTTTTATGCTGTTTGCCTATTCTAAAGACATGAGAATTCAATTTATGATTTTAAAAGCTAGTTACATAATCTAGTTAAAAAAAAAAAAAAAAAAGAAAAAAACCCTGCACAGCCCAGACTCTGAAAGTGACAGTCACTCAGTCGTATCCGACTCTTTGCAACGCCCTTGACTCTACAGTCCATGGAATTCTCCGGGCCAGAATACTGGAGTGGGTAGACTTTCCCTTCTCCAGGAGATCTTGCCAAACCAGGGATCGAACCCAGGTCTCCGTGTCCCAATACCTAGTTAAAATAGGCTCCATGTATTTTCCATAGGAAATAATTATGGATGTGCTTTGGAGGCTTAAGCTGTAAAGGAAAGACTGTTCGGAATATGAGATGGGGCAGAAGCGCGGGGAGCCCCGCCGTGTGCTCCGTGATGGTTTCTCGGAGCTGACGCAGGAGAGGCGCTCTCACCGCGTCCGTGTAGGTGTCCTCGGCCGGCTTCCACTCGCCCCCGGGGTAGCGACTCTCGTTCTGGTACACTTCATCTGTGAACTCTGTGTGACCCGCATCCGCCTCGGTCAGCAAGCTGTGGGGGAAGAGGCTCGTGTTACCAACGGAGAAACCTTACCAAAGGTGGTCGCTGACCACCCCAGCTATTTCCAATGGCCGGAAAACATCTACACCCCTGGGGTGGCCCCCTGTTCCTTCCTCGCCCTTCCCCTACTGGGTTCCTCGCTCCAAACTCCTTTTAGTACTAATAGCTTTTGACATTCCTTTGAAGAAGGGCGGCTGGAACAAGGAGACCTAAATTACAGAGAACGTCTCAAATTAGCAGCGTTGCTTCCGCTCAGCAATTAGGGTGGGGACTGGGAAAGCTGCCCTTGTGGGCAGCTCCTTCTAGGGACCTGGCTTCTGTTTCTGGGTCAGGTCAGGGCCCTTCGGGGTTTTCTCAGCCTGACTCTTGGCTAACAGTTCAAAAGAACAGAGGCATCTCCCTCTTTCCTCCTATTTTAAAAATGGAACGGAGACGGTCTCATGGGCCAAGTGTGGAAACCTTTCACTCGGGGTTTGCTTGGTCTAGGTAACACAAACTGAAGGCAGGGGTTTACATGTTCTGGAGAGTTCCTTGGTAGGAGTGGCAGCCAAACCAGGTCATTTTAGACTCTCTGGTCTATTTGGCCAGTTGAGAAATCTATATTGCCTCCCTGTCATGCCAACTTTCCTCCTGGTTTTGGAACAACCCACAGAGGAACGTACAGAGGTTCCAACGTTGGCTTTACGTTTTCTGCCAGGTATCTGCTCAACTAAGGTTTCTTGTTTTCCTTTTACTGTCTCTGCATCTTTTCCCTGCTGTATCCTCCCCTAGAATCGAGTGCTGGAGGGAAATCAGAAAACAAAAAGTTCCCACCCCTGGTATCAGCTGGGCCTCTCCATCGCTTCTCTGACCACTGCTTCTGGGGTCCCACCCAGCTCTGACAGGCTCTGACCTTCAGCTTTTCCAGTTCCAGGTCCCCTTGGCCTTTTCCAGTCCTCACTAACCTTCCTTGCTTCTAATTCAAATCCCATTTCCTTTCTTCTCACCAGCAACCCCAACTCTACCCCCAAAAAGGCCGTCTTATGTTAAAAGTGAAACTGAAAGTACCTCAGTCGTGTCTGACACTTTGCGACTCCATGGACTATACAGTTCATGGAATGCTCCAGGCCAGAATACTGGAGTGGGTAGCCTTTCCCTTCTCCAAGAGATCTTCCCAACACAGGGTTCAAACCCAGGTCTCCCACAATCCAGGCAGACTCTTTACCAGTTGAGCCATAAGGTTAAAAGTAATTGTAAGCAAATACTTAACAGACCAGACCCAGCACACTTCTTTCCCCTCCTTCCCTAATCTTGTGTGCTTATAGGAAGCAAATGTGGACAGAAAGAACAAACTCTAGCTTGAGGTCTTCAACTCCAACTTCACAAGCTTCAGTTCAGTTCAGATCAGTTGCTCAGTCATGTTCGACTATTTGCGACCCCATGAATCGCAGCATGCCAGGCCTCCCTGTCCTTCACCAACTCCCGGAGTTCACCCAGATTCATGTCCATTGAGTCAGTGATGCCATCCAGCCATCTCATCCTCGGTCGTCCCCTCCTCCTCCTGCCCCCAATCCCTCCTAGCATCAAAGTCTTTTCCAAAGAGTCAACTGTTCTCATGAGGTGGCCAAAGTACTAGAGTTTCAGCTTTAGCATCACAAGAAAGCCTTCTTCAGCGATCAATGCAAAGAAACAGAGGAAAAGAACAGAATGGGAAAGACTAGAGATCTCTTCAAGAAAATTAGGGATATCAAGGGAACATTTCATGCAAAGATGGGCTCAATAAAGGACAGAAATGGTATGGACCTAACAGAAGCAGAAGATATTAAGAAGAGGTGGCAAGAATACACAGAAGAACCGTACAAAAAAGATCTGCACGACCCGGATAATCATGATGGTGTGATCACTCATCTAGAGCCAGACATCCTGGAATGTGAAGTCAAGTGGGCCTTAGAAAGCATCACTACGAACAAAGCTAGTGGAGGCGATGGAATTCCAGTAGAGCTATTTCAAATTCTGAAAGATGATGCTGTGAAAGTGCTGCACTCAATATGCCATCAAATTTGGAAAACTCAGCAGTGGCCACAGGACTGGAAAAGGTCAGTTTTCATTCCAATCCCAAACAGAGGCAATGCCAAAGGATGCTCAAACTACCGCACAATTACACTCTTCTCTCATGCTAGTAAAGTAATGCTCAAAATTCTCCAAGCCAGGCTTCAGCAATATGTGAACCATGAACTTCCTGATGTTCAACCTGGTTTTAGAAAAGGCAGAGGAACCAGAGATCAAATTGCCAACATCCGCTGGATCATGGAAAAAGCAAGAGAGTTCCCAAGCTTGTTTCCTCCAAAAGTAAGTACGCTGTCCTAAGGTGGAAAGAAGATGTGTATAAGAGACAGCCCCTAAGTGNTCTAGAGCCAGACATCCTGGAATGTGAAGTCAAGTGGGCCTTAGAAAGCATCACTACGAACAAAGCTAGTGGAGGCGATGGAATTCCAGTAGAGCTATTTCAAATTCTGAAAGATGATGCTGTGAAAGTGCTGCACTCAATATGCCATCAAATTTGGAAAACTCAGCAGTGGCCACAGGACTGGAAAAGGTCAGTTTTCATTCCAATCCCAAACAGAGGCAATGCCAAAGGATGCTCAAACTACCGCACAATTACACTCTTCTCTCATGCTAGTAAAGTAATGCTCAAAATTCTCCAAGCCAGGCTTCAGCAATATGTGAACCATGAACTTCCTGATGTTCAACCTGGTTTTAGAAAAGGCAGAGGAACCAGAGATCAAATTGCCAACATCCGCTGGATCATGGAAAAAGCAAGAGAGTTCCCAAGCTTGTTTCCTCCAAAAGTAAGTACGCTGTCCTAAGGTGGAAAGAAGAGGGTGTTCTGGCTCCAAAGCTTTTGTAAACACTCAGAAACCACCCTTTGGTTTCCTCCAGACACCAGGGGACACATACTGGCCCCCTCTACTGCTTCTTTCTCTTGAATAATAGCCTTTGAGATGTAACTCATATACCATACAACTCATCCATTTAAAGTGGGCCATCTGTTTTCTGCAGACTTTCCAGCATACTGGTTTAGAACTGCTTTTGGCACCAGGCTAGACTTGGCTTCCAGCCTGGTCTATACCACTCAGCCACAGTCTGTATGCCTTTGGACAAGTGACTTAGTCTCTCAATGACTGTTTCATCTTTAAAGTGGAGATAACACTTTTTTTGATGGGAACTTTTTGTTGGGAGATCATTCTTTGTGTGCGTCTTGCATTTCTAAACATAGGCTCCACAACTTTTGTTACAAACTATCTTTTCAAGGATGTTTATATAAGGAACAACCTCAAAATATGCAGTGTTTCTCTCCAGAGCAAAGAGCCAGCTTGCTTACTACACATTATAAATGATTTGGGTGCCCTAAGCTCAGGATTCCTGTTACACAATTCTCTTCTTGTACAAGTATCACCTGGCCCTTTTTTGTCACCCTCTAGGAATTGGGGTTCAGAGAATGAGAACAAACATTGACACTCTGGTACTGCTCTTTGCAGTGGGTCCTTTGTCTCTGCTTTGGGAGTCTAAAGTCTCCTGCCAACATCCACGAAATTGTGGCAAGTGACTCGCTAGCTTGCAAGGAAGATAAGAAATCTCAGGCTCTTCATGATTTTTGACACTACCTATCTTGTAGGATTACAATCCAGATTTTTTTTAAATGACACATTGCTTGACACATTCACATGTAATATGTTCTCAGTTATGTTGGTACCAAGTGTTTTTTTTATATTTTTTTATTATGAAATATTGATGACATCATTCAAGCTTCTATGAGTTTCTGTGGACTTACTTCTGCTCAGCGAGTGTTATATAAATTTGATCAAGAATGATGACGGAGAAGATTTATTTAGCAGTTTCTCAGGAAAGACACCATCACCATCCATTTTTCTCAGAAAATAGAAAACTTACCTTCTTTCAGGATCAACCATCCAATCTCCTTCCCATTCCCAGCCTTTTGGAGGCAAAAAGAATTCCCTCTTGAGTTTTATTTTTCCTGTGACATCGGAAAATTTATGACGACCCACTAATCCGGAAGTGCCCCATTTTCCAAACATGAGAGCTTGATTTTCATACTATTAAAAAGAAATTGGAGAAACATAATCAGGGCACAAGAAATAAAGCCAACATATAAAATTTCAGGTCCATCTAGGACTTAGGCAAGACAATGAGGAGAAGTGAAAAAGCTTTATATTCAGAAGGTATGGACGTAAGTTGGACTACTGATTTTGCAACCTTGGGTAAATCATTCATCTTTCTAAGACTCAGTGTTCTCATCTTTAAACTGAGGATAATACTCCCTTTCTCATAAGATTATTCTGAAGCTCAAATTACAAATGATTGATTGTGAGAGTGCTTTGTCAACATTGATATACCATGCTAGTTGTTTCCACCATTATTTTGAATGGCTCCAAATAGTTCTCTGAACCTAATCTTTTAGATACCTACAAAAGCCCTCAATTTATGAACATGTAGTCTTCTAAAAGTTTATTTGTAAGTTGGCTGCCTAGAACATGGGGCGCATTTCCCCACAGAAACAATATTAGAATTAATGGTATATTTTCTAGGCAGCACAAAGGACCCATCTGAAACATGAAGGTCCTTTAGTACCCAGCCTCTACGTGGTCAAAAAGTTCTGAGCCTTCATTGCTTCTTGAGTATGGTGAGTAGGCCAAGACCTTTCTGGAAGCAGGTTTTGTGGCAATGGCAGATCCAGGTTTATAGGGCATTCCTTTCTAAGTTAGGATGTATAAATCTACAATCTGGTTGGTTTTGCACTATGTAAACCATAAAGAGGGTTGAGATTTGCCAGTGGTGAGAGTCTCTGGTCTGAGCTGACATCTCCATCTGTCTGCTGGTGAGCTCACTGAGAACACGATTTAAGTAGCTGGAGACTTTTTGGCTAAAGGAGGATGGAAGACATTTGAGTAGGGACCTAGTGAGGGACCTGGTTCAATTCCTGGGTCAGGAAGATCCTCTGGAGAAGGGATAGGCTACCCACTCCAATATTCTTGGGCTTCCCTTATGGCTAACTGGTAAAGAATCTCCCTGCAATGCAGGAGACCTGGGTTCGATCTATGGGTTGGGAAGATACCCTGGAGAAGGGAAAGGCTATCCACTCCAGTATCCTGGCCTGGAGAATTCCATGGACTGCATAGTCCACGGGGTCACAAAGAGTTGGACATGACTGAGCGACTTTCATTTTCAAGAGCCTACTATGTTCCAGGTAAAGAAAAGCAAAACTAAAAGATGGCCGTGGGTTTTCCTGCTCAGCAAGATCACAGCTACAATCCTGAACCAGCAGTCAGGTGTATACATAGTAGAAACACAACTACAATTTAGCTAGAATGAATATAATCTTCTCAATTATTTGAGCATGAAGGCTCATCTGTAAAAGAATGGAATTCATCTGAAAATTGTCAGAAGACATCCACTGAATATATCTAATACATTTATATCAATAAATACTTTGAATAAAAGAAATACAATTAACTCCACTTTTAGATGTAACAGTTTGTGAAAATTGTTTTCAAGGGTTTAACTCTAATGAGACTTTGGATAAACTAAGTGGATTTTTAACCCAGTGAAGGATTTACAAATTATCTCTTACTGTTTTTAAAGTATTCAGGCAGCATTTTCTTTGCCCTTGGACAAACCCCCTGAGAAATGAGTCTTCTATGTTTTAAAGACTCCAGGCACTTAGCTATATGGCAGGAAACAGACCCCAAGCAGGCTTCTCAAGGTTGGCACCGCTCAAGCATTCTTCACTCCTGGGGTGCTTGTGTGTGAATCACAGTGGGGTGTCCCAACAAAGATCTCCAGTCAATCATTCCCAACCCCCCTAGTGAAGGGCCGTTGGATGGAATTTTAGTTAGCGATTATGCTGGTGGTTGATTTGACATCCAAACTGAAACATAACAGTGCTCCCCCACAAAAAGGAAAAAATAATGATGTACCATTTCAGCAAAGACAGTGAATGTTCCTTCTGCGAAGCTATTGAACTTCTTCTCAACAGCACTTAAGCCCAACCAGATGTTCACACGCAACTCCACAGGCACCTTTGGTCCATTGCTTTTTTCTTGTGGATACTGTGAGATGTATAATAACATGAGCCGTTATGCCAGGCACAGCACAGACTGTGACATTAAGCTGAAAACAAAAGTAGACTGAACGTCTAATCACTGTTTTCAACAGTCTCATTTTGTTTGTGCAGCTAAAATCTTTCCAAATGACCCATCTACAAAGATTAAAATAACAACTAAATCAGGAACGCCTGGGTGTCCCTGAGTTCTTTCCAGGAGGCTCATGAGGTCAAAATTATTTTCCTAATAATATTAGGATGCTACTTGCTTTTTTCACTGTATTGACATTTGCACTGATGGTATTAAAAAAAAAAAAAGCAAGCATGGATAAGACTCTGTAGCAGGAATAAGGCAGCAATACCAAACTGTACTGGTAGTAATAGTTTTCTTCATCACTCTCAGTGAAAAAAACAAAATGCCAGTTTCACTTATGAATTCCTTTGATAAAGCAGTAAAAATGGCTAATCCTAAATCATGATATCCAAATACATATCTTTTTAAATATTTTGTATGATGAAAGTCTGCTGTGTATTTGTATATGTTTTGAGAAAAGATTCTTTTGCAATTGAGCTGTGAACTGAACTAGACTTTTTTTTAAAATGGAATATCTTTTCTTTCTGAAACAGCAATTGGCTGCCCAACATGGTTATTCATACTTGGATATGGGGCAGATGTTTTCTCAAACAAACAAGTGAGCTTTGTCACGTCAAGGACAATAAGTGACTTTATTTTCTTGCCAATGATAAAATTCAAGGTTTCAAGTTAAAAATTAGAATTTTGGAAAGTTTGTTTCTGCCTCAGTGGGTGAACCTAATAGCACCCCAATACATCAGAGCTTTTATTATAAGTGATATTAATGTGACTTTTTACTGTATGATGAAATGTGTCAACATTGGGAAGATTTGCCTAACTCAGTGAACGAATATTTTCCAAATGATGAAAGCTTTACGTTACAAAAACCAGGCATGGGTAAAAGAGCCATTCAAAGTACAAGGTAGACCAATGGATTTTAATGTAGCCGAGAACGAAAAGTTCACTGATATGGTTTCAGCTTCCATATTGCAATTAATCTTTTAAAAGCTACCACTTGAGTTTGGTGTTGTGTCAAAGATAAGTACCCACAATTATCTGTAAAAGTTATTCAAATACTCCACCCTTTTCTAAATACATATAATATGTGAGTCAGATTCTTTTCATACACTTCAACCAAGCAACTCAGAGCATCAGACTAAATGTAGAAGCAATTTTGAGGATTCAGTTATACTTCTGTGAAGCCAGGTTTGCAAAAGTGCAAAACAGTATCACTCAGCATTCTGATTTTTAAAATGAAATAGTTATATTTTATAAAAATATATAGTTTGTTAAAATATAATGGATTTATTATAGTTAGCTTAAAATAAATGCTTTTTAATGTCAGTTTTAATTTCTATTACAGTAAATATTGATAGATAGGGACGGGGGAGCCTGGTGGTCTGCCGTCTATGGGGTCGCACAGAGTCGGACACAACTGTAGCAACTTAGCAGCAGCAGAAGCATGTACACAAATGCTGTTTGGGGTCTCCAGTGATTTTTTATTTTTTTGAGAGTGAAAAGAGGTCTCAAGACCAACAACAACAAAAAATACCACTGACTTAAATGGCTACCTAAACTGGATAATAATGAGTATTAACAAAATCAATACATATATACAACATTCTCTTAAAAAAGCATTTTACTGTTTATCCACTGAGTTCTAAAACGCAATACAGAGAATACCACTCTGCCTCCTCTCCCACCCGCTGCGAAGTTTTATTTATTAATCAGTTTGCTTCCATGCAGTGCTGAGGTCAATTATAATTGTGGTTCTATCTTAAGTAAAATTTATTCCACCAAGAGACACTTGAAACAAGATAATCACCTTGGTTCTATTTTCACCCTCTTGATTAAAGAGCAAAGAGTGCATTTATTAAAAGTTAGCAGATATCTCCCTGTTTTAATGGAACATTCTCCGGTGACTGCTTTTCTCTCTCTCAATTTTCCCCCCATTCCTGATATTCTAAGGAACTCAGGCGGAGTCTGGAAGGGAGAGGGATGTCAAACTTGTATTTGGCAACTATTTGGATCTCTTTGTTTCCATCCCTAACCTCCCCTGGTTCTTCTTATGCACACGAGGGAAGTTCTTAATCCAGGGTCCTGGGATGAATTGATGGGTTCTACAAAGCCCCTGAATCATGCAGAATGTTGGAGGCATCTGAGATGTGTGTTATTTTGGAAGACAGGGCCAATAGCTTTCATCAGACTCTTAAAGGAGTCTATGTTCAGAACCCAACCCTAAAGTAGTAATTCTCAAAGTTTTTTCACTTTAAGGACCCATTTGATTAGAGCATAGATTGCGTGGACTACCTATATTACTGTTGTTTTTTTCTGCTTCCAAAACACTCACTAGTAGGAAAGGCAAAAGTGGCATGGCCTCACAAGAGACATCAGAAGTGGACATTTCATGCCAGAAAGCAAAGCATTCCCAATGCCATATTAGTGTCAGAGACCTCTACGGAAGTGTCCTTGATTGAAGCCAGCAGACCTCAGGCCACTCTGGTTATTACCACCCTAGAGGAAGGACCAGAAGAAGCTGAAATGGATCAGGATCGCCCTAGCCATTCAATGGCTGGCAAATTATAAAACAGCCCTTCCTAGGAACATGGGGTTTGCACTCAAGTACTTCACGTTGCATAGTGAGGAAGCCATACCTTCAGAAAGACGGTCTGGGTTTTCCCACAGTACTTCCCAGACGCATTCCCGCCGCTGGTGGAGTATAAAACCTGATGCGCGGGAATGCGTGCGTAGGCCAATCGCTTCTCTCCCCGGATCATCCAAATGATGATGTCAGGCATGCTGTTCTGAGGCTGGTCACAGGAGGGGATGGAACAGGAAGCACAGCTGGAGTTAGTCTAAGTGCAGAAACACCACGGAGCCTGCAGGCTGGACCCTCAGGGCTCCATTTATCGAAGAAACAATGTGGCTAGGGCGCTGCTGAAATTTCTTCCAAGGCTCTTGGCTTCCAGGACCACAGGTTGTTGGCCTGTGACTGGCCAAAGGAAACAGAGGGGAGCAGAGGGCCTTCACCTGCCAAAGGCCCTTTCGACAGAGAAACTGTGAAATACCCCCTTTTCTCTCTCCCGTCCTTTGAAGAAAGACGTCCACAGCAGTCAAGGGCTTACAGGCTTCATCTGTTTCACAGGGCACAGACAGAGCATCTCTACCTCAAAATCCGACATTTTCCAAATGTGCGGTATTAATGTAGTTATTTAAAACCTCATTTTTTTCTGATTTTAAAGCTGATATAAGTTCACCATAAAAAGCTTTGAAAGTAACAAAGCATAGAAAGTGAAAAATAAAAATGTCCTGTCATCACATGTGTTTTCAAACGCACCTCCGCTCACACGTATTCCACTTGCCCTCCACCTCCCTATCTGTGAAGGTCAGGAGGGAGGGGCCTCCTGCTCCCTCGTCCTTCCAACTCTCAGAGGTCGGTGGCAGCCGACAGTAATCCAGCACTCGCTGGGTGCCCCACACTGGGCGAAGGCCTTTCACACTTCATCTTAACTTCGTTAAGCAGTGCTGGAAACTGAGTACTACTTTCCCCCCCATTTATTTATTGATTTTAAATATGTCTTTCCTTTATTGTTGGTTGCGCTGGGTCTTCATTGCCACGTGCAGGCTTTTCTCTCGTTGGGGCGAGCAGGGGCTGCTCTTTGTTGTGCTGGCTTCTCTTGTGCTGTTGGGGAGCATGAGCTCTAGAGTGCATAGCCTTCAGGGGTTGTGGCACTCTGGCTCAGTAGCTGTGGAGTATGGGCTTAGTTGCTCTGAAGCACATGGAATCTTCCTGGACCAGGGGTCACACCCGTGTCCCCTTGGCAGGTGGGTTCTTAACCACTAAACCACCAGGGAAATTCTCTTCATTTAATCTATGGGAAAACTGACGCTTAGAGAGACTGAACACCTTGCCCGAAGTTACGCATGGTAGATCCAGGATTCAAAGCCAGGTCTTCTTGGTCCCAACCAAAGGTACTACACAGGTCTGCTACTGTATCACTCTAATTGAGATGTTCTCTGATTGTACCATGACAATGACAGCGTGTCCATTATGAAGACCTTTCCAGGACAACCAACTCAAAATTCTTCTACCCTGACCTCAGTGATGTTTATCCATTAGCATCTCAGTCTAATAACTCCTTGATTTCATCATCCATCAGGTCTGCTCAATGTCTAAGATAATGTACTAGATTTTCCCACCACCATCTCTACCCCTGGTGCCATTTTGCAGAATCCCACTTCCATATCAGATGAAGTTTAAAACCCCTACCTCCTCAGTCAGCTGCATTAATTTATCGAGCCAGTCCTCGATTTCCACCAATGTGGACTTGACCTCTGGGACCTCAGACAGCATCCTCACAGCTGCCTCATGTATCTGAGAGAGCGCTCTGGATCGCAACTTTCGGATCTGAGTATCGAGAGCCGTGACATTAGGTTTTCCTTCTGTGAGAGGCAACGTGTATCTAAGACGGGAAAACAAAATAGAATATGCAGAATGGCTTATTGGGTTTCAGAACTATCAAATTCATTTACAATTGGTTTCAATCTTGCAAACCACACCAATTTCCTAACAGACTCTACAAGAGTGACCACGTTAAAGCTGAAGGTAAATGGACGTGGCTTTGGCAGAGCAGACCTGCCAGACAGACATGGGCATGCAGGGGGATGAAAATTCCAAAGCGACTCCTTAGGTTTGACCTAAGGCCTGTGGAATCACTGGGAAGAAGATGGAAACAGAAGCAACAGCTGGGAAGAACTGGCCTTCCCTTCTTTTGCTTCCTGTGATCACTGTACAGACCCACAAAATGAAGAAGGCAGGGACATTTGGAGATGATTTAGCAGACTTCTTAACCTGGGGCCCATGCACCCTTAGGTAGTCTGCAGGAGGCCTCTGGAGGTCTGCGACTCCCTGAAACTTATAAAGAAAAGTGTCTGTCTGGGTTGGCATGCAGTGTGACACCATGATAAAGATGACATCATGATGAAAACCGGAGGCTTTAGAGAAGAATATCTGGATACAAAAGTCCTGACTCCATCATTTACTACTTTTGTGATATTGACCAGTTACTGAATCTTTTGTTTTGCTATCCTCAAGGGAGAGAAAATAATATCTACCTTTAGAGTTGTGGTGAGAAGTAAGTAAATTAATATATGGCGAGCCTTTAGAGCAATGTCTACTGCAGAGTATGGCAACCCACTCCAGCATTCTTGCAAGGAGAATTCCATAGACAGAGAAGCCTGATGGGCTACAGTCTGTGGAGTTTCAAAGAGTTGGACACACACACACACACACACACAATCTAAATGATGTCGCCGTCATCACTGTCATCTCATCAGATAATCAAAGGGGCCCGTTCCCTCCTAAAAAGGCAAGAACCCCTTGTATAGGTCAAGCTCCCACTAGAACAGCTGAGCTGGAGCCAGAATTAGCCTTTTCCTGCCAGGGCCTCCCTCTCACCAGGGTTGCTAATGGGGTCAAAGTGAAGTTGTCACCTGTTCCAGGAAATTCTACTCTCACTGTCTCTACCTAGAACTTTCATTGGTTAGAATTTCACCCAGACTCTTAAGGAAATCCTAGCTGACTTCCCTAAACATAAATTCCTTAAAATTAAAATGTATCCAATTTGATTCTTCAAGAAAAAGTATAACTAAATATTTTTGTGTTTTGTTCAATAGGCCTTGAAATTTATGGGCATTTTCTGCATGAAAGGTATTACCAAATGTTATTGTTTGCCTTCACTGGTAATTATGGCAATACATTAGAAGGGTTAAGTCCCTGAAATGATTCTTTGAGGCAAAAATATAGATGGAAGCTGTAGTTCAAAGGCTACATATAAGATGTTCAATAAATAGATATGGCAGCGGGAAACACGTGGTAGGAAAAGAAGTTAATAAACCCAACTCCGGGCCTCAGATGAGTCACTTCAGCTCCTTGGGCTTCTGTTTCTTGGGCCTCTTTTGTAGACAAAATAAGAAGATTGGAAGAGATGACCTCTTAGGACCCAGATATAAATTCTCTGCATTTAAACAGGCTTCCAGCTGCGCTTTAATCTCAGCTGCATCAAAATTACCTAGCCAAACCACTAGAGGGCGCAAGGAGACTGGGAGATAGTGATCAGGCGTTCGCTCAGAGGCGAGGAGGGCGGCGGGGGTGGGTGGAAAGCCCGGGTTCTTACTAGTGTAAGTTTTGAAATACTCAATATGCTTTTCTTTGGGGACTTCCCTATTAATTGGCCAACATTTAAAATGGGTTCAGAATGATCACTTCCGCCTTTGATTTCCAAATGCCCGCAGATCTGAAGTTTCCCGAAATCATCAAGGTTCACCTAAGGAAGGCTCGGCCAGCGGGCTCATTAGGCATCTGAGAGTAGGTAAACCGCTGTTTCTGAAAATGTGCTTATGAATTAAGAACGCTGTTCTAAATGGTTCTAAGAACAATGCTCCACCATCAGATCCCATTCTCTGTGGGAGCCAGGAGTCACCCTTCCTGGGGTGGTGGGCACACCAGGGCTGCCTGGAGGCAGAGGCCAGACAGACCAGCCCTCCCCGCCCTGCCCAACCCTTCCCCTGCGGCTGCACTGGGGCGACTTCCTGGAGGGGGGGCTTCAGCCTCCCTCAGCTGCTTTACAATTGGCACCAGCAGAAAGCAGAGCTTTTCCGGCTGGTGATTCAGACTCTTGCCTTTTGCGAAACTTGGCTGATTCAAATTGTTTTTCTGGCAAACACTAGAAAATTCTGGAGACCCATTCTGGTCTTACAGTTTAAGAGAGGGGAGCACAGCTGGGGATTCTAGAGTACAAGTAAGATCACTGTACCTTGTGTCTTCTATAACTTCATCGATGAGCTTGTGCCACATTTTTGCCAGTTGGTTTGAAGGAATTTTACCTTGTATCCCTGCTTTTAGAGCCTCTATGTTTGATTGCTGAAGAATATGGAGGGGGAGAAAGAATTGGTAATTGTGCATTATACCTGACAAAGGTTTAACTTTTATTTTCAAGAAAAATACACAAAAAGATTTAACAGAAAGGTTTTTTTGTCTTTATATTTAACATGTTCCCCACAGATTAACACTATTTTTCTTCAAAATGAAACCAACACTGATAATATTACATAATAAGACAATCTTTTCCTATAACTTTGACCTTTGAAATGAAGCAAATTTTATATATTCAAAAAGTAAATAAAAGAAAAGCCCACATGGGTGGGGGAAGGAACCCTAAAATGGAATGTTGAACAAGTGAACCTAACTATATTTCAGATGAATAGCATAATACACTGAATTAGCCCAAGTAACTTTTGAGCACAATGATTCCCTCAGTTTGAAGGAAGGAAAGAACCGTAAGTATATCAAACTCTAATTAGATCTGTTTTTCCCAGTACTTTACCTATGGAGAACTAAACAAATGAGTAAATATATTGAGGATAATGGAAGCTGGAGAAGGGAGCTATAAATATGGAAACAGGGAAGACTAGAATAAACCCCGTAATATTATCAGTAAAATGGAATTGAAATCATCCTTATAAATGCATTGCATTCAGTATACTGAGAGATAAAAAATATACATATATACACACACGTGTATGTGTGGTTTCTCTGCTGAGAAGGCCTAGAAGCAAAGCCATCTCAGTAGCAGTGAACACTCCAGGACCCTGCCAGATGTTATTCTTTACATTCCTTGCCACTAAAAGGAACCAGGGCTCCTTAGAGAACCTGTGGTTCCAGAGTTGGGCCACAGAAAGTATGAGATAAACCCAGCATGTATTATTATGTCACTTTGAGCATCTACCAACAGAGAGGTTGAGGGAGAGCCCACCATGGTCCCCAAAAGTCTGACCATGGAAATCCACCGTCCTGTCCACATTATTATGGAATTAGGCCAGTGAGGAGAGCCGATGAAAAGACTGAAGAAGAAAAGAGCTGTAAATACCCAAAACTTAGTTAGAATAGAGGTGTGACCAATTCCCACCAAGTCCCTTGAGATGGAAACTTGGAAATTAACAGCACGACCACACTGTGTATCAATTGTAATGTGGACAGTTATGCCTAAGTTAAATGTACAGTTCTCTTCAATACTGTCTTTGAAGCATAAAACAACATTTTCAGATTTTTCCGTGGAGTCTTAGCTCAAGGATCCCTCCGCGTTGTGGTACAAGGCTGAAAGAGGTTGGAACATCTTAGAAAAATTAATATTCATATAATTTGGAAATCAAAACACTAATACCAGATGGATTTTATTAGTACCTGACAGAAATAACTTAGCATCTTTGACTTTATTAGAAATATCCCAACCATGATTTCCTCCTCTCATTACATCAACCAGACGGATAACCACAGATGTCAGTTCCCACCAGAGGGACTCTCCCACTTGCAACAAGAAAGTCCTCTGAACCCACTTCTTCCACAGTAGGGATTTTTACTGCTTTGACAGCAAAGCTCTAAGGGTTGCGATATTTCTACTGGAATGAACCATTCTCCACACCACATTCCACGTACAAACTATGGAAAAAAGTGTGAGCTGCCCTTCTACTTCAACATCATCCTCTCTTTTCGGCAGTAAGTGAACTTGCACCTGGACGTACGCCTGTGCAGGCCTGAGACTGCTTTTCCCACTCTTTTGCAGAAAGATGTGGTTGCATGACTGGATTCTGGCCAGTGGCAAATGAGTAGGAGTCGAGTGTGTGACTTCTGGGTCTTTCCCTTGAAGGGGAGAGCCTGGGTCATCTTCTCCCTTTCTTTTCCCCTTCCTTCAGACTGAAGGGGTGGTGCAGTGGTGAGCCGTTTCTCCCTTGCAAATAACAGCAATGCCGTAGTGATAGCAGAGGAACAGGTGGAGGGGACAGGAGCCCGGGTCCCCCAGTACCACTGAACCTCCATACCAGCCTTGGATTACCTACCTCAACTGTTTCTAAGGAGATAGTGTTCATCTTGCTTACCATTATATTCTGAGGTCTTGTAGTACCTCAGATACCACCTCAGTAGCCTAACTGCATTCTACTCTGCATTCTAACTAATACATAATTCACCCTGTTTGGTGAAAAGGAAATGTAGAAAAGAAACTCACCAGCCTTTCTGCCATGACTAGGAGTGTGTTCACAGCGTCCAGGCGATGACTAATATCCTCCCAGTAGGAAGTCAGTGTAACAACTGGCTTCGTGCGGGCCCAAGGCAAGTAGTAATAGTAGTTTCCTGGTGTAGAATATTGAGGGTCAGTGAACACTGGACACTTAACACATTTATTGAAGAGATGTACAAACTGGACTGCTTGGTTAATCATAGGGCTGGGGGGTGTGGTCTGGAGTAGTCTGATTCTTTCGTTTTATTTAATTAAGCAACTGAGGGATAAATAAAAAGTCCGTATTTGTGCGGCCTGCTTTGAAAACTCTCTCTAAAAGGGCCTGGTAAACCTAGCACAATGATCTCAGGATCTTTTGGTGATTTGGGATCATGCATCTGAGCATCACTGATAATTACATAACAGGGTAGCAGAAAACAGGGCATAAGAGATTAGATTATATGTGTTTGTCCCTGAAAAAGGTTATCTTAAGCAAATATTTTTTTGGAATGGGACAAGAAAAAAGAATTTTCTGTTTTTTAAAAATCTTAGTTGAATACATGGAATTTGGTATTGCTCAGAGCCTTATAAAGATGAGCTCACATTTGCTAGCTTAACACTACTTGCATAAAAATTAGCTAAAAACTGTGGCAATGCTGTTGAGACATTGGATCAGAATTTCTCGCTCCCTTCTCTTTACTCTCCAACCATTTGTCCACATCTTTATTATGGTGTTCTCATATCTGACTTCTATTATGATTTATTTTATACTCTAGAATGTAAGTTCTATAAAAGCAGGGCCTATTTTCCATCCATCTTTGTTTGAATATAGCTATCTAATCCTCATGGCAACTGTAGAGAAGATGAGGGTTAGAGTGAAGTGATGCACTAAGGTCATAGTGCTGGGGAGAAACAGAGCAATGCCCAGAAGCTGATTTTCCATCCGCTTCAACTACTCAAACTAAAAGCAATTCAGGGCCAGGCAGGGCAGAGGCGGGCAGGGGCAGGAGCTGTTTTAGGGGAGGCTCAGTGTTTAGCTAGCTGCCATCTTATGACTTACAAAACAGAGCCAGTGTCAAAACTGGGCATGGGAGAAGCATTGAGATTCAGCCCCTGGAAAAGGGTCTGTGTCTACACTCCAGCCAACTCTCTTCCACATCCTACTTTTCCACTACGCATATGCTGGGAGTAACCCCCGCCAGAGAGAGAATGCACTGCACGTTTCTCGTCCTGTGGTGCACCCGCTGTAAACATGCAGGAGAGACAGCCAGCGTCAGTCTTACCATCAAATACAGCACGGCAGTACTGAGTGGTTGATGCCAAAGGCTTACAAGTCGTGTCAAACTTGTTGCCGTAGTTCCCGATGCTGACTTCAAACTGAATGGCCTCGCCAATGTCTTGCAACATGGTGGCTGAATGGAACACAGCAGACAGGCTGTACTTCCGCCTTCGCTGATATTTCTGCAAAGCACCAGCAGACATCAGGCTCAGAGAAACTCCTTTCGCTCTTATTTACACGTGGAACTCTAGCAGATATGATTCTAACTCTAATAATTGGTGCTGAGTTAAATGCCAGGGGATAGTGGCTCAGTGGTAAAGAATCCACCTGCCAATGCAAGAGACTTGGGTTCAGTCCCTGAGTTGGGAAGATCCTTTGGAGGAAGGCATGGCAGCCCACTTCAAGTATTCTTGTCTGGAGAATCCCATAGGCAGAGGAGCCTGGAAGGTTATAGTTCATGGGGTCACAAAAGAGTCAGACAGGACTGAGTGACTAAGCACAAGTAACAAATGACAGGGGAGAATGTTCTTGGATGTAGCAGTTCCCCTCATACTCACACAGAGGGCAAAGATAGAAATACCAGAATGTTCTTTGCAGAGTTGATTGAAATAGAGAGAAAAAAAAGAAAACAATACAAATGTTTAACAACAGGCCACTGGTTAAGCAAATTATGTTATATCCATGAAAGAAACTGAATGTTGTTCAGTCGTGTCTGACTCTTTGCGACCCCATGGACTATACAGTCCATGGAATTCTCCAGGCCAGAATACTGGAGTGGGTAGACTTTCCCTTCTCCAGGAGATCTTCCCAACCCGGGGATCGAACCCAGCTCTCCCGCATTGCAGGCAGATTCTTTACCAGCTGAACCATGAGGGAAGCCCATGAATACTAGACTGGGTAGCCAATCCCTTCTCCAGTGGATCTTCCCAACCCAGGAACTGACCAGGGTCTCCTGCACTGCAGGTAGATTCTTTACAAACTGAGCTATCAACATCCATGCAATGGAGCAAAAGTTTATAAAAGGACTTAGGTAGATATATATGTGCAAACATGGGAAAAGTATTTTTAAGAGAACCCAATAAATATATATTTTAATATCGTCATATACAAAGAATATGCAAATAAAGAATATAAATCAAGTTGCTAACAGTAGTTATGTTGGAGAAGGTAGAGAGATTATGGCTAATGTTACTTACACATTTCTAATAATTTGAATTGTTAGGTATTCTGTATCATAAATGATAAGACTTTTACTGTTACTCTCTTGAGCAAGTGGTATGGGAAAGCTGGACAGCCACATGCTGGAAAGCACGCACAGCAATGAGGTTAGAACACACCCTCACACCATAAACTGAACTCGGCCTAAAGGCTTACATATGTAAGACATGACACCACAAAACTCCTAGAAAAGAACACAGGCAAAGCATCCTCTGACATAAATCCCAGCAATGTTTTCTTCAGTCAGTCTCCCAAGACAATGGAAATAAAAGCAAAAGTAGTCAAATGAAACCTAATGAAACTTACAAACTTCTGCACAGCTAAGGAAGCTGGATCCTATGGCAGTTCTAATTTTTTGGAGGAACCACCATGCTATTTTCCATAGCAATTGTGCCAATTTACATTTCTACCAACAGTACATGAGGTTTCCCTTTTCTCTGCATCCTTGCCAACATTTGTTATTTATTTGTTGCTTGTTTTATTACTGGCTTACTGAGTGTATGTGTGTGTGAGGGAGTTGAACACAGGGCCAACAGTGACCACGTGGAGTATCTATCAGCCTAGCAGAAATGACCATGAGCCCTTCAGGCCTTCCTTCATTAGGGCACATACAGTCTCTTGAATCCCCATCCTGCCCTAAATCCTTGCTCAGATAGCATCTCGCTTTCTTTATGGATCAGATTACCACTGATCTTCAGACACTTTGATTTTTTTTTTTTCCAGTCAAAGAGAGACACGAAATGGTTTAAGTTGCTGTCCTTCATTATGTCTTGAGCTTTCTGCCACTGAATTTTGTCCACATCTAGAGTCTGTTCCTTACTGGAACTCAGTCTCTATATACTTGCTCAGCTTGGAGATGAGAACGTATGTTTGCTATAGAGTAACCCCACTGGCTGTGTGCTCCACCGGCAAGTCTGTGGGACCCACAAATGATAATATTCAAATTGCTTGACAAATTTCTCAACATAGCAAGTTTTGTTTAAAAACCTCTAGAGAAGGAACTCCCAGGTCCGTAGTCCTTCGAGTTTTGGAGGTCACGTAGCTATCTTCCTTTGACAATTGGTGACTTTTTTGTTGTTGCACTTTTTTCCCTATTAGTTACTTCTCTACCAATTTGTGTACCACCATCTAAGTAGCAGTATAGTGACAACTTTCACTTCTAAAAAGCTAATAAAAATTATTTCATGCCTGAAGGATATTTATTAACTGATTTGCCTTCCCTTGTTATTCATTCATACCATGCATGACCTTAATTCTGTAAAATGAGTCACCTTCACGGGTGGGTCTCCTGCCTAGTATGACGCAAGAATGCAGAAATTCATTTGCAGAGGTACTTAACCAACTATTTTTAAAACTTACAAAAAAATTATGGTAAAACACACATCATGTCATTCAACATCTTAACTATTTTTAAGTGCACAGTTCCATGGCATTGAGTACATTCACATTGTTGTGCTACCATTACCACCATCCATCCACAAGAACTTTTTCATCTTACAAATCAAACTCTGTATCCTTTCAATGTTAATTTCCCATTTCTGCCTACTTTCTGTCTCTGTGAGCTTAGCAACTCTGGAGTACTTCATGTAAGTGGAATCAAACAGTATTTGTCCTTTTGTGACTGGTTTATTTCACTTAGCATAATGTCCTCAAGGTTTAGCCATGGTGTAGGCGATGGCACCCCACTTCAGTACTTCTGCCTGGAAAATCCCATGGGCGGAGGAGCCTGGTGGGCTGCAGTCCATGGGGTCGCGAAGAATTGGACACGACTGAGTGACTTCATTTTCGCTTTTCACTTTCATGCACTGGAGAAGGAAATGGCAACCCACTCCAGTGTTCTTGCCTGGAGAATCCCAGGGACGGGGAGCCTGGTGGGCTGCAATCTATGGAGTCACACAGAGTCAGACACGACTGAAGCGACTTAGCAGCAGCAGCAGCAGCATGTATCAGAATTCCCTTCCTTTTTAAGGCTAAATAATACTTCATTGTATTGTTGGATGATAAGCTGAGACATATTTAAAAACTTAGTTGTTTATGTGAGCAAACATTCATTGGAATTGGCAACAAAAACTGGAATTGCTTACGAGCACTCCAGGACAAGAATGAGAGGAAAACCTTTTCCAGTGCACAGGCAGAAGGAAGACAAGGAGATTATTTGATTGGCTGTAGCTTAAGTGGTTGCATTATTTGGGAAAGCCCACTTGGATATTTCTGGTTTGTTGTCCTTTGATTTCTTAATCTCGAAATATTGCCAGACCTCAGTTTTGGTTTGCTTAATGTAGCTTGCCAAGACATCAGAGCCTCCTTGTTTGGTGGTTTAGTCGCTAAGTCGTGTCCACCTCTTGCGACCCCATGGACTATAGTCTGCCAGGCTCCTCTGTCCATGGGACTTTCCAGGCAAGGATACTGGAGTGGGTTGCTCTTTCCTTCTCCAGGGGATCTTCCCGACCCAGGAATGGAACCTGGGTCTCTTACATTGCAGGAAGATTCTTTACAGACTGAGTTATAAGGGAAGTCCTAGCCTCCTTGTTTAATTAACAAAATAGTGTGTATATACCACGTTTTGTTCACCCGTTCATAAATTTATGAATTCATGGATGCTTCCACCCTTCAGCTACTGTGAATAATGTTGCTATCCATTTGCTGTACAAATATCCACTTAAGCTCCTGCTTTTGATTCTTTTGAGTATATAACCGGCAGTGAATTCCTGGATCATATGGGCTTCCCTGCTAGCCTAGCTGATAAAGAATCCACCTGAAATGCAGGAGACCCTGGTTCAATTCCTGGGTCAGGAATATCCTCTGGAGAAGGGATAGGCTACCCTCTCCAGTATTCCTGGGCTTCCCTAGTGGTTCAGCTGGTAAAGAATCCACCTGGGTTTGATCCCCGAATTGGAAAGATCCCCTGGAGGAGGGTATAGCAACCCACTCCAGTATCCTTGTCTGGAGAATCCCCATGAACAGAGAAGCCTCGTGGGCTAGAGTCCATGGGGTCACGGAGCTGGACATGACTGAGTGACTAAGCACGGCACAGCACGTGGTAATTCTATGTAAAACTTCTTGAGTACCATTTTAAAAACATCTGACAGTGACTGCAGTTTGCTGTCTTAAAGAAACTTGGGTAGACTGATCAGGATGGCAGAGTAGTAGGCCATGCTGCTCACCTCCCACAGATATATCAAAAATGCATCTACATGTAGAACAATTCCAACAGAGTGTCTGCTGAATGCTGGCAGATCTCAGACCTCTGAAAGGGCGAGAAAATCCCCATGTAGCCAGGCAGGACAAAGGAACAAAGGGGAAAATAGAAGAAACTAAGAAGGGAATCAGGAGGGGAACGTGCCAACAATGGGAGAAAGTCTCTTCAGCAACTGTTGGTGCTGGGAAAGCTGGATAGCTGCATGTAAATTGATAAAGCTGGAAGACACTCTCTCATCATACACAAAAATAAACTTGAAGTGGCTTAAAGACTTAAATATAAGACATAACACTATAAAACTAGAAGAAATTAAAGGCAAAACATTCTCTGACGTAAATCATACCAGTGTTTTCTTACCAACGCCTTCAGTCTCCCAAGGCAACAAAAATGAACAAATGGGACCTAATCAAACTTAAAAGCTTTTGCACAGCAAAGGAAACCATAAAAACAGAAAAAGAAAAAGATAAGCTATAGGAGAAAATATCTGCAAATAATGCAATCAATAAGGGCTTAATTTCCAAAATATACAGACATATCATACAACATGACTACAATAAACAACCCAATAGGAAAATGGGCAGAAGACCTAGACATCTCTCCAAAGAATAAAAATGGAAGAAAAAAAAAGAAATACAACTGGCCAAGGAGAACATGAAAAGATGCTTACCGTCACTAATTATTGGAGAAATGCAAATCAGAACTGCAGTGAGGCAGTACCTCACACTGGTCAGTGTGGCCATCAATATAAACTCTACAAATAACAAATGCTGGAGAGGATGTGGAGAAATGGACCCCCTTACACTGCTTGTGGGAATCTAAGTTGGTACAGCCGCTATGGAAAACAGTATGGAGGTTCCTTATAAAACTAAAAATAGAATTACCATATGATTCCACAATCCCGCTCTTGGGCAGATATCTAGAAAAAAACCCACATTCAAAGAGATACATGCACCCCTATGTTTCCAGCAGCACTATTCACAATAGTCAGGACATGGAAACAACCCAAATGTCCACCAACAGAGGAATGGATCGGGAAGATGTGGTCTACACGTACAGTGGACTAGTACTCGGCCATGAAAAGGGATGAAACTGGGTCATTTGTAGAGATGTGGATGAACCTACAGACTGTCATAGAGAGAAGTCAGAAAGAGAAACACAAATACTATACAATGTCACTTATATGTGGAATGTAAAATAGGACACAAATGAGCCTACCTACAAAACGCAGACTCATGGACATAGAGTATAGACTGTGGTTACCAAGGGGCAGCAGGTTGGGGGCAGAATGGCGTGGAAGCGGGAGGTTTGCAGATGTAAGCTATTACTCATGGACTGTATAAAGAGCATAAATATATGTCCTAGGTATAGCACAGAGAATTACATTCAGTATCCTATGATAAACCATAATGGAAAATAATATTTTTAAAAAGAATGTATATAAATATATGTATAAATGAATCACTTTGCTGTACATAGGTAATTAGACAACATTATAAATCAGCTATACTTTCAAAAAACAAAACAAAAAACCCTTGGGCCATCCCACTATTACAAAACCTCCATTTTGGTTAACAAAAATTTTGACATGGTATACCTGAAACATCCCAAAGTATTTCATTAGAAACCCCTCTGAGTCTCAAACTTTTCTGAAAGCTTTTCTAAAACATTGGTTTGCAACCTTAGCTACATATTGAAAGACATCTGAAGAGCTGTAAATTATACTTATAGCTGGGTCCCATCTTCTCTATACCTTAGTCCACTTTCACTTTGGTAGAGAGGGGATTGGAAGACTTTTGTCATTTGTCAGGAGTTTCCTTAAATACCTACAACTAAGTCCCCTGAAAAATCTACGGTTCCAAAGTGCTGTGGAAATTCTAGGTTTGGTTTAAATTGCATGAAAATTAAAAGTAGGAAGTTATTTGTATTATCAGACCTTATATATATATATACAGCATGACTTGTTCTTTGTAAACCATCTAGGATCCTATCAGAGAAGGGAAGGAACAAAAATATGAAACATAATTTGGGGCCTACGTCAGGGGCCAGAAAGAATGATCCGTATTTAAGCTGGAGCCACCTATTACTGGTCTAGCTTAGACAGGAAAAAAATGTAAACAGTGATAGACTTTATTTTCTTAGGCTCCAAAACCATTGTGGATAGTGACTGCAGCCATAAAATAAAAAAGACACTTGCACCTTGGAAGAAAAGCTATGACAAACCTAAACAGCATATTAAAAAGCAGAGACATCACTTTGCCAACAAAGGTCCATATAATCAAAGCTATGGTTTTTCCCATAGTCATGTATGGATATGAGATTTGGACCATAAAGAAGGCTGAGCACTGAAGAATTGATGCTTTTGAACTGTGGTGTTGGAGAAGACTCTTGAGAGTCCCTTGGACTGTAAGGAGATCAAACCAGTCAAGTCAACCCTAAAGGAAATCAATCCTGAATATTCATTGGAAGGACTGATGCTGAAGCTCTAATACTTTGGGCACCTGATGCAAAAAAATGACTCATTGGGAAAGACTCTAATACTGAGAAAGACTGAGGGCATGAGGAGAAGGGGATGACAGAGGAGGAGATGGTTGGATGGCAACACTGACTCAATGGACATGAGTTTGAGCAAACTCAAGGAGATAGTGAAGGACAGGGAAGCCTGGTGTGCTGCAGTCCATGGGGTCATGAAGAGTCGGATATAACTGAACAATAACTTGTTACTGCAGAGAAAAGCGAAGTTATCTGGGGAGGTGCTGCAAAGTGATGGGGACACCACCTCTGGTCCAGCTGGCTCTGCCCTGCACATCTCTCGTGGCCAGGATTCCATTAGCTCTCTCTGGATTTTCCTGTGCAGAACTCACAGTCACCTACAGAACCCTGATAGGATCCTCACCCTGTAGGGTCTGAGCTCTAAGACAATAACGGGGCTTTCTGGCCATCACAACTCCTAACAGAGCAGGTTCTCACTGTGAGCAAGATTCCTGGGCCACTGTGCAAGTCAGAGTCCATGAGGGGTGCCCAGACCATCTGCTCAGCTGCCCAGAGCCCCGGGGTCCTGGAGGAATAGTGAGGCTGAGAATTCTTTCCCACTTCACCTGTGCTCTTAGACCACAAAGAGGTGTAAGAAGTAACCAGCAACAGTTTAGACCAGTCTGTAAGCCTCAGCTTCTGTTCCCTGTCCTTAGTAGCCTTGGGGAAAAAACTTCTATAACAGGGCAAGTTGAAGAACATAAATTATAGTCTACTGACTATCTCCTGATGGGTGTTTAACTTTGCAGGGCCTTCAGGCTTTCTGATTACCCATGATCAGTGCGAGCCAGTCCTGTCTGGCTCTTCATGAGCCCATAACTGCATCATGCCAGGCTTTCCCATCCTTCACTATCTCCTAGAGTTTGCTCAAATTCATGTTCATTGAATTGGTGAGAACATCCAACCATCTGATCCTCTGTTGTCTCCTTCTCCTCCTGTCTTCAAACTTTCCCAGCATCAAGGTCTTTTCAAAGGGATGCAAGGGACTCTCAAGAAGTATAAGGTACAGTTTTAGAAGTAAATTTGGGGAAGGGGATGATTTTGTCAAGCAGAATACCTGATAAGAGGGAGAAAGTTAACAAGCTCTTAAAAGTGGCTGTGGGCCCAGGAGGCACGGGCCATTAAAGGACACAGACAAGGAGACCGTGCCAAAGAAAAGTGACAGCTTGCCACCTTTGATCTAAAGAAGCTAAAGGATGAATCTCAACGTACTTACTCAAGCAATACTTACTGATTCTTAACGTGAGCCAGACCTATGGGAGACCTAAGGCCAAGCATGCGACAGCTGATGTTTCACCTGCCTGATTGCCTCGGAAAATACCCAGGCTACATCCTCCCACCTATCTTTGTAGGGTCTCTTGACCATGCCCGTCTGGAGCACCACGTCAGCTTCTGCTCTAGAAAGACGGGAAACCGGGATTTCTGGCAACTGAATAGGAAAACCTCATGCTTCTTCCTGTGTGTCTCCTTGACTCTCTCACTACAATCACAGTTAATACTTCTGATGCCAGATGTGCACGCTCGGCACTAAACCACTTCAGTCATGTCCGACTCTTTGTGATCCTGTGTATGATAGCCTGCCAGGCTGCTCTGTCCATGGGATTCTCCAAGCAAAAATACAGGAGTAGGTTGCCATGCCCTCCTCCAGGGGATCTTCCTGACCCAGGGATCGAACCCACAACTCTTACATCTCCTGCATTGGTAGACGGGTTCTTTATCACTAGTGCCACCTGGGAACCCCAACACTAGGTGGGTATCCTAAAGTTTAACTCAGCCCTGGCAATATCCACTTGGAGACAGTATCAGATCCCACAGGTTAAAAGGCTCAGTCCCACAACACTACCCTCCATCCACTTCCTCCGTGCTTTTGACCTATCAACTACAAACTGGAGGTTCCCATAATCCCCTCTTTGGGATAATTTGCTGGAGCAGCTCACAAAGCTCAGGAAAACAGTTTACTTGCTGTATATGTGTTGTGTGCTTTGCCACTCAGTCATGTTCAACTCTTTGTGACCCCAGGGAATGTAGCCCCCAGGCTCCTCTGTCCATGGGGGTTCTCCAGGCAAGAATACTGGAGTGGGTTGCCATGCCCACCTCCAGGAGATCTTCCCCACCCCGGGATCGAACCCAGGTCTTCTGCACGACAGGTGGATTTTTTCCCATCTGAGCTATGGTTATGGGTTGATATAAAGGGATTCGATAAAGGATGCAGGGGAAGATCAAGAAGGAAGAGATACGCAGGGCAAGGTTTGTGGGAAGGAGCTCTCTCTGAACACACCACTCTCCCAGCACTTCGCTGAGTTCATCGACCCATTAGCTCCCCAAACCCTGTCCTCTGGGGATTTTATGGAGGCTTCATACTGTAGGCATGATCAATGATTAACTCGATTTCTAGCCCCTCTCTGAAGGATGTGAAGGGGGTTGGGCTGAAAGTTCCAAGCTACTAATGATGGCTTGGTGAGCAGCCCCCATTCAGGAGCCCACCAAGTCACCGCATTAGAACGAAAGACTTTATCACCCAGGAAAGCCAAGAGATTTAGGAACTCTATGTCAGGAACCAGAATCAAAGACCAAATATGAGAACAAAAGATGCTCACAAGTGCTCTTATCACTTAGTAAATCACAAAGGTTTTAGGAGTTCTGTGTCAGGAACCAGACACATATATTATTTCAGGGCTCCCTGGTAGCTCAGACAGCAGAGAATCTACCTGCAATGCAGGAGGCCCGGGTTTAATCCCTGAGTCAGAAAGTTTCCCTGGAGAAGGAAATGGCAACCCATCCAGTATTCTTGCCTAGAGAAGTCCATGGACAGAGGAGCCTGGTGGGCTATAATCCATGGGGTCGCAAAGAGTTGGACACGACTGAGTGAATAACACTTATTTCACAGGGACCAAGTTGCCCTTTTGTTGAAGCCTCTTCAGCTCTACCAGAAAGCTTCATTACTTATAAAGCAATCACAAGATCTTTTTAAGTGTGACAAAGGTCATGATTACATTCCAGGCATTTCAGTCAGGCATACATACATTTCACTGTCATGAAAGGATCCTCCCAGCAATTGCACAGATCTGCTCATCTCACTCTCTTCCTGGGCTCCTGGTAGCTTGAAGAGTGAGTGTATCCTTGGAATTTCAGCTCCTCTCCTGCTTTTTAATATTGTTGGGATTTGGGGGACTTTCCTGGTAGTCCAGTGGTTAAGACTCTGCACTTTCACTTCAGGGGACCCAGGTTTAATCCTTGGTCAGGGAACTAAGATCCTGCCATTCCTCGAAGTATAACCAAAAATAAATAAATAAATAAAAATCTAAAAAAGGCAAAAACAAAACTCAGGTGACTGGGCATAAAACAAACTCCCATAATTTGGGAGTTTTAAATATTTTGGGGATTTGGATTCGTATAATTCATTTATGTAATATTTTTTTTATTTAAAATATAAATATTTATTTATAAAAATTTATTAAAAATTTTGTGAGCTGGGGAGGGAGTTGGATGGGGTAGTGGGTATGTTAAGTGTTAGTCCCTTATTATTTATTTAATAATAATTGAATTATTGTTTAATTATCATTATTTATTTAATAATAATTAAATTACTATTTAATTAAATCCAGGTCTCCTGCAATGGAAGCAGATCCTTTACCATCTGAGCCATCAGGGAATGGGTGATCGAACCCAGCAGAGAGAGGCCTGAGAGGGGTAGGGTGGGCATCAATAAGCTGGCTGCTCTGAGAAATAATTCAGATTTCTAGAACATGTACGGACCAACCCATGATTCTTAGAAATAGTTGGAGAAGAGATAGCATATATATACGTATGTATCTACACACACACACACACACAAACGGAGTATTACTCAGGCACAAGAAGGAAGAAAATTCTCTATTTGCCTAATAACATGGATGAACCTTGAGGGCGTTATGCTAAGTGAGACAGTCAGACTGAGAAAGACAAATACGGTGTGATATCACATATATGTAGAATCTAAAAATGCTGAGCTCATAGAAGCAGAGAGTAGAATGGTCGTTACCAGGGGCTAGGAGAACTGAGGAGGTCAAAGGGCACAGAGCTGCTTTTAGAAGATGAGTAAGTTCTGGAGATCGAATGCACAGCATTGTAATCATAGTCAATACGACATTATATACTTCAAAGTTGCTAAGAGACTAGATCTTAAATGTTCTCACCACAAAATATGATAATTCTTTGACATGAGAGAAGTCTAACAGTAAAGTGGGATCACACCGAACGTCTGGGCTTCACAGGTGGCACTAAATGCTTTAAATCAGCACACTGGACATTTTAAAACTTCCATAATGTTATATGTTAGATAATATTTTTAAAGTCAAAACCAAAAAAGTAGACTGCCATGATTTATCAAAAAAGAAACAAAACAGCAACAGTCATAATAATGGTATAGAATGTACTAGAAACAATTCAGTGAGTAACAGAGACAGGGTTAATTTAACATTGAGCTATCCATCACACATGCTAACAAATCTGTACTGCACATGTCAATTAGTTTACAAGGAAAAATTGACCATTTAATTGTTTCATGGTGAGAATGTTCTTTTGTATTTATTGCCTTGAATTAATTACACTATTTTACTAGGAAAAAAAATCACATCTGTGGCTGTCTTACAAGTCATGGGTGTTATGCATAAGTGTCTCCATACTGGGGAAGGAGCTGATTTATAAAAAGAAAAAGAAATAAGGAGTGGGTACTTCCCTAGTGGTCCAGTTGCTAAGACTCTGTGCTCCTCATGTACGGGACTTGGTTTCACCCCTGGCCAGGGAACTAGATCCCACATATTACAAATAAAGATCCCACATACCTTAACTAAAACAACCTGCATGCTGCACCTAAGACCCAGCACAGCCACCGAAATAAATATTAAAAAACCAAGGACCTATTGTATAGCATAGGGAACTATATTCAACATTTTTATAATAACCTATAAGGGAAAAGAACCTGAAAAAAAGAATATATATAACCGAATCCCTGTGCTAGACACTTGAAACTAACACAGCATTGTAAATCAAACATACTCCAATAAAAAAAAAATTTTTTTAAGAAAAAAGGAAAGACAACGAGCTGTAAAGGTGAGCTTGAAAGACTTCCTGTCTTTGAGAAGGATTGAGGGCTCAATGCCTACTGTAATGTGGGCATTAATATAAACAGGCCCTCACATGCTAGGAAGCCTGAGATATGGCAGTTACTTCTGAAGATGGAAGTGACTTTTAATGGCTGCTATACCATCTGGAATGGTTCTTGTGGCCACGTCCCCATGACACACCCAAGCCCAATTAGCAAACAAGCCATTCTGTTTGGGGGGCATTACTGCACTTGCCAGCTTGCAGCAGGGTATTAACATCTCAAAGATAAAGCAAGTCTCATCACCCCCTAGGTTGTGATAGACCAAGAGGGTGTTGAGGGGCTCTTGCTATGATTCCCCTCTCTCCACCTCTGCCACAGCTGGCCCTCCAGTCCCTGGACATCCCCTTCAGACCCGCTGACCCAGGCAGGCCAACATTAGCCCTCCACCACCCACTCTCTGCAGTATCCTTTCCATACCACATGCCATACATGCACCAGCATTTACCTCAACAACCAGCAGGTCATCATTCGAAATGGACTCAAGCTTTTTATCTGGTGGTGTCTTTTCAAGTAAAGTGCTTAATTCAACCAAGATTCTGCCTCTGTAGGCAACTCCTTCCCCCTGAAAGGCAACAGTGCAGGATTATTTTTCCAGGCATGAACAACAGTCAAAAGCTCTCTCTAGTGGGCTAACCTAGCTACAACTTCAAATTTCTCCTTCCCAAAATGAACCAGTCAGTAACTCTCTCAGCTGGTCTTTGTTATTTGAGAGAAGAACCAATGACTTCAGGAAGGATCCCAAAGAGAGCCAGGGTAGTCAGGGCTAAAAGGGATTTTAGTCATGGCTGGGGGGTCAGAGGCTTTCAAACCATGCTTAGATCTGGAAGGGGTTCCCAGGGGCTGAGGTGGGAGTGGAAGGGGCTTGAAATCCCTCACTCTACTTCAGGTCTGCATTTGGCTGCATTAACTTGGCTCTGTTTCTCAGAATAGGGAGGCAGCCATGTTTAGCAATCGGGGCAAGTCTCAGAGGAGCCAGGAAATAAAAGAGGAAGATGTTCTGGGTGTGGTGGAGTGTGAGGATGAATTGCGGATACTCCTCCCAACATAGTCAGCAGTGTTAGCAGCAGAGCCCTCCGGAGAGGAAGGGAAGGCTTCCACCTCCACTGCCAGCCCTCCAACCCACCTTCACCCCCCAGGGCTTTCTCTCTACCCTAGTTCCCTTCTTGGGCTTTGGCAGCTAACTAAAAGACAGTACTTGGGCTTCTAATGTGGTGGAAAGACCAACTCCCACCTCTGGGCCTCCATGTCTTCATCTAGGAAATGAAGAGGTTGGATCACATCAGGGATAGCAATATCAAGCATGTTACTTTCAGTCTTTCAGCAAATTCCTAGAATATGGCATTCGACAGAATTCTGAGATAGCACATTTGCTTTTTGGAAAGAGCCAACATTGATTACTGACATCTGCCCTAAGTCTAGGAAGGGGGAATGGCCATGCTCAGTTCAGTCGCTCAGTTGTGTCCAACTCTTTGTGACCTCATGAATTGCAGCACGCCAGATCTCCCTGTCCATCACCAACCCCCAGAGTCCACCCACACCCGTGTCCATCGAGTTGGTGATGTCATCCAACCATCTCATCCTCTGTCATTCCCCTCCCCTGCCCTCAATCGTTCCCAGCATCAGGGTCTTTTCCAATGAGTCACTTCTCCGCATCAGGTGGCCAAAGTATTGGAGTTTCAGCTTCAGCTTCAGTCCTTCCAATGAACAACAGGACTGATCTCCTTTAGGATGGACTGGTTGGATCTTCTTGNTCTCCAATTTCCCTTCTAACAATGACAGAGAACAGCTCTCAATGTTTTGACTGATTCTTCCCTAGAAATAGTTTACTCCATTTCTGAAGTCTATTTTGGACAGCCTAATAGTATTTAAAGCCTTAATTTCTTATCTTGGGGCATATTCCGATCATTTTTCCTTCCTTTTGTTCATGAGCAGTTGAACCAAGATATCCAAAGCTTTTCTGCAACAGCTTTTCTTTTATTATTTTTAAAGAAAACACCTGATTCCAGGAGCAGTATACCACTTCTATCTGGAAGAAAAGCAAATGTCCTGAAAAGTAAGGGTTATACCATCTAAAGTTTCTCCAAATCCAAATATTTATTTCTCCAATTTACAATTAGACACAAGGCTTTTTTAACTCACCAGTCATATATTGTCAGTTTTATTTTTTCACACATTGAAGGAAACTGTTAAAAGAGAAAAAAAGTGTTATTTCTCAACTTATTCAGTAACTACTAGGGTATTCTTACTTTTTTTNAAGTTTCTCCAAATCCAAATATTTATTTCTCCAATTTACAATTAGACACAAGGCTTTTTTAACTCACCAGTCATATATTGTCAGTTTTATTTTTTCACACATTGAAGGAAACTGTTAAAAGAGAAAAAAAGTGTTATTTCTCAATTTATTCAGTAACTACTAGGGTATTCTTACTTTTTTTCTAAAAGAAAAAAAAGCCAAACCTTGATCTGAAGATTAACGACTTGATTCCACTCAGGGTTTGCATTTTTTTCAATTATATTTGTGCACACCTGTAAAATCATCAAAACAGAGTAGGTATTCAAATTTCTGATTGTGGAAAGTTTATAATATATGCATAGTGGATTATGATTCTGGCATACTTATGTTATAGACTTGGTACTCAGTTGTGTCCGACTCTTTGCGACTCCATGGAATATACAGTCCATGGAATTCTCCAGGCCAGAATACTGAAGTGGGTAGCCATTCCCTTTTTCAGGGGATCTTCCCAACCCAGCAATCAAACCCAGGTCNACAGCCTAATAGTATTTAAAGCCTTAATTTCTTATCTTGGGGCATATTCCGATCATTTTTCCTTCCTTTTATTCATGAGCAGTTGAACCAAGATATCCAAAGCTTTTCTGCAACAGCTACTGTTATTATTTTTAAAGAAAACACCTGATTCCGGGAGCAGTGTACCACTTCTATCTGGAAGAAAAGCAAATGTCCTGAAAAGTAAGGGTTATACCATCTAAAGTTTTTCCAAATCCAAATATTTATTTCTCCAATTTACAACTAGACACAAGGCTTTTTTAACTCACCAGTCATATATTGTCAGTTTTATTTTTTCACACATTGAAGGAAACTGTTAAAAGAGAAAAAAAGTGTTATTTCTCAACTTATTCAGTAACTACTAGGGTATTCTTACTTTTTTTTCTAAAAGAAAAAACAAGCCAAACCTTGATCTGAAGATTAACGACTTGATTCCACTCAGGGTTTGCATTTTTCTCAATTATATTTGTGCACACCTGTAAAATCATCAAAACAGAGTAGGTATTCAAATTTCTAATTGTGGAAAGTTTATAATATATGCATAGTGGATTATGATTCTGGCGTACTTATGTTATAGACTTGGTACTCAGTTGTGTCTGACTCTTTGCGACCCCATGGAACATACAGTCCATGGAATTCTCCAGGCTAGAATACTGAAGTGGGTAGCCATTCCCTTTTTCAGGGGATCTTCCCAACCCAGCAATCAAACCCAGGTCCCGCACATCGCAGGCAGATTCTTTACCAACTGAGCCACCAGGGAAGCCCATAGACTTGGTAACCTCATTAGTTTTCTTAATAACAATTTGGTAAAATAGGACATGGGTTTAGTATACTGATCTTTGCTTCTTCTATGCACTAAGAGCTAGTTTCAAATTGCCAAATTTTAATATTGGATTAGTGTAATGATGCAAGAGTTGCTATTTAGTGAGCACTTGTTTAGCTGTTAAGTGGTACCCAGATCTTTTGCAACCCCCCAGATTGTAGCCCACCAGGCTCCTCTGTCCATGGGATTTCCCAGCCAAAAAAACTGCAGTGGGTTGCTGTTTCCTTCTCCAGGGTATCTTCCCAACCCAGGGATCGAACCCAGGTCTCCTGCATTGGCAGGTGGGCACTTGCTATCATACTGTCTGATACGCATCTCTTCACTAAAATGTACAAACATCTTTTGATCCTGCCCACCAGCCCTTCTTCCCGCTCAACAAACTAGCTGCTATCTTTCCACTGTTGCTCGCAAGGGTGTTCAGATTTGAACCTGAGTCAGTCACAACCCCTCTCTTTCCTTCACGTGCCTCATCCAATCCGTCAGAAAATGCTGACATCCCTATTTTCATCTGATCTTGCCCCAGATGCCTGTGGTTGGTTCCCATCTGGATCCCCACTTCCTCTCCTGCCTCGTCACTTTCATGTCATTCCCCGTGTAGCATCTTCAGTCAGTTCCCAGATTCATCCTCTGGCTGATAAAGCCCTGCCTGCCCACCTCACCTCATTTCTCTGAGCTCATCTCTTGGTTTTGGCCCTTTCTTGCTCCACCCCAGCCTCGTTGGCATTCATCCACTGTGAACATGTCTCCTCCCTGGGGTCTTAACATCTGCTCTTCCTTCTGCCTGGAAGCCCTCCCCTTGCCAGTATCTCTGCATTTTCCAGGCCTCTGTTCAAATGTCACTTCCTCCAAGATATTCCACTTGATAAACTAACTGGAACCCCCTCCAAACACCCTGCACCCATCACTTCCTGTCCTGCTTTATTTTCTGCTTAGTACTCAGCACTAACTGAGATTAGGTAACTTTTTATTTGCTTGCTTATTGTTGTCCCTTCTATCACACAGTAAGCTCCATGAGAGTAAAGACTGTTCCACTCACTTCTTTATCTCCAACGTGGGGGACAGTATCTGATACTTAGCAGGCTCCCGCTGTTGACTTCCTGAATTAATTAACTCTTTCAACAATCCTATGAGATTATCCTTATCCTCATATGTAATTCAGGAAATTGAGACTCAGAGGTTAAAGAATTTGACTTCACTTGCTATGGAGTGAGGTGAAGTCTGAATTTAAATCTGGCCTCGTTTAGCTCCAGAACTGAGACTTTTTCTGCCATCTCCCACTGACTCTCTGTGTGTTGCCAAACCTCACTTTCACATACACATGGTTCCAATATGTAGTAGATGCTACTTCCTCATGCCTAGAACCGACTGTGGTGCACTGTTATTCTACTATGGAATCCCACTCTACAATCTTTGTAGGTAAAAGTAGTAGTTACAGGTGTTCTTACACCAGGAGTCCCTTAGCTCTCATCAGAGGACTGAGATGAGTTCCCCTGCCAGACTCTCCAGTTTCTGCAGCTCACTGGAACATGGTGGGGGTGAGGGGTGGGTAAGAAACATGATAGAAATGGGCACCTGGGTACTGGAAGCTCTCCTCTACACAGTGGTCCCTAATCTTTTTGGCATCAGAGACTAGTTTTGTAAAAGACAATCTTCCTATGGATGGGGGGTGTGGGTGGCTTCAGGATGATTCAAGTGCATTACATTTATTGTGCACTTTTTTCTATTGTTATTACATCAGCTCCACTTCAGATGGCCAGGCATTAGATTTCAGAGCGTGGGAACTCCTGCCACAGTGACCAGGGATCACTGTTGCTGGTTAGGGACTTTTCCTAGGAGTAAGATAACGCTGGGGCCTGGGAACCGTTTCTACTCTTACAAAAGACCACGTCTTTCTGAGTCCCGCATACTTTCCATTCCAAAATGAACCTCTAAGATGTCTGACATGTTCAGAGTCTGATAATCTGTGTTTCTGCACAGTGCCCAGCTCATCAGGGGGCCACTTAAAAAAGAATAAGCAAGAAATCAGCCCAAGGAAAGCACAGCAGTTTAAATACACGTTTCTAGAGGCATCTACATTGAGGATCACATACAAACCTTTTTTCCGGCAAAGGAAACTTCTACAAAAGGGTCTACTAGGTTCTTCTTATCAGCGATGCCTCCAAATATTTCCTTTACTGTCTGTGAGAAGGCATCATCCACTGGAAAGGAACACAGAAGAAATCAAATCTGATTCTCTTAAGAGAACAGAAATCACTCAGCAAAATTAAAAACTGTCTCCTGTATGGAAAAACCACTACAACGAGAATCATTCTGAAAAGTGGCAAGTACCTGTGGCACTGGATTGCAGAAATCCTGTGTCTTAGTTGAAAGAGAAAACACGTTCTCCCCACAAAATTTAAAAATTAACAGGAGCATCTCAGAAAAAAAAATCAATTAATTACTATGTTGAGAATCAATCACTTATTGAGGAAACCAATAGAATAAACAAGTCCATCTAAACAGGATAATTCAAAAACTGAGGCCTAGTTGTGATTTGGAAAATGTTCTTTAGGTCAACACATAGGCCTCATCTTTTCTTGAGTAACTCCAGGAAATTTGGCATAATCATAATGTGTTTAATCCCCTACAAACAACAGATCTCTGTTTTAACAAACTTAGAAGTGAACAGATCTTGCACTGTTGGTGGAAATGTAAATTGATACAGCCACTATGGAGAAGAGTAAGGAAGTTGCTTATAAAACTAAAAGCAGAACTACCATATGACCTAGCAATCCTACTACTGGGCGTATACCCTGAAGAAAACCATAATTCAAAAAGATACATGTACCCCGAAGTTCACTGTAGCGCTATTTACAGTAGCCAGGACATGGAAGAACCTGGATGTCCATTGACAGATGAATGGATAAAGAAAAGGTGGTACATACATACAATGGAATATTACTTGGCCATAAAAAGGAAAGAAGTTGGCTCATTTGTAGTGATGTGGGTGAACGTAGTGTCTGTCAGAGTGAAGTAAGTCAGAAGAAGAAAAACAACTATATTAACACATACATATGGAACCTAGAAAAATGATACTGATAAACCTATTTGCAGGGCAGGACTAGAGATGCAGACATAGAGAATGGACTTGCAGACACAGCAGAAGAAGGGGAGAGTGGGTCAAACAGAGAACAGCATTGATGGGCATACACTACCACGTGTAAAATAGCTGGTGGGAAGCTGCTGTATGGCACAGGGAACTCAGCTCAGTGCCCTATGATGACCTAGAGGGGTGGGGTGGGA
>SJYA01003118.1:935044-1114304 GCA_006410615.1 Neotragus moschatus | reverse complement strand
AGGGAGGCACAAGGGGGAGGGGATATATGTATACAGACAACTGATTCGCTTTGTTATACTGCAGAAAGTAACACAACATTGTAAAGTAATTATACTCCAATTTTAAAAAGTGAACAGAGTTCAGTTGAACAGGGCCAGTAGGTATTATTATAATGTGAGGTTTAATTTACTTACTTCATTTAAGATATTTCGGAGGGAAAGATGGTCTGGGGAGTCATTAGAGGGGAGGGGTTCCTGGAAAAGTAGCAAATCCTGAAGAGCTCCATGGCCTGTACAGCCCATGCCTCCTGAGGATGGGGAGAGGGTCCTATGTCCCAGGGCCCAGCAGGAAGCAGGCACACCAGGCAAGGCAGAGAGGATGCCAGGTACTTAGCAAGGACAGGCGAGCAACTAGATTAGCCTCTATGAGTGGAATCACTCTAAGTAATTCTCTTAAATCCCAATCTCTTAATACAATAGTGACAGATTTCTTCTTACAACTTTGGCCCGGCCATTTTTAATACGCTGATTGCAAATACATTTATCTGTTTATAGAACTTCAGTTTCATTTGGGATGAAAGGAGTTGGCAATGCTGACCGCTGACCTCTATTTGGTATCCTTTAGAATAAGGGGGAGGTGTGGAACCCAGGAGAGAGAGAGCACAGAGATGAATGGGTCAAAGGCTCCATAAGGGCCATGGGTCAGGGACCAACAGGCTGCCCCATGAATCTGCTTAGGTAGTTTTCAATAGGGCCAAAATGAATGAAAATAACTCTATGAAGGCCTTTAAGGAGAAAGACATATGGCAGGGAGCACTGACACTATTGGGGTATGATTACTTTTATCACATGTAATCATGCATGTAACTGACAATCCTGGGGCTGGATTAAATCAATACATACTCTGGGGGATGTCCTCCGCTCTGTAGATCTTCAGCAGGAAGGTCACCCACCGCAGGGCAATGCCAGCAGGGAGTAACAAGTTACTTTCCACGTCATCACTGTCATTATCACGATCTTGTTTCTCAGGCTGTTGGGGACACACAGTGGCAAATTATACACACAGGGAAGCAGCACTTCAAGAGGCCAAATTTGTGCTTGTTAAAATAAAACCAATCGCAACTGTTTTCATTAGGATTTCTTGTGTTTTGAGCTTAAGAGTTTAGCACCAATTCAAACTCAAAACTGCCCTACAAAAGCAATGTTCATGTTTCTTTGACCAATACACTATAAGAAAATAATGTGTCCTTTTTCATCTTCTAAGTACTAAATAGAGAGACAGTTACTGAAGCTCTTTTACTTTCTTTCTGGCTACTGGCTTGCTGCCCAATTTTCTAGAATAACAACTGTCCTCTTAGGTAGCAATGCCTGATTCTGCAACGGAGCCAGATTCTGTAGATGCAGTGATGTGGGGAACTCTTAAAAAGACACATATCTTTACGGAATGAAAGACCTGCTCTCAGACACAAGGAAGGAGCTAAGTGAGCTGGAATAATAATTCTGTGGTGAAGAAAATAACAAATCCCAGAAAGTTGGAGGAATTGGATGATTGGGGTTGTTGACTGGAAGCTCTGCTCCGTTTCACAATGACTGGTGCCCACTTGCTTAACTCTGGGTCCTTTCTTGGTGAAAAAACATAGGGGACCAAGAATTTGGAGCTTACGGGAGGCTCGTCTCCAGTTCCCAGGACGAACATGCTGACTTTCATGTAGCCTTTAGCACCCGAGCTGGCATCTTCAGGGTCATTGAGGAGAAGCCACTTCCTCATGACAGCGTGACCTAAAATAAAGAATGCGTAAAAGGACAGGAGTACTCTACGGAGAAGCTGACAGGCCCATGATTCCATCTGCAGTAAGATAACCAAGTGTTTCCTCCAGTGTGTCTTCAGGACAGGCCACACTCCCCAGATGAGGCTCCATTTTAATGCTCTCTGACTCTCCACCCACATCCTGCCCTGGGGTGACTGAACAAGACTTTCTAAGTTCTAGTCACTGATTGTATAATTTGATTTTGATAAGGGTAAAGTAGCCTCACAGAACAGAGAAATTATCTATTTGTTTCTATTAGGATGATTACCATTAGATTATAAAGAAAGACACTCATACTAAACTGCTATCATAATTCCCACCGGGTATAGCCTTTCCTTTTCTCAGTCAAGAAAAGCATCATTTTTTATTCTTTGATCCCTCAAGTTTTCTTAATTCCCAGAGTCAAGTTCATGGGAAAACATTACTTACCAGGTTCATCATAAACAAATCCAACATCGATCTGGGAAAAAATAATTTAAAATAGTTCAAACAAATTTTACAATCAGGTCAGTCACTTCTAGAATCTATCATTATTATTACACTGAAAAAAATAAAGCTTTTGACTAGACAGCTTGCTGTAAGACCCATCATTTCCATCTTACTGTTTCTGTATATCCGATGCCTCCTCTGAGGTGTGACACATAGAAGGCTCGCAATCCATCATTTTGAATGAATAAGCTAGTCTCACAGCTGGAGGAGACACAGGGACCAGTGTGGCCTGGTTTGCATCGGACTTTTCCAGTAGCCCAGGAAGTCTCACATTCTGAGGAAACCCTCAGAGCCAAGTAAACCTGGGCCACGGTCACCATATGGGACTACTTATTAAATATTCCTCCACCTTTCCTCCAGTTAATTCTAACACTAATATTAACAGACCCTTTGATTNTGCAATCCATCATTTTGAATGAATAAGCTAGTCTCACAGCTGGAGGAGACACAGGGACCAGTGTGGCCTGGTTTGCATCGGACTTTTCCAGTAGCCCAGGAAGTCTCACATTCTGAGGAAACCCTCAGAGCCAAGTAAACCTGGGCCACGGTCACCATATGGGACTACTTATTAAATATTCCTCCACCTTTCCTCCAGTTAATTCTAACACTAATATTAACAGACCCTTTGATTAACAGATCCAATGCGCCAAGAGCTAGGTGCTTTGTATATTGGATCTCACCTCATTTTCACAATAATCTCAGCTTACAGATGAAGAAACTAAGCACCAGAGAGGTTTACAAGTGGCTAGTTAATGGCAGGCAGAGTATGAACTGACCCAAATCATCTTCTAAGACTTGCTTCAAGAAGTAGCCCATTCCGTGTGGAATCACTAAGAAGGCACAAGTCTTTATCAGTAAGTCCAGTGTGAACTGCTTGGAAAAGCACCTTGATTCTCTTCCCCGGTTTGGCTTGCCTGTCATACACCAGATTTATAATAACTGACTTAGTAGATAGAACTCGGGGGTACTGGCAAGTGGAGCGGGGTAGTGGGCATCTTGCCACAGGCAAGTACTCTTCCCTCTGTAGCAGTGCACTGGGCTTCCAGCCACAACAGGAACTCTGTGAAGGGCCCTGGTATGGCAGCTCTCTAGGACTAAGGTGGGACTAAGTGCTAAGTGCTATACTTTGGAAGTTGACTAGACTCCAGTCAGAGGATGCTCAACTGGCTTCTTGACCCCACAGCATTTGTGTCCAGTTTTCAGCAATGATCATGGCATCAATGCCTTATGTATAACCTTATGAATGTCACCAAGATGGGTACCCTGAGTCCTGGCCAGGAACTAGATTCCTCATTGTGAAAGTGCCCATTTTTGACCTAAGCTGAATGAAACAAACAGTGGACACCCACCTTAAACTCCCCCATCAGAGAATCTGCCCGAAGAGAATGGGAATTGTAAACCTGGAAGAAAAGAGAGTGGTGAGATTACCGGCTTCATCTGGCAGCTAGTGAGCACTCCCCTCCTACTCCGTGGCCCCCTTACCCGAATGCTGATGATCTCATCCATCAGTTCAGAAGGAGTCAGGTGGACGTTGTAGAAAAATAACTGTTGAAACAAAAAGGGAAAATGTTTGAATGTCAACAGGGATGGATTAAGGTTTAGTGAGATCTGGACACTAAAATTTGAGGGGCCTTCCTAAAAAATATACAAGACACAACCTCAAATTAGGTGTGACTGCATGAACCTACTGCAGGATCTTGGAAAAGGCTCTGAAGCTTAAGCATCATGAGCTTCAAGGTAAACTCTGTATATCAGAAAAAGGGTTAAGTAACAATTGTTCATAGCGTTTATTTAACTAAATAGAATTGTTCGCTTGGCACCAGATATCTAGTAGGTAGGGCTTCCCAGGTGGTGCTCATGGTGAAGAACCTGCCTGCCAATGTGGGAGATATAAGCGATGTGGGTATGATCCCTGGGTTGGGAAGATCCCCTGGAGGAGGGCATGGCAACACACTCCAGTATTCTTGCCTGGAGAATCCCATGGACAGAGGAGCCTGGAGGGCTACAGGCCATAGGGTCACACAGAATTGGAAATGACGGAAGTGATTTAGCCTCTAGTAGCTAGCTGAAGATCAAGGTTATTTCATGTGCTTAGGGCTTGCATGATCTGGAAAGGTGAGGTTAATTTTCTTCCATTTTTAATGCTACTATCTGTAATCAGTGACTAATGTTGCTCTTTCTAACAAAATACTTGTAAAGCCAACTCTACTCATTAGATACTGTTAGTGCCTTAGTAGAGTCAGTATGGACCACATTTTAACTCATTGTAACATCTAAGTTTAAGAAGGTTGACTCTTGGAAGATGAAAACTGGGTATGTAGAGGTTTTACCATAAAGTCAAAGTTTTATGTGCCAATAGACTTTAATCTTAAGAGAGAAAGACAGAGCATTTATTTAAACTGAGACTTTTTTTGCCTATATTTTCCTTAGAAATACTTAAAATTTATTTTAAATAAAAATGAAAAGAAAAAAAGAAATGTAAAAAAATGAAAGAATCATTGTAGTCATTTTGGGACACTGGCTTTTGGCTTTATTGCTCTCTTTTTTTAACTGCACTATCTGGAAGAAGGTTCTAGATAATGCAATACTTCACTCCTTAAAAGTACATTTGCGTATGGCTGAGTCCCTTTGCTGTTCACCTGAAACTATCACAACATTATTAATTGGCTATACCCCAATATAAAATAAAAAGTTCAAAAGAAAACAAAATTTAAATAAATAAATAAAAGCAATCACCAGTGGCAGGGGAGGGGATTATTTCCAAAAAGTAAAAACAATAAAAGTTTATTTTCAAAAAGTAAAAAAATTGGCACTCATCTCTGAAGAGCAAGAACATCTTTTTAAATAATGGAGCAAGGAGACCAAACCAGTCAATCCTAAAGGAAATCAACCCTGAATATTCACTGGAAGGATTATGCTGAAACTGAAGCTCCAATACTTTGGCTACCTGATGCAAAGAGCTGCCTCACTGGAAATGACACTGATGCTGGGAAAGACTGATGGCAAAAGAAGGGGACAACAGAGGATGCGGACAGAGGATGAGATGGTTAGATAGCATCTCTGATTCAATAGACAGGAATCTGAACAAACTCCAAGAGACAGGAAAGGACAGGCGTGCTGCAGTCCATAGGGTCACAAAGAGTCAGACACAGCTTAGTGACTGAACAGCAACAACATTATTATCACACCCCAAAAATTTAACATGTAACACAGTCAATTTTCAAATTCTTACACTTGTTCTGAAAAAAGTTCTTTTTAGCTTTTTTTTAAAACTAGGATTCATTCGAGGATCTTACGTTGTATGTGGTTGTTGTATCTCTCGAGTTTCCTTTTATCTAGAATGGTACTCCTCGCTTATTTTTTGTTATTTATTTCTATCAAGACCAGTTACTTTGCAGAGTATCTTACAATCTGGATTTTGTCAGTGTTTCCTCATTGTTAGATTCAAGCTGACCATTGGACAAGAAATAACACAAGTGATGCTGATTACTTCCATTATATCACATCAGGACACAGGCGTCCATCTGTCCCTTGGTGATACCAAGTTGAATCACTTGGTTAAAAATGTGTGTGTAAACTGGAGATTTTTTCATAAAATCTTTTTATTGATTTATGAATTGGTCTGTTTAGAAGCTCAGTTATTTGTTTTTTCCCTTTAGCTAAAACATCTAATTTCAAAAGTATTCATTAAAATGGTAAGTTCTGAGGTGGACTTCCCATTGATGTAGTTGAGTAAATGTCCTGTATTATAAATGTAGGGTAAGGGAGTTAGAGAAGGCGAGGTTCGGAAAAAGAAAGAGACTGGCACTTTACAGGAACAGATCACCTTTAATGAGGAGAGAAGGGGCAGCAGTCAGATTAGTGAGCTGCTGCACTAACCCAAGAGAAGAGTAAGTATATACAGGCATATATGTGGAGATGTACTGTCTTAAGGGGGCCTGTTCTTCTCCAAGGTTGTTTGGAGTAGTTATCTCTTAACACCTGGGGCAAGGAATTCTGGAGACAGGCCAGAGGCTGGACTGGTTGGGAGCTGGGCATAATCAACCTTAATGGCCTTTTTTTTTTCCTGCGAGAGAGTTCTTTGTTTTCTTAGAATGGTGGGGAGGGTTGGGAGGGGAGTTTTAACTCCAGGCTATTTTGAGATGCGTAACTGTCCATCAGTAAACACTTGGATGGGTGCTACGCTCTAGGCATCAAGTGTTCCATATTTTGTCCTTCCTGCAGTCCGGTCTTGTCCCCCAACATGTCTTTCACCCAGCCTTCCCTGAAGTCCGCTTCAAGTGCCCTGTCTCTAAACGCACCCACCTCTCATGTTAGCTTTGATACTACCTGCCTGCTGGTGTCTGTGATTCATCTAAGGAGAAGCCCGAAGTGAGAAGGAAATGGAGCCTCTGAAAAGCTGGGGGCCAAGTTGAACATAGGAAAACAACCAGGAGCACCACACAGAAAAAAAACCCGTTCCTTTTGTGAACAGAGAAAAAAAGAACCAACACCAGGGCTGGGATTACAGGCTGTTGGGAACTAAGAGGAACTGTGAGAGGAAGCTGTGGTAGGAAATGCCTGGCCTCAGAGATCATAGCATGAGGCCCCAAGAATCTCAGAAACATGGCTCCTTGGCAGAGTAAGGCTGGCATGTAAAAAATTCCCCAGATTTATCATTTCTCTTCACAGTCCTAAATGTGGAATTTCATGGCATTGAAGACAGCTGTCAAGGTATTCAGCATTTTTGAAGAGTGTTGCAGAAGAGGTCATCAGAACAGGCTATAATATCATTATGGAGGAAAAAACCCTTTCTGCTCATAATTGCTTCTTCTAACCTGTGTTGTTTTTATAGTCAAGTAGGTTTTGACACCTTTATAAAGTTAGGTTACTTAAGTCACATGGAGTCACCCGTTAGAGACATTTGCTAGTTAAAAAGAGCAAAGGCAGGTCCTAAGTGTTCTTTGTGGTCCATGGTAAGAGGTGCAAGGACCCATTTGGAAGGGCTCCCTCCAGAAGTTGTTGTAAAACCATCAGAAAGACACCGGGCTTCTCTGAGAACCAATAACAAGGCAGGCCATGTGACTCCAAGACCCAGGGGTTCTTAGCACAGAATGTTTAAGGCTGGAACTTTGTCCTCTGTGTACAGTTGAGTCTGTACAGGGGTTCCTCTCCCACTTGGGACTGTAGAGAAGTGGGTGGAAGCTAAGAAGGTACACATAAATAAAACAGACACACAAGGACATGCATTTGCCTGTTTACCTCATCAAAAAATGGATTGTTCCCTCGCTTGATTCTTGTTCGGTGTGTCTGGCCACAGATGTGGACTTTGACCACAGGCTTGATGTTGTTGCCACTTAACTGCCGGCCCTCGATCACTCGGACCCGGATCTGCAAGTACAGAAGGGGAGTCGTCACTGAACCTTTCCCAGCATGACGTGTAAGAGAATCCACAGGTGTCACCTTGGTTCGTTCACCCATAAGGACCACTGAAACCAGGCCAGCACAGCTTCGCAATGTACTGGTGCTCAAGGAGCGTCCACCTGCGCCCATTCTCGTGACGGGAACTGGGGTCAGGTTGCCAAAACCAAGAGCAGGCATGGGCTTGAGGTAGTCCAGAACTGGCCTGGGAAAGTGAAGGGCAGGGTGGAGGCTGCTGCCCAGTCAGCCTCCTACCTGGTCTTCCCGATCCCTGGGAGGTACTAACACCCTCCACGGCTATCTCCCAAGGAAGCAGCCAGAGCTGTGAGAAAACCCAGTACTTGTGCTTCCATTCCTTGATTAGCTCTTGGGCTTCCCTGGTGGCTCAGATGGGAAAGAATCTGCCTGCAGTGTGGGAGATCCAGACTTGATCTCTGGATCAGGAAGATCCCCCGGAGAAGGGAATAGCAACCCACTCCAGTATTCTTGCCTGGAGAATCCCACGAACAGAGGAGCCTGGTGGCCTACAGTCCATGGGGTCACAAAGAGTCAGACACGACTAACTCTCTCACTTCCTATCACCAAAGGGAATTTTATTTCTCTCAAGAGCCTCATCCGGATTGACAACATTTACTGCTGCTTGCAGAAGAAAGATGGGGAGCTCTTCTCATTGAGTTTATCCCCTTGTATCCCTTTTTACTGGTTAAGCCACTGCCCATAGGCAGAAGCTCTTCTAACAACACCACAGTTGCCAGAGCTGGACAACGCGGTGTTGGTACAGTAGGGATGTGGGGCCCTGGGGCTTTCCTACCTGGAAGTCCTGTGGCTTGTTAGACAGCATGCGCCGGCTGCTCTTCGCTTTCGTGAGCCTCCTGGCAAGCTGAGCTTCCGACACGGTCCCTCCTGGCCCCCTGGGTCCTGGGCCCCTGACCGTACTGTCCAACCTGTCCTCATCACCTCCATCTTCCTCCTCGTCTCCTAAAATACCAGAAAGGGATGCATTCAGAGACAGTCCTCATCCTGTATGAGTCTCAACATTCCAGAGAGTTTTCCATGCTGCTGAGGCAGCAGGTGAGGGAGACGCTTCTTGGTGACAGTGACTTGGGACAAGCTGTGACTCAGATACAGATTCTTTAGGCAAATGTGTTCACGTGCAACATGGCATTCATTCAGGCTGTCTTCAAGGTGACTAGGAGAATGCCAGAGGCCACAGGGAGCATGAGAAGAGGAGATGGTACGAATGGACCCAGCCAGACCATCACTCTGTTCTGATCTGGGAACCAACTTGAGGTCAGGGGTCTGCCTGTGGTTAGGATGGTGATGTGTGGAAATGCCGGGGAATTGGAGACTTCCTGGAGAGACCCACTCCGCCCTTCCCACTGCAGGCCTTTTCTCTAAAACTTTCCTTGTGAGGTCTTGCACTGTCTCCTTTTTGCCTGAATTTCCTGATCTCGAATGCCCTCTCCACCCTCATGGTAGATGAGAAACTGGCTCCAGTTTCCTACCAAGCAGACCAAGGTGGTCATCATACTCTTGCTCCACCCTCCCACCTGTCCCCTAGCTTCCCTTCACACTCAGTGGGGAAAACACGGTTCGAGTGAACCCCCTCCCATCCATGAGACCCCACTTTCTTTTGATTCTTTGAGGACCCTCTAAATGGTCCCCCTTTCAAGTCCCTCCAGTGGCTCCTTCCCCACTGGGACCTTCCCTCTGACTTCAAATATGCACAGATCTTTCTCTCCTATAAATAACAAACACCAACTCTGTCTTCCATGTTTCCTCATTTTATTACTCACAAATTTTCTGTAACTCAGTAACAAACCTCAGTTATTATTTTTTCCTAATACACAGAAAGTTCAAACTCCCGGTAACCTATACAATATAAGACTACCTACCTACCTACCTACCTACTAACTACCTTGTCTAAAAAAATACCAGCATTTGTACTCCCTACCTTTGGATCCTGGACCTCCTCCTTTACTGATGATCCCTTATGGAAATGGTACGAGACAATTTCCATATGGAGTCATCTGCCAGTCACTCACATCATAGTATGAATTAGTTCCATCCAACTGCCCCGTAGCATGGCTCTTGAAGCTTGGGCCTTGGAGTCATGCTGTCTGCGTGGGAATTCCAGTTTTGAGCTTATGTGACTCTGAGTAGTCTCTTAATCTGTTTCAGTTTCCTCGTTCGTAAAAAGGGGGAACTCATGGTATTTACCACAAGGTTATTGTAAAGATAAAATTAATCTATATGCGAGGCCTTTAATACAGTGCCTGGCACAAAATAGCACCCAACAAATTAATCTTTTTCTTTTTTTTCTTTAAACTTTTATTGAGAGGTCAGTTTTATTGGAGCCCTTTCTAAAGAGGAGTAGTGGGGTAGGGAAGGGAGGCAGTCAGTGAGCAGCACAGGGACGGGACAGAGAGTGAGAAACGGACAACCACAAGGAAGTCAAGGGTCTCCCCAGAGTTTAGCGCAGGAGGAACGTTCCTCCTCACCACCCCTCCATTCGTGCTCGTCCCATCTGAGTCTGGCTCCAGTTCCACAAAGACCAACCATGACCTCTCCTCGCTACGCTCAGGACCCATCCCCAAGTGCTCGTGCTTTTCCTTCCATGGCTTTGGACACCGGGGATCACACAATTCTGTGAATTGAGAAGCTCTACCCCTGGCACTTTTCAAGGTCTTCTGAGGCCCCCCTTTCTGTCTCCAATTCATCAAGCGTGCCTTCGCATTCTGTTCCTCTGCTCTCTGCTTCTTTGACCCACATTCTCTGGAGCCACACCTCAGTCTTCCAAGAAGTCACAAACTCACAGAATTTTGATAAGAATGGACCTTAAAGACCTTCAATCCAGGGACTTCCCTGGTGGTTCAGTAGTTAAGAATCTACCTGCCAATGCAGGGAACACGGGTTCAATCCCTGGTTCAGGAAGATTCCACATCCCATGGAGCAACTAAGAACATATGCTACAACTACTCAGCCTGTGCCCTAAAGCCCGTACTCTGCAACAAGGGAAGTCACCGCAGTAAGAAGCCTATGCACCACAACTTGAGTAGCCCCTGCTTGCTGCTAAAGGAGGAAACAGAACCAGGCTCTATCTTGAAAGCAGGANCCTCAGTTATTATTTTTTCCTAATACACAGAAAGTTCAAACTCCCGGTAACCTATACAATATAAGACTACCTACCTACCTACCTACCTACCTACCTACTACTACTAACTACCTTGTCTAAAAAAATACCAGCATTTGTACTCCCTACCTTTGGATCCTGGACCTCCTCCTTTACTGATGATCCCTTATGGAAATGGTACGAGACAATTTCCATATGGAGTCATCTGCCAGTCACTCACATCATAGTATGAATTAGTTCCATCCAACTGCCCCGTAGCATGGCTCTTGAAGCTTGGGCCTTGGAGTCATGCTGTCTGCGTGGGAATTCCAGTTTTGAGCTTATGTGACTCTGAGTAGTCTCTTAATCTGTTTCAGTTTCCTCGTTCGTAAAAAGGGGGAACTCATGGTATTTACCACAAAGTTATTGTAAAGATAAAATTAATCTATATGCGAGGCCTTTAATACAGTGCCTGGCACAAAACAGCACCCAACAAATTAATCTTTTTCTTTTTTTTCTTTAAACTTTTATTGAGAGGTCAGTTTTATTGGAGCCCTTCCTAAAGAGGAGTAGTGGGGTAGGGAAGGGAGGCAGTCAGTGAGCAGCACGGGGACGGGGCAGAGAGTGAGAAACGGACAACCACAAGGAAGTCAAGGGTCTCCCCAGAGTTTAGCGCAGGAGGAACGTTCCTCCTCACCACCCCTCCGTTCGTGCTCGTCCCATCTGAGTCTGGCTCCAGTTCCACAAAGACCAACCATGACCTCTCCTCGCTACGCTCAGGACCCATCCCCAAGTGCTCGTGCTTTTCCTTCCATGGCTTTGGACACCGGGGATCACACAATTCTGTGAATTGAGAAGCTCTACCCCTGGCACTTTTCAAGGTCTTCTGAGGCCCCCCTTTCTGTCTCCAATTCATCAAGCGTGCCTTCGCACTCTGTTCCTCTGCTCTCTGCTTCTTTGACCCACATTCTCTAGAGCCACACCTCAGTCTTCCAAGAAGTCACAAACTCACAGAATTTTGATAAGAATGGACCTTAAAGACCTTCAATCCAGGGACTTCCCTGGTGGTTCAGTAGTTAAGAATCTACCTGCCAATGCAGGGAACACGGGTTCAATCCCTGGTTCAGGAAGATTCCACATCCCATGGAGCAACTAAGAACATATGCTACAACTACTCAGCCTGTGCCCTAAAGCCCGTACTCTGCAACAAGGGAAGTCACCGCAGTAAGAAGCCTATGCACCACAACTTGAGTAGCCCCTGCTTGCTGCTAAAGGAGGAAACAGAACCAGGCTCTATCTTGAAAGCAGGATTCCATCTTGGGCCAGACTGTGGACTTTGAGCTATATGCTGAGTACCTATGGAAATGACCAGGCCCCTGGAAGGAAGAGCCCCAGGGCTCGTACCTAGACTCTCCATCCCTAAAAGAATACCCTAATTATCTGTGTAACCGAATAGAATCACATTCTATTATGCTTATTGTGGTATGAACACAGGCCTATTGATAATTGTCCACTGTTAACTACCTGGGCTTAAGGCATATGAATCATGGGTTAACTTTGATTGTATCTTTCTTTTCCTTTGCTGAGACTAGTTTCAGGGAATCTGGGGAGGTAGGTTTGGGCATGTATACTTAGGGTATGTAAGGTTTTCACAAAAACTGGTTGGGATCCTTGGCTAAGAGCAGACTGCCTTGAGCCCGCCAGTATAATGAACTGCACTCCACTATCTGCATTGTTCCTTCTGAGTGAGTTTGTTTCCAGGAACACGCGGCTGTAACACTGCAACTAGAAAAAGCTCACACAGCAATAAAGACCCAGTGCAGTCAAAAATAACTATGTAAAAGAAACTAGAAAAATCAAGAGCATAAACATAAAAGTTGTTTGTTTTGACAAAAAAAGATCTTCAATCCAATCTGCCCCTCACCCTGTTTTATAGGTAGAAAAACTGAGGTCCAAAAAGCAAAAACAACTTGTCGCACTATTAAGAACTTAGCTAAAACCAAGACCACATCCTCCTTCTCCCTCACTGGTTTATGACTGGACCTAGTAAAGGCAATGCTCTCTTCCTGGGTCCTCAACATCTTTGTCAGGACACCAGGAAACCCCAGAGAAGCCACAGGTGAAGGATGGCCACCTCTGCCCTCTACACAAGAATCTGGGCCTCTTCTTCCCTCTTCTTTTTTTTTTTTCTTCCTAAAAAACATTTTATTTCTATAATTGCTAATTTTACTTACATTTTTTGGCAACATTGTTAAAATGGTAAATTTTATCTGAAAGAACAAGCAGAACAGACAAGGAAACTCAAAGGGCAATAACAAAATAGTAATCCTAACAGATAATCAACATACTTGTAAACAAAACAGAGTGACATTGCCTTAAAAAATAAAGAGGTTATCAACAGAAAAACAGAACTGAAAGAACTCAGCTCGCTATTAACTATCTTTTACTTGCAGGCACAGAAACCGACTCTAGGTAACTCAGTTCTGAGAGAGAAGCAAAACCCTTGATGATTATCTCTTCCCAGCTTTCTGAAACACTGGCCTTGCTTTTTCCTCAAGCAAATTCCATTTCCTCCCAATCCAAAGAATTTGCAACCGCTGTTCTTCCTGGAACGCTCTTCCTCTAGGCCTGCAGGGCTTGCTACCTGCTTAATTGTTTGACATTTCCTTTGATCTATCCAGTTTCAACACTGTTAATTCACACAATGAAATCTCCAACCCTCTTTTTTTCTTCCTCCTCCTCCTTAGAGGTGCTTTAAGTTTCCACACTATTCGTCCCTCTCCAGTCTAAATTTCCTAGGTTTGGGACTTCCCTGGCAGTCCAGTGGTTACGACTCTGTGCTCCAAATACAGGGTGCATGGGTTTGATCCCTGGTCAGGGAACTAAGATCTCGCAGTTTGCTTAGCACTACTGCTGCTGCAGCTAAGTCGCTTCAGTCGTGTCTGACTCCCATAGATGGAGCCCACCAGGCTCCCCCGTCCCTGGGATACTCCAGGCAAGAACACTGGAGTGGGTTGCCATTTCCTTCTCCAGTGCAGGAAAGTGAAAAGTGAAAGTGAATTCGCTCAGTCATGTCTGACTCTTCGTTACCCCATGGACTAGCCTACCAGGCTCCTCTGTCCATAGGATTTCCCAGGCAAGAGTACTGGAGTGGGTTGTCATTGCCTTTTCCATTGCATAGCACAGCCAAAAGAAATAAAGTAAATTTCCTAGATTTTCTTCTTCCCTGTTCTTAAAGCAGCAGCCAAAGAAGGGCTTGCCTGCTGCCTGGATCCAAATTCTCAGGATGCCCTTCCTACTGTTCTCCACCAGGTGGGCTCTTCACCTCCCTCAAGTTCCAGATGAAATAGTCTTGGTCTGTCCCCCCCATTCCCACCAGATGGAGTGAATCCCCCTTCTCCAGTTAGCACTCATAGTTCTATCCTGTCCTCACCACATGGTCTTGCATCTGTTGGACTGTGGGCCTCCTACTACCATCCACTANGCTGCCTGGATCCAAATTCTCAGGATGCCCTTCCTACTGTTCTCCACCAGGTGGGCTCTTCACCTCCCTCAAGTTCCAGATGAAATAGTCTTGGTCTGTCCCCCCCATTCCCACCAGATGGAGTGAATCCCCCTTCTCCAGTTAGCACTCATAGTTCTATCCTGTCCTCACCACATGGTCTTGCATCTGTTGGACTGTGGGCCTCCTACTACCATCCACTATTCAAAAGCAGGGGGCTGTGGGGGGGGGAGGGTTCAAGATTGGGAACTCATGTACACCTGAGATGAAAAAAAAATAAAAATTAAAATTAAAAAAAAAAAGCAGGGGGCTTGCCCTTCTCTTCTTTGTGCCTGCCCCATGCTGGACATACTNGGGGGGGGGGGTTCAAGATTGGGAACTCATGTACACCTGAGATGAAAAAAAAATAAAAATTAAAATTAAAAAAAAAAAGCAGGGGGCTTGCCCTTCTCTTCTTTGTACCTGCCCCATGCTGGACATACTCCCTCCTTGTCCACAGCAGGGGCTTGATGAATGTGGAATGACGGCATCCTGGCCCTTACTCCAGCTTTCTGGTATCGTTCTCCAGCAGTTGGGCAAAGTTCCCACTTGGAGCTCAGGCGAGAGCACCCTGTGGCTAGGGGTTGCCCCTCTCAAACCTGGCTCCAGCCTTAGGGAAGCCCGGAGGGTCAGGCTCCCCTTGTGCAAACCTGTTTCAGACTGGGCAATGGCTGGGCCACATGGCTTTAAGTTTCCTCCACCTAAGATAAGGGCTTCCCTAGTGACTTGGTGGTAAGAATCCACCTGCCAGTGCAGAAGACATGGGAAATGTGGGTTTAACCCTTGGGTTGTAAAGAACCCCTGAAGGAGGAAATGGCAATCTACTCCAGTATTCTTGCTGGGAAAAATCCCATGGACAGAAGGGGCCTGGTGGGCTCTAGTCCATGGGGTCCCAAAGAGTCAGACAGGACTGTGCACGCACACATCAACTAAGATGAATGTCCTTGGGCCATCCTGGGCCCAAAAAGAATTTCCTCCCTGCTGTGGACTGTTCCATTTGGGGTTGGTGGTTATTTATGGCAGTTATTGTTACTGTTGTTCCGTCGCTCAGTCATGTCCAGCTCTTTGGGACCCCATGGACTGCAGCACGCCAGGTTTCCCTGTCCTTCACTATCTCCCAGAATTTGCTCAGACTCATGTCCACTGAGTTGATGATGCCATCCAACCTTCTTCTCCTGCCCCCAATCTTTCCCAGCATCAGAGTCTTTTCTAGTGCGTTGGCTCTTCTCATCAGGTGGCCAAAGCATTGAAGCTTTAGCTTCAGTCCTTCCAATGAATAGTCAGGGTTGATTTCTTTTAGGATTGACTGGTTTGATCTTGCAGTCCAAGAGATGCTCAAGAGTCTTCTCCAGCACTACAGTTTGAAAGCATCAATTCTTCAGCGCTCACCCTTCTTTATGGTCCAACTCTTACATCTGCACATGACTCCTGGAAAAACCGTAGTTTTGACTATATGAACTTTTGAAGGCAAAATGATGTCTCTGCTTTTTAATATGCTGTCTAGGTTTGCCATAGCTTTTCTTCCAAAGAGCAAACATCTTAATTTTGACGAGACAAAGAATTGAGGAACGTTAAAGCCCCCTCGGCGTGTCAATTTCATGGCTGTGGTCACTGTCTGCAGTGATTTTGGAGCCCAAGAAAAGAAAATCTGTCACTGTTTCCATTGTTTATGGCAGAAAAAGTGGTAAATCATAGCCCTTTGCAGTGCTGGGCTCTGAACAAACCCTAATCACTAACCTCTTGTAGGATGCTCCAGAAAGAGACTGCAGGAGACAAAGAGCCAATTCATTCTGGAAACACTTTCTGCTAGTCAGACTTTAGGTTGAAAGGAAGGATCAGAGGGAAACTACACCAAGTGATCCCTCCCACCTGCATCTCCGAGTAGCAGGAGAAGGTTTATTTGGGCAGGAAATTGCCCATTTATGTGGGGGGAAGCTGCACAAGACTAAACAATGCTGACACCCTAAGTGTTCCACAAAGAAGGACCAGGGCCCTTAGGGCACTGCCAAACTTCACACAGCACAAGCTGTTTCATTACCCAGCCTGAGCCGCTGTGCTGGCGTGCCCTGTATCGAGACCCAGGTGTACACTGAAGAACGGCTAGGAAGATCTGCAAAGTATGAGTGTTTCATAACCACAGGGAGCAGCAGTAAGTTAGGAACTGCTGACTGAATGGGAAGTTGCTGGTGGTAATTTATTCCTAGGGCTGTTGTAACCAAGTGGCACAAACAACCGAAATGTATTCTGAGCGACCCAAATCGCCAGATTCCAAAGCCAAGGTGTTGGCAGGGCCATGCTTGCTCAGAAGCCTCTAGAGGGAAATCCTTCCCTGCCTCTTACTAGCTGGTGGCTCCGGGCCTGTCCTTGGCTCATGGCAGCATCACTCTTGTCTCTGCCTTCTCCCCCATGTGTCCAGGGGTCTCACCTTTCCTCACAGGACACCTGTCATTGACTTTAGGGTCCGGTCTATTTAAGGATGACTTCATTTTAACAGATTACATTCTGGAAAGACCTTGTTCCCAAATAGTTCACATTCTGAGGTTCTGTGTAGACTGGAATTGGGGAGCAGGGGACACTGTTCGACCCACTACCCGGGTCATCTCTCAGATCTTTCCAGTTTGCTCCTTCTGGCACTCCAGTCCATAGTCTGCAGCCACACAGGCTGCCACAAGCCATGGATCACATCATGTCCCCTGCTCCCACTTCCTTCGTGTCCTTGCTTTTCTCCCAACCCCTTAGGTTATGGGGTCTAACACGGCAACCACGCCTCTAGGTGCCCCTCAATCCCTCCCTTGATCATATTCACCTGGTTCATTCGACTCTCCACTGACTACACTCATTCACAAGGACAACTGAACTTGGACACACACATTACTGGCCAGTGTCACTTGAATTTCATAATCTCAGACCTTCAGCGGACTCACAGGACTGACCAGGCATCGTACCACATTTCCAAGTTGTCCTAAATCTTGGTTTGAGATGGCCATAGATTGGCCAAGAAGGTCAAATCCCTCTACCCTTTCAAACTCCCACTTACTTTTACCTTGAAAGTGTCCAATGCTCTGTCCTCCTCACCATCAACTAATGACTCTACTTCTTATTTCATAGAGGAAACAGGCAATCAGGGTGACCAGGACCATCCTGACCAGCAAGCACCTTTATCCAAACACTTCCCATGCCTCTCATCTTTTCCACCTATGCACTCATTGGGTCACCATCCCAGCTAATCTTCTTTCATTCTGTAATGGAGACTCCTTTCTGTATGAATTTTTTTTTTTGGTCAATATTTACTATTTTTTGTTCCTAAACACAGCAACCTTGTTTTCCAGAGTCCTAGAATGTCAATCTCTGCCTGTGATATTAACTATGCTTCTCGTGACAAGGTCTTGTTAAACAGTGGTACTGGTACTGGTTAAGGTAGAATTTAATTACCCTGGGCAAAAGATCACTGCAAAATCAGGACCAAAAGTTGGTATGATACAATCAGTGCAAGTTAAAAAGTATGAAGCCGAACAGGAGAGACTAAATTTCTAAGCATGAAAATATTTTGAAGATGACATGCTGATTTATCTGGAATGTTGAATAATAACTTTGCTGGGTATCTAACATGCTAGAATAAATGTCTGCATTCAAGCGTGAGCAATTCATTTCTCTCCACTCTGGTTTTTGGGGGTAAATCACACTATATAGGCCCCGAGAATCTTATGGAATAGTTCCAATACATTGACCAAAACAAAGGTACCATAGAAAGGTCTGTAACTGAACAGCGATACAAACATGGGCTTGCACGGAAAGTCTGGCAGCATCTGATGTTTGCTATGTGCCCATCTAGGAAATGCTGCCCAAGAGCTCTGAGTCCGGACAAGAAAGCATTAACCAGATTAAAATGCTCAACTCTAGAGCTTCTCTTCTGAGCTCCAAAACTGGCCTTCAGGGGCTTCCCTGGTGATCCAGTGGCTAAGACTCCATACTCCCAATGCAGGGGGCCTGGATTCTATCTCAGGTCAGGGAACTAGATCCCACATGCTGCAACTAAGGGTTCATAGGCTGCAACTAAAGATCCTGTAAGCCACAAGGAAGACTGAAGATCCAGAGGGACACAACTAAGACATGGCGCAGCCAAATAAATTACTGAAATGAATAACATTTAAAAAACAAAAACAACATCAGCCTTCATCAGGATCCCCAGGAAGTTCCTGTTANGGATTCTATCTCAGGTCAGGGAACTAGATCCCACATGCTGCAACTAAGGGTTCATAGGCTGCAACTAAAGATCCTGTAAGCCACAAGGAAGACTGAAGATCCAGAGGGACACAACTAAGACATGGCGCAGCCAAATAAATTACTGAAATGAATAACATTTAAAAAACAAAAACAACATCAGCCTTCATCAGGATCCCCAGGAAGTTCCTGTTACCCATACAGCCTGGGGGGACTGCACTTCAGATCAACTAAATTAGAGTCTCTGAAGCTAGGTGCTGGAAATCTGTACATTTAAANTAATATTCTGGAAAAGGCAAAACTACAGAGACAATGAAAACATCAGTGTTTCCCAAAGGTTAGGGGGTGTGGCTGGGGAGAAGACGAATATACAAAGCACAGAAGATTTTTAGGGCAGTTAAAAATATTCTGCATGACACTATAATGACAGATATATAAATCATTATACATCTGTCCAAACCTTAGAATGTACAACACCACATGTGAGCTCTAACATAAACTATGGACTTTGGATGATTATGTTTTGTCAATGAAGGTTCATCCTTTGTTAATAAAAGAAAAAGTACCATTCTCCTGAGTGACGTTCATAGTGGGGAAAGCCATGCATCGGCGGGGGCAGAGGGTATGTGGGAAATCTCTGTGTAGTTTTCTCAATTTTGTGGTAAACCTGAAATCGCTCTTAAAGAGTATTTAAAAAAAAAAAAAAAAAAAAGAACCTTCAAATTGTTCCAGTCCCATAATCTATGGTCATAATTAGTTTCTTCAACTTGCAGAGCTGGATTTTTCTGAAAGTCTGCACTTCTGTGTTCTATCATTAATATTTCCAACTTCTTTGCACAACCCACTATGTGGATGGTAACTTTAAAAATCAATATCAGTAGTGGTGAACAGTGGTTACCACAGTAGGGTGGCACTGTGAGAGGTCTGTGTGTTCTTAGGTCTTATATTCCCTGTGATGTTTATAATTTTATAAGCAGATACTGCTTTTGAACTAAAAAAACACCCCCAACAAAGTCACATTTTAAACTTTGAAAAGATGTATTCAAATCAGAGGGAGTGGACTCATTACTTTTATATAAAATTGTAACATTTTTTAGAGTCAATTTAAGGGAAGTGATGGGACTTTGCTTTGAATGCAGATGGTGTTAATCTCTAATCAGAGAGCTAAGATCCCACAAGTCTCATGGTTCAAAAGCAAAAACATAAAACAGAAACAATAGTGTAACAGATTAAAGACTTTAAAAATGGTCCACATTAAAAAAAAAAAAAAGGAAAGTGGAAAAACCAATTTCTGGGCCTGATCGTCTGTATGTTAAAGTCTGAGATGGCAGGAGGTGTGGTTGCCTTGCTGTTATTTCTCTGTCTCACGTTTGTCAGTCCTATTTCCCCCAAGACTGTAAGCTGTCGGTTTTTTGTTCCTAGGGTCTTCCCTAGCATTGAGTTGTACTAAGGACTCAAAGATATCCTTGCTTAGTTGAACTGTCATAATAAGACAAAAAGAGTTTTATCTTAACACATCCAGATAATCTAGAACATTCAGTGTTTTTTAAATGTTGAAGAAAAGTTTCTTTTAGCCGGATTATGAAATCAATATTCAGAATGCTACCCTTAACCCAGTCATGGTGAAGGTTAATCTTGTAAAACAAAGACAGTACTTCCAGATCAAAGAAACCTGTTGACATTTTTTGAATAGAGAAATTTCACTGTCATTTCACACTTTAACGCAAAATTGTCCTGTGTACACAGCTCATCAACATCCTTTGTTTGAAATCCAAATAAACGGAACCCAAGTTCTGGCTCTTTTCCTATCTCCAGCCAGCAGTATCAGATATTAAAAAGAATTTATGAAGCAGATCTTGGCTACCCACCACAGAAGCTGCTAGGAGTTAGGTTCCGAAGAGAATGGGAGACTCAGTCCATTAGCCTTTTTGGAGCTCAGTGCTGCCCAGACAATCCATGAGCAAAAGGAGCCTCGGGCAAAGGGAGTCTGGATTCAAGAATTTTCTCCCTAGTGAGTTTAAAAGTTCAAGAGTTGGTGCTTTTCTCATTGCTAAGGAAGCAGCCTTTGCTCCAGGGAAATGGCATGTTTTCTGAGCTTGGGCTCACAGGGGTCCGTCTCAGGAGATGGGACCTCTGCCTATACTCCCAACAGCTTGGTAAACTACTTATTCTCAAAATCTTCCTGGTCCACTAAGACACAATCCGTTTTTTTTTCCCCCAGATATTTAAGAAGAAAGCACTTAGTCATCTCAGCGTGACTCAGATCATTCTTTTCTAATAGCTCTGCTTTTTAGAAGAAACAATTTGAATGTTCATAAAGATTGAGCTCATGATTACAAGTCATCCAGAATTATTTTTTTGTAATAATAAAAATAAAGACCACATTCATGTAAGACTTAGTCTATGACAGGCACTGGGCTGAGTGCTTTCTACGCATTATCTCATTTAATCTTTGCAGCCACATCATGATGTACTACTATGTTCTTTGCTGCTGCTGCTGCTAAGTCGCTTCAGTCGTGCCCAACTCTGTGCGACCCCATAGACGGCAGCCCACCAGGCTCCCCATCCCTGGGATTCTCCAGGCAAGAACACTGGAGTGGGTTGCCATTTCCTTCTCCAATGCATGAAAGTGAAAAGCGAAAGTGAAGTTGCTCAGTGAGTCCGACTCTTAGCGACCCCATGGACTGGAGCCCACCAGGCTCCTCCATCCGTGGGATTTTCCAGGCAAGATTACTGGAGTAGGGTGCCATTGCCTTGTCCGACCATGGTCCTTACCTTACAGTAAAAGAAAACAGAGATTCAGAAAGGCTAATGACTTAACCAAGGTCACACGGCTAATTAACAACAGACGCAGAATCTAACCTAGGCCAGTCTGACTCCAAAACCCTTGCTGTATCCATAATGTCATACCTTCAGGAAAAGTCTTGTCTCCAAACCTGGCTGAAAGTTCCTGGAGAGCAGAAGCTGTATCTTAAAGAATTTACCCCCCTCAGCACTGCAGCACTGAGCAATAAGTCAGAATACCCAACAACCAATTTCTTTACTCCATAAATATTCAATACTAAGAATCTGTGTGGTGCTAATTGACTGTAAACTATAAGTTTATGCTTTCTACTTGAATGAACCTCAGAGCTATTTTTTTTCCCCCTCTAAAGGCCCAGCTGAAAGGCTATCACAAAAGGGCTTATTATTCTGGCTCTTGAAATAGAATAAAGACAATGAAACTGCCTTTTATCTACCAGTATACAGGGGCTTCCCTGGTGGCTCAGACAGTGAAGAATCTACCTGCAATGAGAGAGACCCAGGTTCAATCCCGGGGTCGGGAAGATCTGGAGAAGGGAGTGGCTTCACTCCATTATTATGGCTCCACTAAATACTGGCTCTGCTCCAGTATTCTTGCCTGGAGAATTCCATGGACAGGGGGAGTCTGCAAAGAGTCAGACATAACTGAGCGACTTTCCCTTTCACTCTATAGGGTTGAATAGTGACCTCTCAAAAGTCATGCCCATCTGTAACCTCAGAATGTGACCTTGTTTGGAATAGGGTCTTGCAGGCGTAATCAAGTTGACCGGAGATCACACTGGATTAGGGTAGACTGAATCCAATGCCTGGTGTCCAAATAAGATGAGAAATTTGGACACAGACACACAGCACCATGTGATGACAGAAGTGGGGACTGGAGTGATGTGCCTACAAGCCACGGGACACCAAGAACTGGCAGCAACCACCAGAAGCTGGGACAAAAACACGGAACAGAGTCCTTAGAGGGAACCCACCATTGGACACTTTGATTCCAGCCATCTAGGCTCCAGAACTAGAGAGGACACATTTCCATTGGTTGAGCCACCAGTTTGTGGTACCTGATTACAGCAGCCTTAGGAAACTAAGAAACAGGAAACAAGAAGTGGCTTAGGGAAAATATCAGGGTAAGAAAAGGCACCCTGGTTCCCCCAATTCAGTGGTTCTGGCAGACAGCCCACCAGTTGGGGCTGCCTTTTTTGGGCCAGAAGGTACCCACTGTCCTTCCCAGGTCGGAGCAAAGGCTGATGACTGCAGCATCGGTGGAGGCGGCGGGAAGGAAATGGGCTGGACCACTCGGGCCATCCCCTCATGGAGCGCTGCTCGGGACCCCACTCTTTCCTCTGTGGTGCATCTGTCATCACTGCTATGACAGCAAAGGGAGCCACAGATGTTCCTGAGCCACTGTCAGGCCCTTGTGAGACCGAGAGAGTCAGAGGACCAAGCAGCGTGCCCGAGGTGCCACTGGCAAGAGGGTGAAGACAGAGTGCATTGCTGATGTGTTGGCGTCCCTATAAGAGGTAAGGGGATATGTCAGTCATAACTGTCTCTGAGGAGGAAGGAGCCAGGTAACTAATGCTGAACACACAACTTCCGGGTCAATAAATAAGTCCAAGCCATAACAGTGAGCCATCTGCAGGGTAGGTGCATGGGGGCAATGGGTGGGATGAGGCTGAGGCAGACAGCAAGTCACACAGGAAGGGGACAGAGGCTACGAGGCAGGAAAGGAGGGGCTGCTGCAGGTGCCGAGAAAACCCCTCAGGTGGTTGTAGTGCTGAGTTCTGAGAAATGCAGAGAAGAAAGGTCCTGAGAACCAAGACGGGCAGGAACCAGGGTTATGGCGCCCCTCCAGGAAGGAGAATGGCCAGGTGGCAGTGAGTGTGGCGGGGTGAGTGGGCCTTCCCTTCCTGGAGTGCACGGCGAGGCTGGGGAGACAGGGGCATCTGGTGACACACCTTCGAGCAGAAGAAGGCAGAGAGAAACGTGAAGCATCATGTCACCCTGGAAAGACACCAGGAGGAGGTGGGACTCCGCTGTATGAAAGGCCTGTCTTATAGATGTCCATCCACCTGTAGCCCCAAATTTACCCTGAGGCTCAACCCCATCCAGAGCTGCACCCTGAATGACCTCTTGGACCCACGTCCAAGAACAAGGAGCACAAGGTGGGTTGCACAGCCAGAAGCACTTGGTTAAACGAGAGAGGGGCTGTTGGGAGGTGGGAAGGGGTTGTGGCCAAGGGGGAGAGAGGGGTTCCAACCTGTGAGACAGGCGACTGAGCGCACAGCCTGGTGATGGTACATTTAGGAGCTGCAGACATGTGGAGAGACCACCCCTGAGACTCACAACCAGCTGACATTGTCCAGGGTGCAAGCTACAAACCCTAAGCAAAGCCTTGCCTGGGACCTCCTGCTGGAGTCCGTGTGCTAGGCGGTCTTGTGAGGCTGCTCAGTCAGGTACCCAGGCAGGAATCTAGGAGGCTTTCCAGAATAGACCCCCACTCATGTCCTGCCTTTTGTCTCTATAACAGCTTTAGTTAAAGAATAAATTTCATCAGAGAAGTGAGAACATGCAGAAAGAAAGAACAGTAAAGCCAGACAAAATAATAATACTTCAGCTATGAAGCAAAGTCAAAGACCTTTAGTTCTTCAAGGACTATTCAGATAATATTCTGAGCCATGTCCTTTGAGCTGTTTTGCAGATACTGGAACCCCAACCAGGAGGAAGTTCACTGTAAGCTGCCCACAAGCACATAGACCCCAGACTGGTTGGAACCAGAAGGCTGACTCCCAATTATCTCACCACCAACCAATCAGAAGAATGTCCACGAGCTGATTACACCCCACTCCTTGAACACTGTGAGACTCCTTACTACCTCCTCCAGGGTGAGACACACAGTCTTGAGGCATTAGCCAGGTGTGGCCCTTTTGCCTGGCAAAACAATAAAGCTATTTCTTTCTCCTTTATCCAAAACTCTTTAATCTGGCACCCATGTACAGAGGCTGAATTTCAGGAACGGCAAGGAACTGTCTCACTGTCTCTTCTTTAAAGGGTATTTGGTAGACTCTTGTAATGCTCCAATTCAGGGAAGCTCCACCTGCCTCTTGGGGCCCTATCTAGGCAGGCAGAGAGGTTTAGAGAGTCTGAAAGTGAATAGTGAAAGTGTTCATCACTCAGTCATGTCCAGCTCTTTGCGACTCCATGGAGAGTAGCCCACCAGGCTCCTCTGTCTATGGAACTCTCCAGGCAAGAATACTGGATTGGGTAGTAATTCCCTTCTCCAGGGGATCTTCCCAACCCAGAGATCGAAGCTGTGTCTCCTGCACTGCAGGCAGATTCTTTACTGGCTGAACCACCAGGGAAGCCCGTAGAGTCTGGTGACAAGGAAAGCTTTCCTGGTGTAGTCCTTGTGTCCCTTAGTAGATTCCCCTACTAAAGCCACAGGTGGGCCTTCAGGACAGTCAGCTTACCTCCCATGCCTGGCAGGCCGGTCCCACCGGGGTCATTTGGATGTGGAGCTGAAGGTGGATGATAGCCAATCACCAGGTCAATTGTTGCCTGGGTAGAAAAATACATTGCAGATAGAATCAGCACAGGGCATCAAAATGCTTCAGACACAACACAAATCAATTCAGCAGCAGTAAAGGTTTTCAAAGGGGTGAGCAGGGGCATGGGAAAGTGAGGAGAGAGAGAGAAGGGACACCCTCCGTGTCTTCCCAAAAGCGAGCCCAGGTGAACTGGGAACACCTGTAAAAGCAGGTACCGGGTACAGGTTGCCAAGTGTATTATTGCTAAGGGGCAGCCTCATAAACCGGAGGAAAGTTGTGACAAGCAAGCGTGAACTTGTCATGAGCCTCCTTCCTAGGCTACAGATGGCCTCCAATCACAGAACTACAGTCCCAGAGGGTCATTCTAAGTGATTAAGGTTTTTGTTCGCTCACCGACATCATTGTTAATTGCTAAAATTTATCTTTACACTTCTCTCCAAAAAGATTATGTGGCTAACGAAAAGTTATAGAATAATGTGATTCATAAAATGGGGTTCAAAAAAGGGAAACAAGTCCGATGAAAGAGGAAACAAATATGCAAAATATGAAGCTGAACATAAGTACCATTCCTCTTGCATTAAATATGACCCCAAGTTGGCTAGAAGCCAAGGCAAGTAGAAAAAAAGAAAATGTTACATAAACTTTCATTATCAGAAAGGCAGAAACATACTCAACTCATTAGAGGAAATAAAATTATTTCCATTTAAAAAATCTGAGTTAAATTTCTCATGTGGATCATTATTTTAGTGCAGAGTTTCCTATACTTTTATATTTAGTGAACTGATAAAATTTCAAAAGAGTTTGCTAGTGGGACTCAACATAGGGTCACTAATTTTATTTTGTCAAACATATGCCCATAACTACCATCTACTATTATAAGCATTTCACAAAATAAAGGATCTCAACAGCAAAAATGAGGAAGGATAAATCTCAGAATAAAAGATGTCCTTTGAAAATAAGAGTGGGGCACACTCACACTCTACCCAGGTTATCAGATAAAATATAGGGCATAAAATTGGAGACATACCTATCCTACAAAGTGATTCATTGTTTATCTGAAATTCAAATTTAAATGGGCATCTCCCACGCTTTCATTTGCTGCTACTTTTGCTACACTTGGTAAACTCTAACACACACACACACACACACACATTATGTATTGCCCTGTTTTTTCCCACCTGTCTAGTCATCAGTAAATATTCCCACATGGATCAGCACATTCTTTGACAACTTAAGAGCTATAACCCGGGAGACATTGAACAGGAAAGTAAATGATGTCTCTGACAGCAGTTTCTTGGCAAATACAGAATTGGAAGAACACTGTCTCATGGCTACAAGGGAACAATAGGAACACTGAATGCAATTCGGGGCTCAACTGCCAAACTTAATCCAAGAATTCAACTTTCAAACCCTAAAAGAGTCCATGAATGGCTTGACCATCAATGGTCAAGAGGCCATCACTGGTTTCCCGATAACCTCAGGATTCTCAGAGGTGCTGAAGGACCCCTAATGGGGGTGAGAAGATACCAGGCGGCCAGGACCCTACACTTCCTTACTCCATTCAATCACCACAGTTCTGCCATTTCAGGGTTCTACATATGCTTTCCTTCCCTGGTATAAAGAGAAGGAAAACACCCAGAAACATCACTGCCTTGTAACATCTTCCCTTAGTATCATTTCTCTCAGTTAGGTTTTGTGTAGATAGATGAGAGCTGATATTCCGAATTTACACTTTATGATTAGAATGCTAATTAAAAGCAATCCTATACGTTTTGGAGACTAGATAAGCAAAACTGACATTCCTAATGGGCACTAATGTATTCTTGCCTACAGGGGGGGCCTCTTTTTACTTTAAACTTTCTCCCATTTGCCCAGGCTCCCATGCAAAATAAATTGTTCGGAAAATGAAGGTGTCACAGAGGTTAACAAGTCAAGCTTTATGAGTGCCTGGTAGCAATCTTAAGAAATCTGAGGGGATTTAGCTGGTGGTTCAGTGGTAAAGAATCCACCTGCCAATGCAGGAGACATGAGTTTGATCCCTGGTCCAGGAAGACCCCACGTGGTGCAGAGCAACTAAACCCACGAGCCACAACTACTAAGCCTGTGCTTTAGAGTCTGAGAAACACAGCTCCTGAGCCCATGTGCTGTGACTACGGAAGCCTGTGCACCCTAGAGCCTGCGCTCAGCAAGAAGAAAAGCCACTGCAATGAGCAGCCTGTGTGCCGCAACCACAGAAGAGCCTGTGTAGCAGCGAAGATACAGCACAACCAAAAAATTAATAAAAAAATTTTTTTAATCAGAGAGTTGTGATACTTGAGTCAAAGTTTTTTTATAGCACATTTCAGAAAGTCTCTCTCTCTTCTGGTTTCATATCAGACAATATCAGTGTATACTTTTTTAGAGAGGCCGTGATCAGAAAACATCCAGTTGCCAACGTAATTATAAAGATCATGATATGAACATCTTGATATCCTGGTCTAATATTAATGAACTACCTTCTATAGAATGTTTCAAAGTGTGTCTGACACACGAGCTACACTCACCACGCAAACATTAACACCTAAGTGAATACGCACAGAGCTGTACCAAGCGAGGGTCCCACTCAAGCTATAGCATTCTGCCACAGAAAATCAAGTTTAGCTAACCTGCAGTATTGTCAGTAAAAGTACAGGATGAAGCCATATCATTTGCACATACACCTATTTATCTCAACAACAATAGGTTTGTGCATGTGTGTTTGTGTGTGTAGTGAGCTAATTATGATGTCACTCTTATCTTAACGAATCTTTGTGCTTAACCATCTCACTTCAAAGCCATTCGACAAGAGGGAAATGCTCACCCCAGTCTCTTGTCCCCTTTCGTTTAGCAGGGAGATCAGTTTGTAGGGCAGTGATCTGCTCTGGTCACCCATCAGGTCCTTCAGGGCTATGGTGGCCGTGCCAATTAACCTGCAGGGGAAAAGAGAAAGCATACAGTAAACTACATAAGAGGCACATTTCCATTTACTCATGGGACCTCTCAATTCTCTTACTGTTCATATGTTATCATTAAAAATCACTCATAACAACTGTGGGCCATTTTGTGCTCTCCTTAGCAGGATATTTTGACAGCAATCACATATTAGCTATCACTTCTCAAAAACAAGTAGTCATTTCAAGAGTCATCCTAGGATGCCTGTGATATTTCAAATGAAATCAGTGTGTGAGAGACAAAGCCCTGAAGAATCCAGGGAGAGAGAAAAACAGGGCAAAGTTTAGGCACTCTTCTGCAATGGAAATTTTTTTTTTTTAATTTTAGGTGTCTTTTTAAATTTTTTTAAATATAATTTTTATTTTTTTCCATCTCAGGTGTACATGAGTTCCCAATCTTGAACCGCCCCCCAACCTCCCACCCCATATCAACTCTTGCAATGGAAATTTAAAACAACTCACAAAACATTGCCTACTCGAGGGTGAGACGATATGAGAGAATAGCACTGAAACATGTATATTTCCATATGTAAAATAGATGACCAGTGCAAGTTCGATGCATGAAGCAGGGCACTCAAAGCTGGGGCTCTGGGGCAACCCAGAGGAATGGGGTGGGAAGGGAGGTGGGTGGAGGTTTCAGGATGGGGGGACACTGTACACTTGTGGCTGACTCATGTTGATGTATGGAGAAAACCACCACAATATTGTAAAGTAACTAGCCTCCAATTAAATAAATTTAAAACAAAACAAAAACAAACTACCTATTGTAAAAATCATCCCAAGTTGACCTTCTTGAAGTGTAAAAATAGGTTGCTAGTTTACTGACGGGAGACCTTGTTAACTAAATCCTATGGAGCATCATTCAAAAGTTGGATGTATGTACTTATCTCTCTTCCAAGACCCCAAGGGATTATATTCAGCCTCTACCACTTAGCCATCCACCTCTTGTATTTTTTTGTTATATTCATTCATTCGTTTTATTCATTCATTAGTGATAACATACAGTACTTGCCTTTTTCTGTCTGACTTTTTTCACTCACTAAGCAGAATATCCTCTAGGTCTGTCCCTGTTGTGCAAGTGATAAAATTTTGTTCTCTTTCATGGTTAACATTCCATTGAGAGAGAGAGAGTGTGTGTGTGTGTATGCCACATCTTCTTTANCTGACTTTTTTCACTCACTAAGCAGAATATCCTCTAGGTCTGTCCCTGTTGTGCAAGTGATAAAATTTTGTTCTCTTTCATGGTTAACATTCCATTGAGAGAGAGAGAGTGTGTGTGTGTGTATGCCACATCTTCTTTAGTCATTCATCGGCTGATGAGCACTTTGGCTGATGAACACTTAGGGGTGGGTGGATGGGTGCGTGGGTGCGTGTGTGCGTGTGTGTGTGTGTGTGTGTATGTGTATTTGTATGCGCCACATCTTTAGTCATTCATCAGCTGATGAACACTTCGGCTGATGAACACTTAGGTTTGCTNCAATCACATATTAGCTATCACTTCTCAAAAACAAGTAGTCATTTCAAGAGTCATCCTAGGATGCCTGTGAAATTTCAAGTCACAAATGAAATCAGTGTGTGAGAGACAAAGCCCTGAAGAATCCAGGGAGAGAGAAAAATAGGGCAAAATTTAGGCACTCTTCTGCAATGGAATTTTTTTTTTTTTAATTTTAGGTGTCTTTTTAAATTTTTTTTAAATATATTTTTTATTTTTTTCCATCTCAGGTGTACATGAGTTCCCAATCTTGAACCCCCCCCCCACCTCCCACCCCATATCAACTCTTGCAATGGAAATTTAAAACAACTCACAAAACATTGCCTACTCGAGGGTGGGACGATATGAGAGAATAGCACTGAAACATGTATATTTCCATATGTAAAATAGATGACCAGTGCAAGTTTGATGCATGAAGCAGGGTACTCAAAGCTGGGGCTCTGGGGCAACCCAGAGGAATAGGGTGGGGAGGGAGGTGGGTAGAGGTTTCAGGATGGGGGGACACTGTACACCCGTGGCTGACTCATGTTGATGTATGGAGAAAACCACCACAATATTGTAAAGTAACTAGCCTCCAATTAAAATAAATAAATTTAAAACAAAACAAAAACAAACTACCTATTGTAAAAATCATCCCAAGTTGACCTTCTTGAAGTGTAAAAATAGGTTGCTAGTTTACTGACGGGGGACCTTGTTAACCAAATCCTATGGGGCATCATTCAAAAGTTGGATGTATGTACTTATCTCTCTTCCAAGACCCTAAGGGATTATATTCAGCCTCTACCACTTAGCCATCCACCTCTTGTATTTTTTTGTTATATTCATTCATTCGTTTTATTCATTCATTAGTGATAACATACAGTACTTGCCTTTTTCTGTCTGACTTTTTTCACTCAATAAGCAGAATATCCTCTAGGTCTGTCCCTGTTGTGCAATTGACAAAATTTTGTTCTCTTTCATGGTTAACATTCCATTGAGAAAGAGAGAGAGAGTGTGTGTGTGTATGCCACATCTTCTTTAGTCATTCATCGGCTGATGAACACTTTGGCTGATGAACACTTGGGGGTGTGTGTGTGTGTCTGTGTGTGTGTGTGTCTGTGTGTGTGTGTGTGTCTGTGTGTGTGTTTGTGTCTGTGTGTGTGTGTGTGTCTGTGTGTGTGTGTGTATGCGCCACATCTTTAGTCATTCATCAGCTGATGAACACTTCGGCTGATGAACACTTAGGTTTGCTTCCGTATCTTGGCTATTGTAAATAATATTGCTACAAACATGGGGTGCAGATATCTCATTGAATTAGAGTTTTTGTTTTCATTTTTTTTGAATATATATCCAAGCAGAATTGCTGGATCCTATGGTAGCTCTATTTCTAGTTTTTTGAGGAACCTCCATGCTGTTCTCCATAGAGGCTGCACCAATTTACAACAATGTCCTGGGCTTCCCTTTTCTCCAGATCCCTGCCACCATTTGTTACCTGCGGTCTTTCTGATGACGGCCAGGCTGACAGGTGTTGAGTGATATCTCACTGTGGTTCTGACCATCTGCCTCAGTGCACACAACACACTGGTGCAAAAGTACACCTGTGTTCCTCCTCACCAGAGTAAAGCTCCTGGAAGTGTTTCCTGTTGTTTATTACTCTAACCCCAGAGCCTGGGACATAGTTTTTTTTTATTAATAGATATTTACTGAATGAAGGAAAGAAACATTTTTTTGTAGTCAGGACACATGATCAAAAAAAAATTTTAGAGAACACACATCCCCAGGGAGTTAGTCAATACAAAAGTGTTACCTGTGGAATACAGTCTGTAAATTGGGGTTATAAAGTATTACATGATATGAGAGTGGGTGAATTGAAGGAGTTCCTTTTGTGAGTTAAAGTCGCTCAATCGAGTCCAACTCTTTGCAACCTCATGGACTATACAGTCCATAAAATTCTCCAGGCCAGAATACTGGAGTGGGTAGCCTTTCCCTTCTCCAAAGGAGCTTCCCAACCCAGGGATCAAACCCAGGTCTCCCGCATTGCAGGCGGATTCTTTACCAGCTGAGCCACAAGGGAACCCCAAGAGTACTGGAGTGGGTAGCCTATCCCTCCTCTAGCGGATCTTCCCGACCCAGGAATTGAACTGAGGTCTCTTGCATTGCAGGTGGATTCTTTACCAACTGAGCTATCAGGGAAGCCCTTTTGTGAAATGTAATAAAAAACCAAAGAGAGTCCAGGGGTGTGCTCTCAGTATAGACACTGAAAAAGGAAAATAGACATGGTAAGAATTTTTAAATGTTATTTACTTGTAACTTGTCTATATTTGCAGTGACTTATACCAACCAATAGCAGATATGATAGCATGGAATAACATTAGAATAAATGAGAAAGCGGAACATCAGGTCTTCAAAACGACAGAAGAAATTCCTTATATCAAAAAACCCATTGTGAAGAAACTCTAGTTGAGAATTAAAAAAAGCTTTGTGCTTTCAAGGCAAAAACAAACTCAAGAATGTTCCCCCTGTGGAGAAATATTCATTGTATTTAAAAATGTAGAACCTTTTCTTTTAAAAATCAGGAAGTGAAAGTTGATGTCAACATAGAGACATTATTTTTAAACTGACATATATTGGTATTCTCCTCCCCCACTCAGACCTCAGAAACTGGGCCAGACTGTAGATCTGGGTTCTATCATCCAACCACACATGTCCAGTGACTCGGAATAAGTGACTTCACTTTCTGTGCGTAGGTACATTGTGCTGTGCTTAGTCACTCAGTCGTGTCCTATTCTTTGTGACCCCATGGACTGTAGCCCACCTGGCTCCTCTGTCCATGGGATTCTCCAGGCAAGAATACTTGAGTGGGTTGCCATGCCCTTCTCATAGATATACTGCACAAGACCAAAGACTGCGATGGCACCCTGTATTACATAATTTACCCAACAATGTGAACCATTTGCACATGGTTTCTTGGAAGAGTGCACCAACTTGGACCAAATACACACACAACATTAAATCAACCATGATGAGTTCTTATCTCTTCTAATATCACAAGTAGAGTCAGTTAATGACAATGGAAAAGAAAAATTTTGCTTCCAGAGGATTAAGAGTGAATTTTCCAGCCCTTTGAGGTCAATACAGAAATTAGTTCTCTATGTTAATGCTGAGAATGATGGGACCTTTACAGAGTAATTTTTCAGATAAGTATGTTCATTCAATATGTTAGTTTGCTTTTTTAACATGAGTATGTTTTCTTCTCATTTGTATTTTTATTTTCCTGATATATTAAGGACAAGGGGCTGTCCAGGACTCCATCTCCACCTGATAAAACAGGGAAGCATCACACAAAGTGAGAATGCTTCAAAATCTCTTCCACATCTCCCTCAGCCCCACAGGGTATGAGTTTTCATGAACTTCTCTCCATATTTTAAGACAGCAGGCCAAGGGGTTGGCCAACTTGTTTTGTTTTTTAAAACAAGAAAAAAATTTGAAAACTTTCTCCAAACATACAAGACATACAGATGGCCAACACATGAAAAAAATGCTCAATATTAATTATTAGAGAAATGAAAATTTAAACTACAATGAGGTGTCACCTCACAATGGTCAGAATGGCCATCATCAAAAAATCTAAAAATAATAAAAGCTGGAGAGGATGTGGAGAAAAGGGAACCCTCTTGCACTGTTGGTGGGAATGTAAATTGATATAGCCACTATGGAAAGCAGTATAGAGATTCCTTTAAAAACTAGAAATAAAACTACCATATGACCCAGCAATCCCACTACTAGGCATATACCTCGAGAAGGTCATAGTTCAAAAAGACACATGAATCCCAATGTTCACTGTAGCACTAATCGCAATAGCCAGGTCATAGAAGCAACCTAGACGTCCATCAACAGATGAACGGCTAAAGAAGTAGTGGTACATGTATGCAAAGGAATATTACTCAGTCATAAAAAGGAATGAATTTGAGTCAGTGAAATGAGGTGAATGAACCTAGAGCCTGTTATATCGAATGAAGTAGATCATAAAGAGAAAAACAAATATCATATATTAACACTTACATATGAGATATAGAAAAAAATAGTACCGATGAACCTCGTGCAGGGCAGGAATAGAGATGCAGACATAGAGGAGAGATTTGTGAACACAGTGGGGGAAGGAGAGGGTGGAACAAATCGAGACAGTAGCACGGACACATATACACTGCTGCTGCGACTGCCGCTAAGTCGCTTCAGTCGTGTCCGACTCTGTACGACCCCAGAGACGGCTGAATAAAATGGGAAACCACTGTATAATGCGGGGAGCGCAACCAGGGGCTCTGTAATGATCTAGAGGGGACAGGGTGGGTGGCTGGGAGGGAGGCTCAAGATGGATGGGATGTATGTATACTTATGGCTGATTCACACTGTTATATGGCAGAAACCAACACAACATTGTAGTTATCCTCCAATTAAAAATAAATTGAAAATAATAGAGCCCAACAATGAGGCAAATTCCTTTGTCAAATGTCTGATGGAAAAATCAATCAAGTGGAATTATTTATTTTGGTAGCCAACTGTGACAGCCTGAAAAGATATGTTTTTGTTCCTTCAAAGTAAAATTAAAGTTAGAAAATGTTCAAGTCTGAAAAATGTGACAACTACAAGTTTAAAAGTTACCCAACTGGTACTCACCCTGAAAGACATGGAAACAAAATGGATCTTCTTCCTCATGCTTCCATGATTCATAACCTAACTTTATGATTAAAATTATAATATTGTACATTGAACATGTACTGATTTGCTTTTGCTAAAGCTTAAATGACCTGAATCTTTATTAACAATATTTAAGTCACAGAACAAAACAAAAAACACATGATGGACACTGCTGAAGTAGAAGATGGTCTGGTCTGGACATTTATTAACATCCACCCCAGGTCGGTAGGTGCACAATATGCTACTGAAGATCAGTGGAGAGGTAACTCCAGAAAGAATGAAGGGATGGAGCCAAGGCTAAAACAACACCCCGCTGTGGATGGGACTGGTGATAGAAGCAAGACCCGAAGCTGTAAAGAGCAACACTGCATAGGAACCTGGAATGTTAGGTCCATGAATCAAGGCAAATTNTTTTTTTTTTTTTTTTGGTCTCTCTCTCCCCCAAGCATGTGACATTCAGGAAAGCAACAACTTTGTTTGAAACAGATGAGAGCTCTCAGGTTAGCCTGCCAGGCTTTACTGCCATGTTAAAATAGAGGAGGCATAAAGTAATGAGGCCTGAACCAGCCTGGTAGGTGTGACCAAAAGTAAGAAGCCCATGGCACAGCAGAAAGAAAGGAAAGTAAGGTCTGGAAAAACAGACTGGATGGGAGGTAAAAGGTGGAAGATCCAGAGAGACCTGACTAAGGTTTTGAGACCAGTGGTCACTCTCCACCACTCTGGTGGCCACCAGCCACATTTGGAGAGGAAACACTTAAATTGTGGCTAGTCTGGACAGAGATGTGCTGTTGGTGTGAAATACACACTGGATTTCAAAGACTTAATAAGGAAATATGTATGTGAAATGTCTTGATTTTTAAAATATAGATTATATAGAAATGATAATATTGGATATATTCAGTTAAATAAAATNCCAGCCACATTTGGAGAGGAAACACTTAAATTGTGGCTAGTCTGGACAGAGATGTGCTGTTGGTGTGAAATACACACTGGATTTCAAAGACTTAATAAGGAAATATGTATGTGAAATGTCTTGATTTTTAAAATATAGATTATATAGAAATGATAATATTGGATATATTCAGTTAAATAAAATATAGCATTAAAATTCTCATCTGTTTCTTTTTGTTTTATAACATGACTACTAGAAAAAAACCTTTTTTTTTAACATTTATTTCTTTAGCTATGTAGGGTCTTACTTGCGGCACACTAGTTGCCCTGCAGCATGTGGGATCTTAGTCCCCTGAACAGGGAACAAACCCATGTTCCCAGCAATGGAAGGTGGATTCTTAACCACTGAAACATCAGGGAAATCCAGAAAATATTTAATTACACATGCAGCCTGCACGTATTTCTATTGGAGAGGGCTGGTCTAGAATACAAACAGTGGTACCACTTGCAGAAAGAGGAAAAGAAGAGAAAGGAACATTAGTAGTAACAGATAGAAGATTATAGTGAGGCTCAACTACTTGCTTTCCTAGAACTTTGAAATCAGTGAAATAAAACTGTCCTCGGGGAGTTGAGTTGAGGCTAGAAAATCACATACTGGCTTCAAAGCTGAGATGTACAGCATAACCTTAAAAAGCTAGGATACAGGATGCTTGGGGCTGGTGCACAGGGATGATCCAGAGAGATGATATGGGGTGGGAGGTGGAAGGGGGTTCAGGATTGGGAACTCATGTACACCTGTGGTAGATTCATGTCAATGTATGGCAAAACCAATACAGTAATGTAAAGTAAAATAAAATAAAATGAATCAGACTGGAAAAAAATGCGTTTTTTTGATCTAAGAGAGTAGGGTCAAAACCTGCCAAAATGTATTTATGTAGCTTAAAGCGGGGAGTGGGGGGAAATGCATCAGTCACAAGAGGCAATGGTCAGCAATGCTACACGGGAGAAAGCATCTTGTGAAAAGTGACACAGATACTATCTATCCAAGCACTGTCCAGGCTATCAGTCTGATGCCAGGAAGCAGAAGACCCCAATGACTAGGATGACCATGTATCTTACTGTCCAACCCAAGTCACTGCTGACAGCAAAAGGGACATAATAAATCATTGTGCTGGGATAATAAACCAGGATGCTCCAAGGTAAATCAGAGTATATAGTCACCCTATCTCAACTAATTTATTCTAATTTATTGCTCTCATTGCAGCCTTCTGATCATACCAAATGTACATGAGGCTAAGACATACATCTGAAAATAAATTCACATTACTAAACACTGGGATGCTTCTTCAACTGATATGGGCATTTATTACCAGGCTTCTTACCCTCTCCCCCAATCCTGTTATTAACAGTACATCTTATAGTCAATGATGTCTTATAATCAAAAATACAGAGTAATTTGGTTTCCCACGTGATACGACATGAAGGAAAACAGACATTTCTCCAAAGTAGACAAACCGATGGCCAGAAGGCATATGAAAAGATGCTCTATGTCACTAATTATTAGACAAATGCAAATCGAAACTACAATGAGATATCGCTTCACACCAGTCAGAATGGCCATCATCAAAAAAATTTACAAATAACAAATGCTGGAGGGAGTGTGGAGAAAAAGGAAGCCTCTTCCATTGCTGGTGGGAATGTAAACTGGTATAGCCACTACAGAGAACAGTATGGAGGTTCCTTAAAAAAACAAAAATAGGGCTACCATATGATCCAGCAGTTCTACTCCAGGGCATATATCTGGAGAAAACCACACTTTGAAAAGATACACGCACCACAGTGTTCTCTGTGGCACTATTTACAATAGCTAAGACATGGAATCAACCCAAACATCTACTGACAGGGACAAATGTATACAGCAGATGTGGATGTGGTACATATATACAGTGGAATATTAGCCTTTAAAAAGAAGGAAATAATGCTATTTGCAGCAACATGGATGGACCTACAGATTATCATATCAAGTTAAGTAAATCAGAGAGGTTATTGTATGATATCACTTAGATGTGGAATCTTGAAAATGACACAAATGAACTTAACAAAACAGAAATAGACTCACAGACTTAGAAAACTTATGGCTACCAAAGAGTAAAGGTGGGAGAAGGGGAGGGGTAAATTAGGAGTATGGGATTAACATATATACACTACTATATTTAAAACAGATGCTCAGCAGGGACCTACTGTGTAAGCATAGGAAACTCTAGTCAATACTCTGTAATAACCTATATGGGAAAAGAGTCTGAAAAATAGATATATGTTGTTGTGCACTTGAAACTGACATTGTAAATCAACTATAATACCCTAATACTGTAAATCAACTGTACCCTAATATAAAATTTTTTTTAATTTTTAAATTTATTAATCAGAGAGCAGGAATGCCGTCCTCAACCAGGCAATTAATTTCCATTGGAAAATAATAACTATTATGGTTTTAGAATTGAACAATTTGAATTTGACTTGATAACCTAAGACTGCATTCTGAGTCTAAGGCCAAAATCTAGATCAAGGACTGGGGTGAAGTTACTGGGGTCATTCTGTCCCATGGGAACCTCACCTTTACCCAGGAGACAACACTCTGAACCATTCCTGATCACTACCATGATTCTTCCCCGTCTGAAACTGGTAGAGGCAGTAAGACAAGGAATCTGGTTTCAATTTGTGGGACATTAAAATGGAAGCAATGCTGGAAAGAGAACTTGAATGAGATGTACATGGGGTACACGTAATCAGAAGAAGAAATGATTTTGTGTCCAATAAAGCTAGAGTTTGGATAAACCATCAGTGCCTACATACAATTAACAAAGAAACTGCAGGAGTGTGAACAGCTTTCTCTGTAAGTACCTGCTGGATACAAACTGGATAGACTAGCGGTGGCTTCATGTTTCCAACCTCTTAGGAGTACAGCAATCACAGTGATTGATCAGCTACGTCTGATGTTGGCTCATAAGTGGGAAGGGGGTCGGTGCACAGAATTAAAGCACAAAGATATTGGAAATATTATGTTATTAAAGATGTTTTCCTTCAACAAAAACAAACAATAGTAGAACCATATGTAAAATGACAAAAACAATCAAAATCAACTTACTTATTTTGTCCAATTGTCTCAAAATCTTTCACAACAATCTCAAGGGACGATGAAAAATCCAGTGGTATACCCCTCAAGTCAAACTCCAAAATCTGTCCACAGAAAGGTTATGAAGACAAAAAGTCTGTTAAAAGGATCTGGGAATATAATCAAATGCACCAATACGATTAATAAACATTGGTTCATCTTCACCAATGACAATCTTTTCAAGTACTCAATTCTACCCTGAGACAGAAGTGATCAAATTCTGAACCTGGAAGCTGCTGAGACTTGTGGGAAAGCAAACCAGACTTAGCCTCAGAGGGCCTGGTAGCTACTCCTAGCCCCCTGTTTTCTAGGCTCCTTGGCTTTGAACAAGACCAAATCCACCTCATGGGCACAGATCTAGACTTAATGCCTACCACAACTGTCGCATGAATAGAATGAAATCTGTATCTGAAAAATGCTTTAAGGGTTAATTTTAAGTTACTTTCATTTCTTAATCATATTACTAGTGAACAAAGAAATGAATAAATCTCAGAAAACATTTTCTGAATTGCATCAGCCCCTTATTTTTAAGCCCCACCACAGTCAGCGCTATAGTCAGGCAAGTCTTGCATCTTAAAGCAGTAAACTGCTTTCTAAGGGTAAATACTAAAACAAACAAACAAACAAAAAAAAAAAAAAAGAAGAAATCAACTTCGCACCACTGATGCCTTTAATTATGTAATATATGAATTCAGTAAAGCAGTTCCCGATTATGGTTTGATATGNCTTAAAGCAGTAAACTGCTTTCTAAGGGTAAATATTAAAACAAACAAACAAACAAAAAGAAATCAACTTCACACCACTGATGCCTTTAATTATGTAATATATGAATTCAGTAAAGCAGTTCCCAATTATGGTTTGATATAGATGGAGGAGGCATCTCACAGGTCATATTAGAAGATGCCCGCCAACCCCAATGGGTTTGGGATTGGCATTTCATTTAGGTTTGGTTTCAGTTATAAAATTTCAATTGGGAAATTTCCTTGATAAACATATATGCATTATAGGAAAAAATGTGTCAGAAACAAAATACTGTGATATGGATGATGCCCTGTGGAGAACAACCCCACTCAGGTGACCACACTCCTCTGCCACTGGCCACATGGATTGAGCACAAACTTAAGTGGTATGCTACCACTAAAAAAAAATAATAATAAATAAATAAATTATTGGACTTCCCTGGGGCTCAGATGGTAAAGGACCTGCCTGGAATGCAGGAGACCCAACTTTGATCCCTGGATCAAGAAGGTTCCCTGGAGAAGGGAATGGCAACCCAATCCAGTATTCTTGCCTGGAGAATTCCAAGGATAGAAGAGCCTGGTGGGCTATAGTCCATGGGATTGCAAAGAGTAGGACACCTAAATGCATACATGTATGTACTTTTTGTTTTAGTCTTGGAGCTGTGTGTGAGGTGCTAGAATCCCATAGTGTCCACAGGGATCAACCAGACAGGCCTCTGCTTTCAGGGAGCTGGGAGTCTAGCTGGCGGTGTTCTGGGTTCCAGTGAAACTATAGAAGTGGAATTTCCTCTCAACCTATATGAGACCAGCAGGGCTTTTCAGGAAGGCACCAGGAAACTTTTAGTCTTGGCCTCATCCAGTGAGAAGGAGTAATCTTTATCTTATAGGGATACTGAAACTAGTTAAGAGGGGAACAGGGGAAGAGGTTTGCAGATGGTGAAGCGAAAGTCTTCACAGCCTGGTAACTTACCAAAATAACAACAAAAATACTTATCACTGTACTTTTCCAGAAAGGTTTGACCTAGCTTTTGGAAAAACAATGGGGTGGATGATAGACTTTTCAAAAACTAGTCAGCATAGGAAAATCCTGCTCAATGGAAAGAATTTCAAACTTCACATATCTATAAATATATTAAACACTGAACCATTTATAAAATAAAGTCAACAGGGGGAGGAGGTATATAATTACTGCATATACATTACTGCAATACAATATTACACTGAGAAAGGTATATGCTCAGGATATAATAGTAAGAAAAAGATAGGAAACTGTATTCACTATATATTTATATGCTGATTTTAAAACATCATAATATATTCCCTCAATAAATAATTTATTGATACCTCTGAGATGTTAACAACAGTCACTTCTGGATAGTAGGATCAAAAGTAATTTTTTAAAGCTGAAGTTTTCAAAATTTCTACATTAAGTATGTATTACTCTTATCAACTTAAAAAAAATACATTACTTTCCAGACACTCAAAGTATCATGAATTACACTCCATTAATCACATGCAGATATGGTTTTAATTACAGAGCTTCCCTTCTGGGGCTCTGGAGAGGATCTAATCCCACCCCTTGCTCTAATTTGCAGCATAACTAGAAAAGGTCACCCAGCAAGCTCAAGGCTGCACCAACTAGAACCCCACCCTCCTCCCCCTATCCAGGCTCCACCTGCCACACCACCACTCTGCAGATGTCACTGTTCTGTCTCCCTGAACTGCTCTGCCGTCTTTGGGCCACAAAGGGAGATGGAGCGGGTGAGGGCGAAATGGCAGAGATTCTCCTTCCAAATGGAAGGGTTAACCTCTGACCAAAGATGAGCAACCAGAGGTAGCTTATCCAGTGAAACAAAATCATAAAATAATGAAGTTACCTCATTCCAGACAGGATTGAGTTCATTATCGACTTTCTTTGTTTTCTTTTTCTCATCTGCAAATAAAAAATAAGAGCAATCAATCAGAAGTATCTGAAGATCCAACACTTTGGCCACCTGATGCAAAGAGCCAACTCTTTGGAAAAGACCCTGATGCTGGGAAAGACTGAGGGCAGGGGAAGGGGAAGACAGAGGATGAGATGGTTGTAGGGCATCATCATCCCTAAGGACATGAGTTTGAAACAACAGAACCAGTATCATATCATCTGACTAGGGTGGGGACTACCTGAATCAGTTTGCCAAACTGAACAGCTTTTTTGGCCTAAAAAAAATTTTTCCCATCCCTAAAGAGCCAAGAGATTGGGGACTGAAAATCACAGAAATGCCATTAAGCCTCTGCTTCTCTCCCACCAAATCCTGCAGACCAAAGTCACCTAGAGCTTGTGTGCCTCCCCAGCTTGTTGCAGAAAGTCAACAAAGGTAATCTTTGACCCATAGGTATCCCATTTGATAAATGAGGACACTGAGACTCCAAGGAGTTGAGGAACGTGTCTGACCTCATATGCAGGAGTGGTGCCTAATATAAACCTGGAATTTCAGCTCTGAAGCCCATGCTGCCTTTGCAAGTGATAAGACCCCAACACAGCTTAAAGATTAAGCCAGATTTGCTCACTGACATGAATCTGAACAACCTCCGGTAGATAGTGGAGGACAGAGGATCCTCATGCTGCGGTCCATGGGGCTGCAAAGAGTTGGACATGACTTAGCGAGAGAACAAACCCCCCTCCTCGTAGACCTAATACAAGGTAATCATTAGTAGATGAACGCTTTCCAGGACCAGCAGAGAATTGGGAATTTTCTTTACTCCTGGATCATTTTTTTCCTGAAGACACAAGGTCTTCTTTCTGTGTGTCTGAGACTGGACAGTATACCTACCCAGATGAGCAAATGTTAATCCAGCTCGTGCTTTAAGTTTCCTTGGAGCAAAGTCCAAAGAGCAGGGGCTTCTACTGAATCCCTAAGTCCCCAAATACTAACAAAATAAAAGCTAATGTTTCAGTACAAAAAGTTTTGTAAGCCTTAGCTCATCTGTTTTCAGGGGGGAAAAAATCAGTTTTTCCTTCTGTGTGTCTCCTTTACTATCACGCAGCTCACTCACAACATTCTGACAGCAGAATGTTGCTGCACTGGGCGGGGCATGTTCCCCCACCAAGCAATTTTCTGCGACGGCAGCTGGGTGTTCCACAATTTGGCTCAGTCCTGACACTTGAGCATCAGATCCCACAGGTTAAGAGCTCAGTCCCATAAGACTGCCCCATCCCCACTTCAGTCCAGATTGTCATCTGTGCTTCTAACCAATTGGAGACAAATCTGAGGTTCCCATGACCCCATCGTTGGGTTCAATTAAGTTGCNAAATGTCTTTTCATTATTTCTGTCATCCTTTAAGAGCAACTCAAGGACACCGTCTCCATGAGGATTTCCACTCTTTCGTCTGCTCTTGCTTATAACCTTTGCATGTCTATTCTGGTTTGTAACTCATTCTTGTGTTCCAACCAGCTGGTTCCCTAGACACAGAAGACAAACCATGTGATATGTATTTTTCTAGACTTAATTTCTGTTATACTGTCTGGCACATTTTAGGGCTCCATAAAAGTAAACGTTATCAAATAGGGAAGGAAGTTTAGGAATTCCCATGTGCAGTGTTATATACGTATTCATTTAACCCTCAAACATCCCTGCAAGGTAGGAAGTATAATAACTCCTAGTTGAACTATAATAACTCTGCAGCTGAAGGTTTTAATTCATTGGCTCATGAGCACTTAGAAAGAGGTGAAAATTGGAATGCTCATTCCTAAGCCTCCCTGGTTCCAAAGCCTAGGTTTTTTGCATCCTCATGTCCAATAAGCTTTTACCCTAATGCTCAAGGCCAAGTTTGCTGATAAAGCTTAAATGTCTAAGCAGCTGTTTCTAAGAGAAAACTCTGCTCAGAGTCTTTCAAAGCACACCCCCTACTCAACAGAACAGCTGTTCAATAGGAATTACAAAGTAATCACTGTCATAATATGGTCGACACATTCTGCCTTATAGACCACTGAACATTTCATACTCAAATTTTCAACATAAAACTGGCAGCTTCACATTTTCCTGGCCAGGATCAAGGAAGCAAACTATAGTATGATGCTGATTTGCCCTTGGGTAGCAGGTGCTAGGGACTTGGTGTTCAGAAATAATGTATGAAGTGGCCCTTTGCCAAGCCTAATCCACAAAGCACCTGAGAGAATAATAAATGTAATTCTTCCTGAAAGAGAGAATGGTGGACTTCTGACCATTTCAAGACCAAGAATTAATGACTTTACTGTCTTACATCTCCTGCCAGGGCATTGTTTCCAGAGTCAATCTTTAAAACGTATATTTATGGAGGAGGAAATGGCAACCTACTCCAGTATTCTTGCCTGGAAAATCCCATGGACAACTGAGCCCGATGGGCTACAGTCCATAAGGTCGCAAAGAGTCAGATGCAGCTGAGTGACTGAGCACAACAACAGCAAAGAAAAATACAGGATAAAACTTGGCTAATGCAACACCTTGAGAACTATTGCTTTAAATTAACCTGACTTAGGGGATGGGAGCGAGGCTCAGGAGAGAAGGGATACGTGTATACATATGGTTGGTTCATTTTGTTGTACAGCAGAAACTAACATAACATTGAAAAACAATTATATTCCAATAGTAATATTTTTACAGATGAAGTTAATAAAACAATATTATAAAATAAAAAAAAAATAAAACGTATATTCAACATCCGTGCTTTGATAGAGTGGCAGGGGACATAAAAACTCCATGACTTCTTTTTTTTGATCATTTATTTATTTTTGACTTTGCTGGGTCTTGTTGCTGCTCCCGCTTGTCTCTAGTTGCGGTGAGTGGGGGCTACTCTCTGGCTGCAGTGCACGGGCTTCTCATTGCAGTGGCTTCTCCTGTTGCAGAGCACAGGCTCTAGGGTGCCCAAGCTCAGCAGCTGTGGCTCCGAGGCCCCAGAGCACAGGCTCAGTAGTTGAGATGCATGGGCTTAATTGCTCCTCAGCATGTGGAATCTTCCCAGACCACGGATCAAACCCATGTCTCGTGCACTGGCAGGTGGATTCTCTACCACTGAGCCACCAGGGCATCCCCCGCCTCCTGTGTCATGCCTCCGTGGCAGAGCCAGATCCCATGGGGNTGGCTCCGAGGCCCCAGAGCACAGGCTCAGTAGTTGAGATGCATGGGCTTAATTGCTCCTCAGCATGTGGAATCTTCCCAGACCACGGATCAAACCCATGTCTCGTGCACTGGCAGGTGGATTCTCTACCACTGAGCCACCAGGGCATCCCCCGCCTCCTGTGTCATGCCTCCGTGGCAGAGCCAGATCCCATGGGGATGGAGAGACCCACCAGTAAACCCCAACCAATCAAAGACCAGCACCCCTGGACATAAAGGGCATACACCTAAGATTTGTTGTGCAGGAGAAAAACAAGTCACACTGATTTGTTTTTCAAAGGCAATTATGGTTTTGTAAATAACTAAGAGTCTGTAAAATATGCCTTTGGAAAGTGTACCTTTCAGAGTTTCCATGCCTTGATGAGGTGTGGCCACTTTCCACAAATAGTGAGTCTCCAAACCCTGTTCTCCCAGAAGTGATGGGGATGATTCATTACCTTGAACACTTTTGCTTTCCAGAGTGTTTCGTAAAAACAACGCAGTAGTTCTATCAGAGTACCAATGGGCATGGTTGTCAGTTTGTGCCAGTGGGACTCTTTGACTAGCCCTACAGTATGGTCTTCCCTGGTAGCTCAACTGGTATAAAATCTGCCTGCAATGCAGGAGACCCCAGTTGATTCCTGGGTTGAGAAGATCCCCTGGAGAAGGGATAGGCTACCTAGTCCAGTATTCTTGGGCTTCCCTGGTGGCTCAGATGGTAAAGAATCCACCCGCAATGTGGGAGACCTAGGTTCGATCCCTAGCTTGGGAAGATCCCCTAGAGGAGGGCATGAGGCAACCCACTCCAGTATTTGCCTGAAGAATCCTCATGGACAGAGGAGCCTGGCGGGTTACAGTCCATGGGGTCTCAAAGAGTTGGACACGACTGAGTGACTAAGCATTCAGGGAACAGTATAGTCTGGGTAAACCAGGTCACCGTGTGGGCCACTCACTAGGTACCTTCACAGATGACAGTGAATGAGACCCGCTGGATCTTTCTCCCATCATACTTCACCATTCTTAATTGGAATTTCCTAGCTTTTCCCTTTACTTAAAATATCACTTTTCTAACTCAACTTTTTTTCAAATTTTCAAGTAGCTAAGTAGTGTCTGCTAAAAATAGAGAATTCTCTATTGCATAAATGACAATCTTTGGGTTATTTCACAAATCTACTTCCTTTCAGATAAGCCACCAGAGGCCTATTTTTCAAAAGAGGAAAAAGGGATTCTCAGAGAGGTTAAGTGGTTTCCTCAAGACTACAAAGTTGATAAGCTCAATCCAGGGGGTATCCTAGAAATATCAAGATTTCAGTCTCAAAACATGTCCAGATGAAATAACAAATATCTGGAAAAATAAGCTATAACATGACAATTCTTTAGTGACATCTGGACTAAGCAGTAGCTATAGCACAAAGACCACTAAGAGCTACACAAGACCAGAAGTGAGAAAGTTCTGGCTAATGGAATGGACGTGATAAGGACAAATGAGATAACTGTTAGCAGTTGCTACAACTATGCTCATTCAGATTCAAATGTTGAATATGGACATAATGTTGCCACATTGTAAAAGTACAACAATATAAAAGTGTGCAGGAAAATTTCCTTTCAACCAATCTTTTCAAGAGATTTGACACAGAGGCAAGAGACTAGCCAAATGGAAGTCGTTGGCGATAGTCAGCAAGACTGCCTTTAAAAGAAAAGAAACGCACACATATACATACACTGACTTACATACACATACAAGCACCAGGGAATCTGTCTTTCAGAATGTTCGCTTTTACAAGGAGATCCATCATAAGGATGTCCACTGCAGCCTCCTTGCTAACAGGGAGTAGCTACTTACAACTTTTAGCAAAAAATTACAACTTTTTAGCAAACTTACACGGAGAAGGCAATGGCAACCCACTCCAGTACTCTTGCCTGGAAAATCCCATGGATGGAGGAGCCTGGTAGGCTGCCCTCTATGGGGTCGTGCAGAGTCAGACACAACTGAAGCAACTTAGCAGCAGCAGTAGCAGCAAACTTAAAACTCTTTAGCAAAAAATGCAGTCCATGGGGTCGCGAAGAGTCAGACACGACTGAGCGGCTTCACTTTCACTTTTCACTTTCCTACACTGGAGAAGGCAATGGCAACCCACTCCAGTGTTCTTGCCTGGAGAATCCCAGGGATGGGGGAGCCTGGTGGGCTGCCCTTTATGGGGTCGTGCAGAGTCAGACACGACTGAAGCAACTTAGCAGCAGCAGTAGCAGCAAACTTACAACTCTTTAGCAAAAAATGCAGTCCATGGGGTCATGAAGAGTCGGACACAACTGAGCGGCTTCACTTTCACTTTTCACTTTCCTGCACTGGAGAAGGAAATGGCAACCCACTCCAGTACTCTTGCCTGGAGAATCTCAGGGACGGCGGAGCCTGGTGGGCTGCCGTCTATGGGGTCACGCAGAGTCGGACACGACTGAAGCGACTTAGCAGCAGCAGCAGCAGCAGCAAACTTACAACTCTTTAGCAAAAAATCAGAAAGGATTCAAATCAAACTATTCAGAGTGTTACCCCTAGGTAGCAAGACTGGAGAGAAAGGAGGGATGTGATGAGAATTGTCACTTTTTAGTTGTATAATCTCCTTTGGATTGTTAGTCGGTTTTGTTTCTCCATGCATATATTTTTTAATTAAAAATCTTTAATATTAAACAAACTTTCTTGATCTATAATGTTTGGGGGAATCATAAAGTCTAAGCTTTGGAAGAGGCCTAAGAAGTCTGTCTAATCTAATCTCAACTAGATTAGTCTCACAGCCTGGCTGTCTGTGTGAGACTCAAAGGAGAATGGCCACCACAGACTGACAAGCACTCTGCTCTTACAATTCAAAGTTGGCTTGCAGAACCCAGTGCACCCTAAGAATGTGAAAACTCTCTCCTTTTGCACTGCTAAGTATCCATGATGTCCACACCACAGGGACTTCAGCAACCCTCAGATCCTGCTGGTTCATACAAGGTCCTGAGTTCAGCCTCAGAAGGGGATTGAGCATGAGAGACTGAAGCCAACTCTAAGTCAGTTGGCTGTCAGTACGGCACGTTCCCAGCTAAAGTCCACAGGGGGGCTCAGTGTCTACACAGCCATCACCATTAACACTCCCAGCACTTAGCCATTCTTCCTACAATCCTACAGCTTGAAAAGAGAAGTGTTGATTACTGCCCGATCTTGCTGTTTCATGCACTGAAGAGGCAAAACCGTATACAGTCAGTAAACTCAGGGGCTTTCTTTGCTGCTGTCTTGAACCTTTGTTAGGGCTTGTCACATCTTACTCTCCTCATTTCTCACTCACACCACCCCATGAAGCACATATGGTTTTGCTCCATTCCAACTGATGGATTTATGGTAATATCAGTATCCTCAATTCTGTCAGAACGTAATGTTACTCAGTCTTACCCAGCGCTCAAAATTGGAAGGCACGCCTGGAAAGGGTTTGCTATCACCAATATCTTAAACTACTGGAATAGACTGAAAGCAAGAAAAATGCCATAGTCATTATATCTGCTTTAGTGAATGCCTTTCATACCCTGCTGAGAGCAGTTATTCAACACATGGAACTGTAAAATTATAGAAGCTTAAAACTGAAAGAAATCTCAAGGAGATCATGATTCCACAACTGAGAAATGTGAGACCCGGCTGGTTAAATCCGGATCATCGGCTATTCTATCAACATTAGCCAGAGTCCAGATACTCCTACGCTGGAGCTGAGTTGTTTCTTCCGTTAGGTTGCTTGTCAGGTGAATAAATGAATGACTTTACCATTCAACTTATACAACCAAAGGAGACTAGAAAAGAGCCTGAAGCTAAATAATCTAGTAAATGTAAAAATTTAGATAACCTATATTGGCCCACATTAACTGAAGTTTTCCACTTTCAGTTGAGTGTTTATGTTCACCGCCTTAGGCAGACATAATTTTAGTCATTTAAAATTTTTGACCATCGTTTCTCGGCCTTTTGGCTAAGATCAAGTGTAAAATTTTTGACCAATACATACTCACTCCAGACAAATAAGTCAGATTTCAATATAGTGTTAAATTCTAGTCCCTTTACAATCTATATGACTTGCCCCATGACGTTACCAGATTGAACCCAACATATTTTTACATGTCTTTACATGTCAATGGTGAAGGAAACAAATGTTTCATCTTATGTCAATTATGTAACTGCTTCAAGAAAAAATTTTTTTACAAAGCCACAGTGAGATATCTGTCAGAATGGCTGCTATCCAAAAGTCGAGAAATAAAAAGTGTTGGTAAAAATGTGGAAAAAGGGAACCTTCATACAATTGTTGGTGGGGATGTGAACTAGTTCAGTCACTATGAAAAAGACTATAGAGATTCCTCAAAAAATTAAGAATACAACTGCAACATAATTCAGCTATCCCACTTCTGGCATTTATCTAAAGAATAAACAAACACTAATTTGAAAAGACATGTGCACTCCTGTGTTCACTGCAGCATTATTTACAGTAGCCAAGATATAGAAATAACCTAAGTGCATACCAATGGATGAATGGATGAAGAAAATATGGTATATATAGATATGCAATGGAGTATTACTCAGGAATTTTTTAAACGGTAAAACCTTGCCATTGCAACAACGTGGATAGACCTTGAGGGTATTTGCTAAATGAAATACATCAAACAGAGAAAGACAAATATTAACACCATATGATTTTACTCATATGCAAAATTATAAAAAGCAAATGAAAAAAATAAAGAAAACCCAAAACATGTAGATATAGAGAACAGAGTAGCGGTTACCAGAAGGGGAGGGGTGGGGAGGAAGGTAAAATGTCTAACGGGGATCAACCGTGTAATGAAGAATGGAAATTAAATATTTGGTGGTAAGCATGCTACAGTACATACAGAAGTAGAAACAGAATATTATATAAAACATAAAATGTTACAAATCAATGTAACTGTAATAAAAAATAAGTTTGAAAATAAAAAAGAGAACGATTTTTTGAAAGAACACATGCAGGGGAACCCTGATGTAACATAAGTACAGGATACTCACTAACCAGATTCTTAACTACGTTGTACATTAAGAATCCAACTTTTGTCTCCCAAATCTTTTTTAACTAACCAATCATTTGGCAGCTTTGGGTTTCATTTCTCTGCTCATCTCAGAGGGGGAGATTTCAGAAGAGGAACAGAGATAAAATGGACAAAAGAAAGAAGAGAGGCACAGGTTATTCAGAAACTGGAAGGGAGAAGTAGTGAGCTCCCGGAGGAAGAGAGAAATGTGCTGAGATTTGATCAGGATCCACACACCCATCAAGGCTCCCACTTTTTCTGCCCTCCTCTCTCACTCCCTTTCCTTTTTCCTGCCAAGGAGTGAACTGGTAATCTTACTAATGACCTTGGACAAACAGAACTGGCTAAAGCTCCTAAATTCAGCTTTAGACACATCACTCCAGCCCAAACTGAAATGACCTACATGGCTGAGAGTGTGCCATCCCTCCAACCACTCCTGTCCCCCTCCATTGCAATGAAATGTCAAGAAAAATCACCTGTCGGAATTACAACAAGCCTTTTAAAGACCATCTAGTCTACACCCGCCTCGTTTGTTTTGCAGAAGAGAAAACTGATATCCAGAGATTTCTAAGTCACCAGAGCAAGTCCAAACTAGATGCCTAAACTGCAAATTTGCATTGTTCAGAGCTCTTTCCTCTAGGAGCAGTTTAAAAGCGACGGAACACACAAAAAACACTGTAACTTTGGAGAGATGAAGAACAACTACAAAGAGGCACAAAATAACATGAAACAAACCGAAACAATACCTTCACTCCACTTCCCAGAAGCCCAGTGACAATAAAAGCAGCAAAGGGCTGTTTTACCAAGTAATGGTACTTCGAACAATTTAATTGTGCTTTTTCCTCCTTTATCCATTTCTCACAGGCAGAGGTAATAAAAATGTATACAAGACTACTGAAACTCTTAATCTGGACCAACACAGAACTATTTTTTTCCCAGAACATTTTGATACTTGAAATTTGGTACATGGTTTACTCCAAAGGCTATTAGAATTCAAACATCCGGTCATTCAATGAGCCTCAAAGCTCTGCGGAAAATCAAATGCCTTCCACAGAAACTGGTCCTCTCCCCTGACCTGTACAGGTAACAAATTCCAGCTATAGCCTCAGAGGATTTGATTAATCGCAGACTTTCAGAGAATGTGTAGACCCAAGAAACTAACATTCCAAAGCAGGACTGGAGAGAAAGAAGCAAACTTGACCTTACCTTTAAAAATAACAGAAACGATAGGATCCGGTTTCCCAAATTTCGTCTTAGGGATATTGCTGGCAGATTCCACAATCACTCGAAGCATGGCTCTCAATGGACAGGAAGAAAGCTTCAGCAATGAAGTTGAGGAGGTTAGGGCTCTGGATCCCGGCCGCGCTGCCCGGGAGAGAAGGCGGGGGATGACTTGTCCAGCAAAGAGGGAAGGAGGAGAGGCAATGGGTGGGTCCCTGACGGATTATTTACTAAAGGTTACGTGTAAACTGATATCCAAACGCCCAAGTCTCTGCAGCTCTGCAGGCACCCACTTAAGAATTCGGGAAATGTGGAAGTGAAAAGGACAAAAGCCAGCTAAAAATAATTGTGGGCAACAAATGAAACTGGAGCTAACAAATGTAGACAGGTCAGAAGACTACTGAAACGCTGCTGCTAAGTGACAATACTCGAAGCCCAATTAACTGGTTTTCTGTGACCCCCTTCCATTCTTTTCTGATCTTCCTGGAGTTTTAAAACTTGACTGAGTCAGTAAAAACAAAAAAATGTTTTTTAACTTTTGCAGTTTCTTTTCTCCTGCTGTTGAGCACACTCGTTCAGCAGTAAGTTATAGAACAAGTTGTTTTGAATCAGTTAAAGGGTGCCCCCTATCGAATGGCAGAAAAACGAATGAGTTATTTCAAGCAAACTCAATCCTGAGGTCCTAATAGGGGTTTACAAAATTGGTGTCCTGGAGGCTGATCCTTTTTAGTTGCAAAAGTGTTCTCCATAGACCTTCTTTTAAAATCCATAAGAGGTGAGAGCTGGCGAGCTAAGTTTTCCTGGCCCATCAGAAGCTGCTAGCAGTGTTCAGTGAAAATGGAGAATTGACTCCATTCTTCAGGATCTAAACCCCAGCAGTGTCTTCCTTTTCTTTGTTAGAGGGAAAAAAAACATTTAATGAGACTTGTTAAAGTGGCCCAGGAAGATTGCATTCAAGGGGAGGGGAATACTACACTGGAATCTTTCAGTGTAAGAGAGAGTTTGGGCTCATATCAGAATAGGGCATGAACAAGGGGGAATTGGGGCTTTCCTGATGGCTCAGACAGTAAAGAATTTCCTGCCGTGCAGGAGACCCCGGTTTGATTCCTGGGTCAGGTAGATTCCCCTGGAGAAGGGAATGGCAACCCACTCTAGTATTCTTGTCTGTAGAATTCCGTGGACAGGGGAGCCTGGCAGGCTATACTCCATGGGGTCACAAAGAGTCAGACAAGACTGAGTGACTCATACTTTCACTTTCAAGAGGGAATTAAAAGCCAGTGAGCAGACTGGGGGAGGTGGGGTGGGCAAGGAGGGGGGTGGTAGTCAGTGGATGGAAATTACTAGAAGAAAACATCAGGGATAAAGGGAATTCTGGTTTAACTGACCTAACAGGATTCTTACTGAACACAAGTCAGGGTGATGAGACATCACCTGTGGGTGATGGAGAATGAGAAACCCCAGAAGATGCAGAAAGTTGATCAGACATGGAGAGAGAGGCATTCTGGTTAAACTGACTCAGCAAGGTTCTTGTTAAAACTAGATTTTATAAGGAAGTACACAGATGGGTGTGACTAAAGTTTGGTCAAGGAAAAAAGTCTTTACCGCCTAAGGGTGTGTTGGGTGGTATAGCCTGGTGATTAAGATCACTAGAGGGGGCCTGGTGATAGTAGTCAGCCAGACCTGAATGTGGATCCCTGCTTAGTCACTCTTGAACTATGTCACAAGCCCTCTCTTTTGCAGTTATCTTTAAAATGAAAGATTGTCACCAAGGTCTTAGTGTGGGACCTGGCAAAAAGCAAGCAGTAAGTTCCACACATCAGCAAGCAGAAATTTATGCTTATTCAAAGCATTTCTGTTAATGCAAGTTGGGTTTAAATCAGGATTTCATTGTGTTTCAGAAGAAAAGGCTAAAATAAAACTAAGTGGAAAAAAAACAGAGGACTTCCTTTTGTTTTTGAATATACCATCAAGAAGACCCATTGGTAGCAAACACTTCAAGTACATGGAATAAGTACAATTTACCTACGCGAATTCTTCTAAGTAAATTTCTCAACTGCTTATACAAAGAACCAGGGAATCTGGGACTTCCCTGAAAGGAAGTTAAGACCAAGACCAGCAGTTAAGACCAAGATCATACATAACTCAAGGCCAAAAAAAAAAAAGAACCAATGAACCCAATGTCATATACATTATTTAGTGGACACATAAAGTAAATACAGTACATATTTTAGTGTCCTATAGACAACATTATGTTTATTTGGGGCTTGTTTCTATTTACCCTTTGTTGCTTTATAGATTTTTTGGCAGATCTTGTGTGGTTTTTAATTAATTTATTTGAGTTGGAGGATGTGAAGTGAAGTGGGCCTTATGAAGCATCACTATGAACAAAGCTAGTGGAGGTGATGGAGTTCCAGTGGAGCTATTTTAAATCCTAAAAGATGATGCTGTGAAAGTGCTGCACTCAATATGCCAGCAAATTTGGAAAACTCAGCAGTGGCCACAGGACTGAAAAAGGTCAGTTTCCATTCCAATCCCAAAGAAAGGCAATGCCAAAGAATGCTCAAACTACTGCACANAAAAAAAAAAAAAAAAAAGGGAGCTTATAATATAGTATCTGGAATTTGAGATCCCAGTAACCTGCTTCATAATTTTCCTTTAGTATAAGCAAAATGATTCATTCTCTGGTTTACGAGTTTCTACTTTCAAAGTGGCTCAGTTCAGTTCAGTTCAGTCACTCAGCTGTGTCCGACTCTTTGCGACTCCATGGACTGCAGCACACTAGGCCTCCCTGTCCATCATCAACTCCTGGAGTTGACTGAGACTCATGTCCATTGATTCGGTGATGCCATCCAACCATCTCATCCTCCGTCATCCCCTTCTCCTCCCGCCTTCAAAGAGGTGGCATATGCTGTTTCCATAGCATTTGCCAGAGGTTTGTTTAACCGATGTCTTGATTTGCATCTAGAATTGCACAGTGTAAATTACCAAGTAGACCCTGAGTAACATGATGGAATGAGATTCTTTAGATTCTGAATGCAGTCTCTTGACCCTCAGCTTCCTGTTTCTGTTTCATCTATAAGCCTGTAGGAAGGCTGCTGAAACCTTTGGGATAGTGGTGCAGGTGATGGTGGTCAGTTCAACAAATGTTTTTGGCTGCCTTCCAGAGACATGGTCAGTAGAACTTCCTGGCTGCCTTGGAGTTTGGCGGGGCCTCCATGACCAGTTCTGCCAAATGTGTTGTTTGGAAGTCTGTGTGTAATCACTGTCCTTGGCAGAGCATCACCCTCCAGAGCTCTTTTTCCATCTGCTGTGGACCAGCAACGAGCCTTTTACATCTGTCCTGTTAGCCTTGTTCCTAGAAGGGGGACTTCATGGAACAATGCTGACACAAAGGATATATAACATGAGCAAGAAATCGATCTTTTTTTTTAAGTACTAAAGTATGGGGGTTTGTTAGCAGAACAGAAGCCAGCCTATCATGAGGCCAGTGTTATCTGTTAGAATATTGTATGGAACTAGCTAAGCCCAAGAATCCTCATCAGGATAGTCCTGGAGAACAATGTGCTGGCATGGGCAGGCTCTCCTTAAGCATATTATTATAAAGCTATGTTAATTAAACTGTGTTAAGGTGATAAATAAAATGGCCGATGAAAGAAAAGTGAGAGTTCAGAGCAGTCTCAAACTTATTGGGGAATTGTATATTTGATACAGTAATGTTGCAGATTGCTAAGGCAAAATAGAAAAGTCACGAAATGGTGCTGGTAAAGTTGGTGTTCCAAATGGAAAAAAATGAATTTAGCACTCTATCTTGTACAGAAAAATCAATTCACATGTAGGTTAAATAGCTAGGTGTGAAAGGTAAAAATTTTAAACTTCTTACGAGGCTTTGAGTAGAGAAGGAATTTTTAAAAGAGAAATAAAAGATTGATAAATTAGATTATATAAAAATTAGGAAATCAAAAGCCTTTATAAAAATTTATGAAAAAGGAGAAGCCACCACGGCAAATGCATATAATTTGCAAAAGAGTACATATCAGAAAGAAAAAGATGACTGTGTAATAATTCAGTTCATAGGAAAAAAACTTTAAGCCATTTCAGAGAAGAGGGAATACAAATGCCAAATAGATACAAGAAAAGACATTTACATCATTAATTATCAGAAGAATGCAAATTAAGTACACATAAGCACTCAAAAATTTAGAAGTTATACCAAGTTGTTATACCACTTGTTATACCAAGTGTAGGTGAGCATGTGGATATATATGAGTTATCATGTACTCCTTAGAGAAGTGTAGGTAGTTAATAATACTTCAGAAAACAAGTTTTCATTCTCTGTAAAGCCAAACATTTCATTTCTCTACAAATGAGCAATTTCAGTCATAATTTGTCATGAAGAAATACTCTACATACGTGTACTAAGACATATTCAATGGTATAGCCATTAGGGGAAGCAGTTTAGAAGTGCCCCCGAGAATTACAAGTGGAATTGCTGTATGATCCAGCAATTCCACTTGTGGGTGTATATGCCAAAGAAATAAAATCAGTACCTCACAGAGATGTCCACATTCCCCTGTTCACTGCAGCAGTATTTGCAATATATGGAATCATCCTGTGTCCATTGACAAATGAATGGATTAAGAAATGGGTCTCTCTCAGTATGTATGTATGTATGTGTGTGTGTGTGTATGTGTCTGCTCTTAGTCTTATTCAACTCTTTTCGACCCCGTGGACTGTAGGCTGCCAGGCTCCCCTGTCCATGGAATTTTCCACGCAAGAATACTGGAATATTCGATCTATATAAATATATGTATAATATTCAGCCAGTTATTTATGACAATATGGATGAAACCGGAGGACATTATGCTAAGTGAAATAAGCCAGGAACACATAATGTGTGATCTCACTTATACATGGAATCTGAAACAACTGAACTCGCAGAAGCAGAGTAGAATTGTGGTTTTCAGGGGCTAGAGGATGGGAGAAATGGGGAGATGTTGGTAAAAGAGTACAAGCTTTCAATTATGCAGGATGGGAAAATTTGGAGAGCTAATAGCATAGTGATTATACTTATAAAATGCTACATTTTATACTTGAAATTTACTGAGAGTATACTCTCATAACCTAGACACATAAAGTGGTAACTATGTGAGGTGGTGGATATGTTAATTAGCTTTATTGTGGTCATTTTACAGTGCATATATACATTAAAGCATTGTAATATGTACCATAGATACATACAATTTTTGTTTGTCAATTATTCTTCAATAAACATTGGGGAGGTGGAAAGATACATGCAGTACTATTCATGGCAACACTGTAACAGCAAAAATACTAAAATCAAATCAAACCAAAATGCCCATTGACAGGAGCACAATTAATTGTGGAATGGCTTTAAATGGAATATTATACATCAGTGAAAACTAAATGTATCATCTGTGTGTCATATTTGTTTGATTTATGTATAATTATGAATGAATATTTGAATAAGGAAAATAAGTCATAGAATAATACATACAGAATGAAACCATTTTTGAATGCTTAAAAACAAGATCAACTAAACAGTATATCGAGAAAGAAGCTGAGGAGTGAATGAGCAAGGGTAACAGCACACGCAGCTACAACAGTTTTGATGATACTCCAAGGGTTTAGTGGGTGATAGAGCCATAGATGTTTTTTTTATTAGAATATTTTCTCCTTTATTTATATGTCACATAGGTAACAGATCTTATTAAATAATTTTTCCTAAAGATCTTATACGTGTCTAGTGAAGTATTTAAAGAAGTGTCCAGTGAAGTTGGAACAAAAGATACAACTTCATTGGAAACCTCCTTCCAGCAACATGTTAAACACCTTTGAACAGTGTTCCCAAATACCGTTGCTTTTCCCAACATTTTTTCATTTCTGACTCTGGCATTTTTGAATGCCTCTGAAGTCCTCGGATAACAGAAGAAGGGCCCTTCCCTGGCAACATATTCTTTTCTTCCTTTTTTATTTCTCTTTCTTCTCTTCCTTTCTCTTTTTCTTTTCATTTAAAAAGTTCAACTAAATCACGGATACTTTGTTGCTTTAATAGTTGTTACTGTTTTTCTTCCTTAGACACACATCATTTCTAAGACATTTGCTTCTAAAGTACTTCTTTTTTGGTCAACAGGAAGTACCTTTCTCAGGTGATAGCTTGCCTTCTCAATATTTTCATTTAAGTTTTCAGATAATTCTTTCCTGCCTCTGTGTCAGTGTCTGCAGTTTCTTTGGAACCCCACTAACTGCGATAGCCCACATTCATATAGCACATACTATGGTCTAGCTTATACTCTGAGTGTTATCTCATTCAGTCCTCACAGACCTTGCTAGTATTATCCCCATATTGCAGATGAGAAAGTTAAGGCATGAAGAGGTTAAAAATCACCAGTGGCAAAGCTGAGATTCAAACCAAGTGGTCAAGATACTGTTTCCATGTTTCTAACTAACTACCACATCATCACACCCACTCTGCTTTTATAGCAACCAGTTTTCTGTCAGAAGCAATAAAATTATCTATTGCTTTCAAAAAAATTTTCCACTGGGCATCTTCCAACACGCCTGTATTGAGTTTATGAGATGCAAGCCTTTACCAAAAGTGTTTCCTGGTTTTCAAGCACTGGATTATTCTAGCTGATCCTGAAATATGCAAGTCTAGCTAGTATAGCCTGCTAGACTAGTTTGGATACACATAAAGTTCTATCTTTTAAAAAAAATCATCAAACTCAATTATCATTGTATCTGTAATACACTTACCTGATTCAAAATTCTGAAATTACAAAAGAGACTGCTGCTAAATTGCTTCAGTTGTGTCTGACTCTGCGACCCCATAGATGGCAGCCCACCAGGCTCCCCCATCCCTGGGATTCTCCAGGCAAGAACACTGGAGTGGGTTGCCATTTCCTTCTCCAGTGCATGAAAGTGAAAAGGGAAAGTGAAGTCCCTCAATCGTGTCTGACCCTCAGCGACCACATGGACTGCAGCCTTCCAAGCTCCTCCATCCATGGGATTTTCCAGGCAAGAGTACTGGAATGGGGTGCCATTGCCCTCTCCGACAAGAGAGACTATGCAGGCTGAAATAGTTCCCTCCTGCACCTTTCACTCAGGCTCCTAGATTCTCCGTACTGTGCAATAAACTTTGCCAGTTTCTTGAACACTGCAGAGAGAACTTCTTAGAAAATTTATTTATTTTTAATTGGACGATAAGGGCTTTACATTANCCTCTCCGACAAGAGAGACTATGCAGGCTGAAATAGTTCCCTCCTGCACCTTTCACTCAGGCTCCTAGATTCTCCGTACTGTGCAATAAACTTTGCCAGTTTCTTGAACACTGCAGAGAGAACTTCTTAGAAAATTTATTTATTTTTAATTGGACGATAAGGGCTTTACATTACTGTGTTGATTTCTGCCATACATCAACATGAATCAGCCATAAGTAGACATGTGTCGCCTCTGTCTTGAACCTCCCTCCCACATCCCACCCCATCCCACTCCTCTAGGTTGTCGCAGACAGCCTGTTTGAGCTTCCTGCATCAACAGCAATTCCCACGGCTATCTGTTTTCCATATGGTAACATGTATGTTTCAATGCTACTCTCTCAGTTCATCCCACCCTCTTCCCCCACTGGGTTCACAAGTCTGTTCTCTAGGTCTGCGTCTCCATTGCTGCCTTACAAATAGGTTCACTAGTACCAACTTTCTAGATCCTATACAGATTTATTAATATATGATATTTGTTTTTCTCTAACATTTCACTCTGTATGATAGGCTATATGTTCATCTACCTCATTAGAACTGAGCCAACTGTATTTCTTTTTAGGCTGAGTAACATGCCATTCTATACACATACCATAACTTCTTTATTCATTCATCTCTCAATGGACATCTAGGTTGCTTCCATGTCCTGGCTAATGCAGTGCTGCAATGAACATTGGAGTTCATGTGTCTTTTTAAATGATGGTTTCCTTAGGGTATATGCCCAGTGATGGAACTGAGTCATATAGTAGTTTTATTTCCAATTTTTTGAGGGCTCTCCAGCCTGTTCTCCATAGTGGCTGAATCAATCTACATTCCCATCAACAAGGCAAGAGGGTTCAGTTTTCCCCACACTCTCTCCAGAAATTATTGTTTGTAAATTTTTTGATGATGGCCATTCTGACCTGTGTGAAGTGATATTGCATTGTAGTTTTGAGTTGCATTTCTCTAATACTTCTATGCAGAGTACATCATGAGAAACGCTGGGCTGGAAGAAGCACAAGCTGGAATCAAGATTGCCNACTATGACTATACTAGAAACCATCAAATTATTTGCTTTAAATTGTATGGTATGTGAATTGTATCTCAATACATATGTTAGGATAAAATTTAAAAAAATAAATTTCATGGCTGCGGTCACCGTTGGCAGTGATCTTTCATTATTAGTATACAGAAATGCAGGAGATTTCTGTGTATTAATTTTGTAACTTGCAACTTTATCAAATTCATTGATGAACTCTGGTTTTCTGGAAGCATCATTAAGATTTTCTGTGTACAGTATCATGTCTTGGAGCCCATGAAAATAAAATCTGTCACTGTTTCCATTTTTTCCTCTTCTATCTGCCATGAAGTGATGGGATCAGATGTCATGATCCTGGTTTTCTGAATGTTGAGTTTCAAGCCGGCTTTTTCACTTTCCCCTTTCACCTTCATCAAGAGGCTCTTTAGTTCTTCTTCACTTTCTGCCATTTGAGTGGTATCGTACTACATATCTGAGGCTGTTGATATTTCTACCAGCAATTTTGACTCCACCTTGTGATTCATTGTGCCCAGTGTTTCACATGTATATGCATTTGCCCTTGTTTATGTTATACATACATAACCTTTCAAAGGTGACCTTCGTTATTCATGGATTCTGTATTTGTGAAGTTGCCAACTTGTTAAAATTAATTTTAATTCCAAAATAAATAACTGTAGTGCTTCTGTAGTTACTCACAGATGTATGCAGAACATTGGAAAATCTAAGTCACCAGGCACATGTTCCTGGTTAAGGGTGAATACAGTGTGCCTCTGCTTTATTCCAAGTCTCATACTGTACAAGTGTCCTTTTCTCAGTCTGCTGGGACACACTTTGGCATCGTTTTATCTCCTTCTTTTCTGGTTATCTCTCTTTTTAAACAGTCTACAAACATGGAAGAGCAGAGCTATCTAGTGCCCTAAACCGGAGGAGGCTATGGTGTGCCTTATGGAGAAAATACATGGGTTGGGTAATCTTTACTAAGGGGCAGTCAGACTTGGCTGTAAGTTTGATATTAATGAATTAGCAGTACAGTAAAGAAGATGTATTCAAACATGAGCACACATAAAGCAAGACTGTACTTTGGTTGGTTGATGAAATGAGACTAAAATGTGACCAGAAGCTTAAAGAACTGTCTTTACTGATAGGAACACTGGTCCAGTACTCAACAATTCAGTGTTTGTGGCAACCTTGTAGAACATAATTATGGCAAATAATGAGAATATATTTATCTTGTGCTATAAATGAAATGAATATAAAATATGCAAAATTATATGTATGTGTGGGGGGGGCCACCCCTGTCCAAGGGGGGGCTTTGGTCTAAGGTATGGCTCTGCGAGCTGCCTTATCTTAAGGGCCTGGGCTGGAGGCATGGCTATGGGAGCTGCCTTATCTTAAGGGCCTGTGGAAACACAGGCATAGCTCTCTGTCCCGCAACCCTTTAAGATGTCTTGGCACCAGAACAGAAAAACATCTGGTTCCATGACTGTTCTGCTTATGCCCTCAGGTCCTAATCTTTACTGTTACCTTGAAACCTGAAAAGTCTACAACCAGAGATATGTTGTGCATGTTATCATGAGACAGGTGCATAATCTTCAAAGAATTTTCTACTCTACTCCCTTTCTTGTTCTGATGTATAAGTATCATGTACTCAGTAAAGACTTTTGTCAGTTGCATGAAAACCTGCCTCATGGTTGATTGCTTCTGAACCTCTCGACCCCATCTTTTCTTTCTTCTTTATTTCTCAGCCTCGTTGCCCTTCTTCAGGACCGTTTGACTTTGCCGGCTGGCACCGGCAGGTGGCGCCTGAAAGAGGGACTTGAAGAACACAAAGGAAACACAACAAGAGCCGCTGCCCAGTGAGCTGAAGGGTACTCATTTCAATTTTGCAGGTAAGAGGGGCAGGGAGTGAATAGTCGAGAGTAAGAAATAATGGGGCAAGGAACCAGCAGAAAGCTGTTTGTAGATATACTTAAGACTATGTTAAAGGGCCATGGTATTCATGTAAATAAAGTGCAGATAGATAAGTTTCTTGATTTTGTAGAAGATGTGTATCCATGGTTCCCAGAAGATGGAACTATGAATTTATAAACTTGGATAAAAGTGGGTGAAAAAATGCAGAGACATTATACCGCTCATGGTCCCAGCAAAGTTCCTATTGATGCTTTTCCTTTGTGGACCTTAATTAAAGATTGCTTAGATCCTGGGCATGAGGGGCATAAACTAAAAAAGGCTATTGAAGAAAATCTTGAACCTTCAACACAGCCCACTGCCCCTCTCACGGAACCTCTGATTGCTGTGCCCAAAGAAACTAACAATCTTTGTACAGATTCTCCTCCTAGTCCAACAGATCAGGAGGAATTAGAAGAACAGGCTGTTTAATATCATGAGGGAGGCTCTCCATGGGACATTATGATTAATATAGAACAGCCTCTAAAAAAGGAAACCTCAGAAAATCTAAATTCTGATTTACACAATATACACATAATGCTACAAGAGATTAATGATAAATTAGAAAAGACCAGATGTGAACAAATTCTGGTGAAAACTAAACCTTCCCCCCAACACACACACCTTCTGTTATCGCCGGACTAGACCCACCATTGTCCTTTGAAGAAATCAGTGGCAATCAGCCTTTGGCCATGCTTTGTCAAAATACTCCCTTAGAACAAAAGCATCCCTTACAGCTTTCTCCGCTTCAACAAGTGGTACAACAAGCTTGTAAAGATGGAGAAGGACTGATGGGGTTTCCTATCCTTTATCCCATCTTTGAAAATGTCCAGCAGCAGAGATATTATGAACCTCTGCCATTTAAACAACTAAACGAGTTTAAAATGGCTTGTGCTCAGTATGGCCCCACTGCTCCTTTTACACTTGCAATTGTGGAGACTCTGAGTGGCCAATATCTCCCTCCAAATGATTGGAAACAAGTAGCTCGAGCTTGTCTTTCTGGCGGAGACTATTTACTTTGGAAATCAGAATATGCTGAACAATGTGGGGCGACAGCAGACATTAATAGACAGCAGGGATTAGATATAACATATGAGATGCTACTAGGAGAAGGAGGTTTTTGAGAGGTGTACAATCAATTAAATTATCCCCCTAATGCCTATCCACAAGTCAATGCTGCCACTGTACATGCTTGGAAAAAGCTCCCAAATGCTAATAAAAAGACTGAAGACCTTTCAAAAATTCGGCAGGGCCCAGATGAACCTTATCAAGATTTTGTAGCTCGATTAGTGGAAGCTATAGGAAAAATTATAAGAAATGAACAGGCGGGCATGGTCTTGGCCAAACAATTTGCTTATGAAAATGCTAATTCTGCCTGCTAAGCGGCCTTATGTCCTTACAGAAAAAAGGGGAGCCTATCAGATTACATAATAATTTGTGCAGATATCGGGCCCTCTTATCTTCAGGGGCTTACTTTGGCTGCCATTTTGCAAGGAAAAATGGTAAAAGAAATTTTATTTCAGCAACAAAAGAAAAATAGACCTAAGGGACAAATTAAGGTTGCCGGTCCACCAGGAAGTTGCTATACGTGTGGACAAGTAGGACATAGAGCGATCCAATGCTCTCAAAAGACTAATAACAATTCCACAAATGCCTCTTCCCAACCAGGAACTTGCCCACGATGCAAAAAGGGGAGGCACTGGACTAGAGACTGCCACTCAAAAACAGATATAAATGGAAAAACTTTACCCCCGTTACAGGGAAACTGGGTGAGGGGCCAGCCCCAGGCCCCAAAACTATGTTATGGGGTGATCCAAGGTCAGGACTTGGTCAGTCTAAATCAGACCCAAAGTGACAAGCAGTCAGTGAGCTATTCCAAGCAATCCCAGGACATGCAGGATTGGACCTCAGTTCCACCGCCTATACAGTACTAACCCCCAAAATGGGAATGCAGGCGCTTCCCACAGGGGTTTATGGCCCTTTACCTAAGGGCACCATGGGACTATTATTAGGAAGAAGCAGTACTACTATGAAAGGTCTCCTTGTGGCCCCAGGAGTGATAGATGCTGATTTTACCGGAGAGATTAAAGTCATGGCTCATTCACCTCAAGGTATTGTCACTGTTCAGAGCGGCCAACACATAGCTCAACTGATTTTAATTCCCTTGGTTGAAACAGGAAAAGTTAAATCTGCCCGTGCTAGAGGCACTCAAGGCTTCGGCTCCTCAGATGCTTACTGGTTACAATCTATTAGAAAAGAGTGCCCAGAACTAACATTAAAAATTAAGGGAAAACAGTTTAAGGGCATTTTGGATACTGGAGCCAATGTTTCTGTTATTTCTCAGCAGCACTGTCCTGAGGCTTGGCCAAAACAGACTGCCATTTCCACATTGCAAGGCATAGGTCAAACTACTGACACAGAACAGAGCTCTGAGTTACTCCCCTGGGAAGATGAAGATGGTCATACTGGAGAATTTCAACCTTATGTCCTCCCAGGCTTGCCTGTTAATCTCTGGGGCCGAGATGTTATGTCCTGTATGGGAGTTTATATTTATAGCCCCAGTAAAGTAGTTAGTGATATTATGTTAAATCAAGGTCTGATGCCAGCACAAGGCTTAGGAATAAAAAACCAAGGAAGAAAAAGACCAGTACNAATTTCAACCTTATGTCCTCCCAGGCCTGTCTGTTAATCTCTGGGGCCGAGATGTTATGTCCTGTATGGGAGTTTATATTTATAGCCCCAGTAAAGTAGTTAGTGATATTATGTTAAATCAAGGTCTGATGCCAGCACAAGGTTTAGGAATAAAAAACCAAGGGAGAAAAAGACCAGTACAGCCTAGTCCGCGACTACATCGAGCAGGACTTGGATATTTTTAGGAGAGGCTTTTGATCATCTTGCAGCCCACGCTGACCCCATATCCTGGCACTCTGACAAGCCAGTATGGGTTGATCATGGCCCCTTAGTGCAGAAAAAATAAAAGCTGCAGAGCAACTGGTGCAGAAATAGTTAGACTCTGGCCATATTGAATCATCTAACTCCCCTTGGAATTCCCCAATATTTGTTATAAAAAAGAAATCAGGAAAATGGAGATTATTGCAAGACCTCAGAAAAGTAAATGAAACTATGGAAGTGATGGGGGCCTTGCAACCTGGCCTCCCATCTCCGATGGCAATTCCCCGACATACTTATAAAATAATTATAGATTTAAAAGATTGTTTCTATACTATTCCTTTAGCTCCTCAAGATTGCCAGCATTTTGCTTTCAGTGTTCCTTCCACTAATTTTGCTGGACCCATGAAACGGTATCAATGGCGAGTTTTGCCTCAGGGCATGGCTAATAGTCCAACTTTGTGCCAAAAATTTGTAGCCCTAGCTTTGGCACCAACTAGAAAGAAATATCCTCAGATATANTATACTATTCCTTTAGCTCCTCAAGATTGCCAGCATTTCGCTTTCAGTGTTCCTTTGACTAATTTTGCTGGACCCATGAAATGGTATCAATGGCGAGTTTTGCCTCAGGGCATGGTTAATAGTCGAACTTTGTGCCAAAAATTTGTAGCCCTAGCTTTGGCACCAACTAGAAAAAAATATACTCAGATATATTTGGTGCATTATATGGATGATCTTCTTGCACACACCTCTGAAGGTGTGTTGCTAGCTGCTATGGCAGATTTAGAACAAAATTTTAAAAATAGAGGCTTAATAGTAGCCTTAGACAAGGTTCAACGCTTTCCCCCGTTTTCCTATTTAGGCTTTCATTTAGAAGGAGAAACATTTTCTGCTCAAAAAATTGAATTGTGAAAAGACAATTTGCGAACTTTAAATGATTTTCAGAAATTGTTAGGAGACATTAACTGGGTTCGCCCATATTTAAAACTGACTACTGAAGATTTAAAACCCTTATTTGACATCTTAAAAGGTGACCCTGCACCCACTTCTCCTCTAACTATCACCCCTGAATGAAGGAAGGCTCTGACTCAAATAGAAAGAGCATTTTCCTAACAGCATGCTACTTACTGTGATTACTCTAAAGAATGGGGTCTTTACATTTTGCCTACCAAGCACACCGCTACTGCTGTCCTATTTCAGGACATGCCGCTTTTATGGATATATCTCCCTTCTTCTCTGCCCGGGGTTTTATCCCCTTATTATGACTTGGTTTCTATTCTAATTGCTATGGGCAGAAAAGATTCTACAATATTTTTAGGCAGGGACTCCCATTTTATTTGTGTTCCTTATTCCAAATTACAACAAGACTGGCTGGCACAATTTAGTGACTCCTGGGCTTTGTCTCTGGCTAATTTTACTGGACGTATAACGTGTCATTATCCTGCTAACAAACTTCTACAATTCGCTAGTACTCATCAATTTGTCTTCCCCAAAAATACCAGTGCTATCCCCCTTAAAGGGGCCATTACAGTTTTTACTGATGGCTCCTCAGATGGCCGTGCTGCCATTGCAATAAACAATGATGTACAGGCATGGGGCACAGGTTGTACGTCTGCCCAAGAAGTAGAGCTTCATGCAGTTTGTGCTGCTTTGCAAAAATTTTCTGACTTGCCCGTTAATCTTTACTCTGACAGTCAGTATATTGTTCAAGCCTTAAATAACATTGAGACCATTCCCTTTATTGAGACTGTAAATACTACAATTCAATCTCTGTTTCGTTCTCTGCAAACTGTAATTCGTGACAGGTTTTTTAAGTGTTTTTTTGGTCACATTCAGGCCCATTCCAACCTGCCTGGCCCCCTAACAGCAGGAAACGCCTTGGCTGACACAGCCACTCAGATTTTTCTTTCCGCTGAAAAACAAGCTCAGCTTTCTCATGGCCTTCATCATCAGAACAGCAATGGCTTACATTTACAATTTAAGATCTCTCAAGAAGCCCCACGTCAGATTGTGCATAGCTGCCCCTCCTGTCCTCAAGTTACTCCTGTTCCTCATTATGGTGTTAACCCCCGTGGTCTCTTACCCAATCATCTTTGGCAAATGGATGTGATTCATGTCATGGAATTTGGAAAACAAATATATGTTCATGTAACTATTGACTTTTTCTGGGTTTCTACATGTTACCTTGCAAACCGGAGAAGCCAATAAACACTGTATAGCCCATTGTTTAAAATGTTTTGCTGTCATGGGTATACCTAGAGAAATTAAAACTGATAATGGCCCAGGTTACACTGGAAAAAATTTTCAAATGTTTTGCTCTCAACTCTTTATTGTTCATAAAACAGGAATTCCCTATAACCCACAAGGCCAAGGAATTATAGAACGTGCCCATCAAACTTTAAAACATCAACTTATAAAAATAAAAAAGGGGGAATTATACCCTTGGACACCCCAGAATTATCTTAATCATGCCTTATTTATTTTAAATTGTTTACAATTTGATGCTCATGGCAAATTGGCAGCACAGAGATTCTGGAATGCTGACTCAGTGTCGTCTAAACCTCAAGTCATTTGGAAAGATCCTTTAACTAATTGTTGGAAAGGGCCAGACCCGGTACTAATTTGGGGATGAGGGCATGTTTGTGTTTTTCCACAGGATGCCAAAACACCGCGCTGGCTCCTGGAAAGTCTGGTATGCACGTCAGAGGAGATCCCTGGTCAACCAGATGAGATGCTTGACGATTCAGGAGGAGACTGATCCATCGATGCAAGAACATCTACAGACCTTGATCCCACAAGCACAACTCCTGGGGCACAATGGTGAATCCCCAAGTTCACCTGTCACCTTGTTGTTAGCCTTGCTGACACTGCTTAGCCAACTACCACATACACAGTCTCAGCAAATATATTGGGCTTATTTACCTGATCCCCATTATTACAGTCAGTTGGATGGGAATCACAAGTCATTCCTGTTTATACTAATGATACTATCGCCTTGGGGGGCCTTTCTGATAACCACATAAGGCCCATCTGCAAAAATTACACCTTCGTGGGTATGAGTGATCACTTGCCAATTTGCTTTTCTCGGGAAAGAAGTAACTCAGGATGCATTTACATCACTGAAACTGGATACCACAATCCTGATGCCAGCTGAAGTCTTTACATCCCAGGTTTAAATAAAAGGGGTGGCGTCCCTACTAGAAAAAACGGGACGGGGCCCCTCAATATTCCCTTCTGTGACCTGGGGTCTAGAGATAGAGCCATGGCAGTTCCGTGGCGACAATGTCGAAATGAAACTGCCTCCGTATATTCCATACCAGGAACTGAAAAAGAACTTTGGGACTGGTCACCGGACTCGAGCCGGAATCCAGGCCAAGAAGACAACCACCATTTTGTCTCCTGCATTTGGAACCTGGGAGGGTCCCAGGTATATCAAACAGAACTGTGGAGGATTGTGGCAGCTTTAAATAGAGAAGGATCACTGCTACAGTAGGGGAAAAAATAAAACATGGACACTTGTGGAACGGTACTTATAGATATCCTCAATCTTGTGTTCCTACTCCTTATGTACCTTTAGTAGGCTTAACAAATATTTCTTTATATAATTCTATCTATAATGTTACTTGTTATAATTGTACTATTACCAATTGTATAAGAGGTATTGAAAAGGAAAATCAGGTCGCTATACTTAAACAGCCTGCTTTTGTTATGATCCCTGTGAAAATTAATGAATCCTGGTACCATGAAAAAGGTTTAGAATTATGGAAAAATGTTGAATATGCTTTGTCACGCCCCCATAGGGGTATAGGCTTAATAATTCTTGGATTTATTTCTTTAGTCACACTCACTGCCACCGCTGTAACAGCCGCTATATCACTTACAAATACTATTCAAAATGCTGACTATGTTGATAACTTAGCACAAAATATTTCCATTGCCTTGGGATCGCAAGAAGATATTGATCAAAAATTGGAAGCCCACTTGAATGCCTTATATGATGTGATCGGTTATTTAGGTGAAGAAATTCAAGGAATAAAAGTGAGAAATTGGCTGCAATGTCATGTCAATTATAAGTGGATCTGTATAACACCTAAAGAGTACAATGCTAGTTCTGAGACTTGGGTTAAAGTAAGACGACATTTATTGGGAATTTGGTCTAATAATAATATACCTCTGGATTTGGCATTGTTACATAAAGAAATCCTGGATATCGAGAAGGCTCCTCGACCTGATGTTGAACTTGCAAAAAGGACTGAAAACTTTGTTAATGAATTAAAAAGACACATGCCTCGTATAAATGATTTTAAAAAATTAGATGTAGCAGTAATTAGCTTGTTTCTCTTATTTCTGCTTATTCTTACTGTAACACCTTGTTTAATAAAATTACTCATAAAGGATCTCTGGACAATAAAAGCTGCCATTCATGGAACTCAGTTATGCCTTCGAAAGCACAAGGCTCCCTTTTAAGTAATAAAAAAGGGGAAGCTGCGGGGGGCCACCCCTGTCCAAGGGGGCCTTCGGCCTAAGATATGGCTCTGGGAGCTGCCTTATCTTAAGGGCCTGGGCTGGAGGCATGGCTATGGTAGCTGTCTTATCTTAAGGGCCTGTGGAAACACAGGCATAGCTCTCTGTCCCGCCAACCCATAAGATGTCTTGGCATCAGAACAGAAAAACATCTGGTTCCATGACTGTTCTGCTTACACCCTCAGGTCCTAATCTTTACTGTTATCTTGAAGCCTGAAAAGTCTACAACCAGAGATATGTTGTGCATGTTATCATGAGACAGGTGCGTAATCTTCAAAGAATTTTCTACTCTATTCCCTTTCTTGTTCTGATGTATAAGTATCATGTACTCAATACTTTTGTCAGTTGCATGAAAACCTGCCTCATGGTTGATTGCTTCTGAACCTCTCAACCCCATCTTTTCTTTCTTCTTTATTTCTCAGCCTCGTTGCCCTTCTTCAGGACCGTTCGACTTTGCCAGCTGGCACTGGCATGTGTGCTTCAGTTCAGTTCAGTTCAGTCACTCAGTCATGTCTGACTCTTTGCGAACCCATGAACCACACCACACCAGGCCTGCTTGTCCATCACCAACTCTCAGAGTTCACTCAGACTCGCCTCCATCAAGTCCGTGATGCTATCCAGCCATCTCATCTTCTGTCATCCCCTTCTCCTCCTGTCCCAATCCCTCCCAGCATCAAGACTTTTCCAATAAGTCAACTCTTCGCATGAGGTGGCCAAAGTACTGGAGTTTCAGCTTTAGCAGCATTCCTTCCAAAGAACACCCAGGGCTGATCTCATTCAGAATGGACTAGTTGGATCTCCTTGCAGTCCAAGGGACTTTCAACAGTCTTCTCCAACACCTCAGTTCAAAAGCATCAATTCTTCAGTGCTCAGCTTTCTTCACAGTCCAACTCTCACATCCAAACATGACCACTGGAAAACCCATAGCCTTAATTAGATGGATCTTTGTTGGCAAAGTAATATCTCTGTTTTTTAATATGCTGTCTAGGTTGCTCATAACTTTTCTTCCAAGGAGTAAGCGTCTTCGAATTTCATGGCTTCAGTCACCAACTGCAGTGATTTTGGAGCCCCCAAAATAAAGTCTGACACTGTTTCCACTGTTTCTCCATCTATTTCCCAGGAAGTGATGGGACCAGATGCCATGATCTTAGTTTTCTGAATGTTGAGCTTTAAGTCAACTTTTTCACTCTCCTCTTTCACTTTCATCAAGAGGCTTTTTAGTTCCTCTTCACTTTCTGCCATAAGGATGGTGTCAGCTGCATATCTGGGGTTATTGATATTTCTCCTGGCAATCTTGATTCCAGCTCGTGTATCTTCCAGCCCAGCATTTCTCATGATGTACTCAGTTCAGTTCAGTTCAGTTCAGTCACTCAGTCGTGTCCGACTCTTTGCTACCCCATGAATCGCAGCACGCCAGGCCTCTCTGTTCATCACCAACTCCCGGAGTTCACTCAGACTCACGTCCATCGAGTCAGTAATGCCATCCAGCCATCTCATCCTCGGTCGTCCCCTTCTCCTCCTGCCCCCAATCCCTCCCAGAATCAGAGTCTTTTCCAGTGAGTCAACTCTTCACATGAGGTGGCCAAAGTACTGGAGTTTCAGCTTTAGCAACATTCCTTCCAAAGAACACCCAGGGCTGATCTCATTCAGAATGGACTAGTTGGATCTCCTTGCAGTCCAAGGGACTTTCAACAGTCTTCTCCAACACCTCAGTTCAAAAGCATCAATTCTTCAGTGCTCAGCCTTCTTCACAGTCCAACTCTCACATCCATACATGACCACTGGAAAAACCATAGCCTTGACTAGACGGACCTTTGTTGGCAAACTAATATCTCTGCTTTTGAATATACTATCTAGGTTGATCATAACTTTCCTCCAAGCAGTAATTTTAACATCTTTTAATTTCATGGCTGCAGTCACCATCTGCAGTGATTTTGGAGCCCCCCAAAACAAAGTCTGACATTGTTTCCCATCTATTTCCCATGAAGTGTTGGGACCAGATGCCATGATCTTCGTTTTCTGAATAATAACAAATTGCTTGTTTTGCATTATGTTGTGAGAGACTATATTAAGCCAAGCTTATGATGTAATCTCTAGAACTGAAAATAGAAATACAATATTTTTCAGTGCTAAGATACCTTTTTTTCTTTCACATTTTAATATTTTCAAAATTGTGGTTATAAATTTATGTTTTCTTTATGAGAATTTTATTTTGTTATTTACCAGTCCATCTCATGAAACATTACTATCTAATATCTACCTCCAAATAGCTACTAATAATTTTACCATTCCTACCACAAAAAACTTTGGTGATTTAATAGTTTTGAATATAAACTGCAATGCTTAGCTCCACTCTTATTATATTCATAATTAGGATTTACTTAATGTGTATCAAATACAAANTTATTTTGTTATTTACCAGTCCATCTCATGAAACATTACTATCTAATATCTACCTCCAAATAGCTACTAATAATTTTACCATTCCTACCACAAAAAACTTTGGTGATTTAATAGTTTTGAATATAAACTGCAATGCTTAGCTCCACTCTTATTATATTCATAATTAGGATTTACTTAATGTGTATCAAATACAAACAAATGTAAATTTTTTGTCCAGTAAAAATAAACTTACCAGAGATAGGCTGATAGAAATAATTAAAAAAAATTTTAACATAAAAACAAAGATAATACATTTTCTGAGAATCAAAAGGCAAACAGGAATGTGATTTCCTTTTCCTGTGGATTACCATTTCCAAAAGAGATTTCTTATTTAATAATGGTTCTGATACAAATTATAACCTCCTAAAAAACTAAGTGGTCAAAGACAAAGTATTACTAAATAATAACACTAAGCTTTCTTTGAATCTGGAGATTAAAAAAAAATACATATGCTGTACTTTAAGCCATGTTGTGAGGGTATGCTAAGTCTATTCAGTCACATCCAACTCTTTGTGACCCTATGGACTGTAGCCTGCCAGTCTCCTTTGTTCATGGGATTCTCCAGGTGAGAATGGTGGAGTAGGTTGTCCTGCCCTCCTCCAGGGGATCTTCCTGACCCAGGGATTAAATTCAAGTCTCTTATGTCTCTTGAATTAGTAGGCATGTTTTTTTTTTTTTTTTTTTTTTTTTTTTTTTTTTACCACTAGTGCCACCTGGGAACCCCATCTTAATTCCTTGAAGAAACTTTTTTTAAGTCACAGGTTTTTATGTATAAAGTACAAACAGGGAATTATCTTTATAAAATGAGAGAAAATTGCAATTACTTTTCAAAAGTAGCCTTGACATTTTGAAAAGTGCAGTAATGTATCTGTCCCCATGGAGACAAATATTTTACCCTTAATTTCTGCAACCAAAATTCAGTACATTATATCCAGCTCTGATCCAGTCTCTAGTCTGTCTTGGAGGTTTATATGATACAAAGATATGTCCAAATCAATAGTCAAGATTCAAAAAGAGTGTTTTCCTTTATTCACCCTTCCATTGATATGGCATGTTACCTTTTATGTTTAAACCTTCACCTTTTTAAAAAAATCTGTTTTTATTCAATACAATTAAAAAAATTTAGTGAAAAAGCAAAAGTCTGTGAGAACTCAAAAGCAATCACAAGCTCTGGGACTAAGAATTGGCTTCCATGCCTCTATTCTCCCAGTAGGACACATTTATAGAAATAAACATCACTTAATAAATGCTCAGTTTGTGTTCACTTTTTCCATAAAAATAAATGAAAGAAATGTTTAGAATCACAGACATCTACATGTTATGTCACTGATATGTGCCATTATTTTCTCCTTTTCCTTTTCTATATATAATGCGTGTTTAGTCATTAAGTCATATCAACTCTTTGCAACCCCGTGACTGTAACCCACCAGGCTCCTTTTTCAAAGGGGCTTCCCAGGCAAGAATACTGGAGTGGATTGGCATTTCCTCTTCCAGGTGATCCTCCTAATCCAGGGATCAAACAAAAGTTTCTTGCATTGGCAGGCATTGGTGGGCATATTCTTTGACCCCTGAGCCACCAAGTATAATTGAAATAACACATGCAAATGTTTTATTCAGTGCCTGAAATAAATCAATATTCCTATATGTGTTCAATTGGTTTTTTTGTTGGTTCATGTTTCATTAATTCATCTACTTTTTTCTTTATACTTTGAAAATATAGTAATTTAAAAGTTCTAAACAATGGGAAATAGATGGGGAAACAGTGGAAACAGTGGCTGACTTTATTTTTGGGGGGCTCCAAAATCACTGNCACTGGGAGTTTCTGTGCTTTAGGCTCTAACTGTCTGGACTCCTTGCTTGCTGCCTGCAATAAATGCTGCACTTTCCTTCACCACAACCTGGTGTCAGTAGACTGGCTTCACTGAGTGCGAACCAGCTCCTAGGAGGAGAGGTAAGTCTGATCTAGATAGTTATGGATCGATTGGAAACTTGATGAGGTGTGTCATGAAGGAATGTGTCCCATGCCTGGGTCCCAAAGTACACGAGCAGTGGAGAAGAGAAGACATTGGAAAGACAGAATGATCTTTCTGCTTTCTCTGTAGAGACCATGTCGAATCTTCATCACATGAAGAAGCACAGAGCAGCCAAAAAGCTGGGAAGTATTAAATTTCTAGGATATTTGTGAAGAAAAGTGTTATTTTCCTAAATTTTGTGATGTTTGGGATATTTGTTAACTGCTATGGCTCAAGTGCATATTGAAAAGCAGAGACATTACTTTGCCAACGAAGGTCCATCTAGTCAAGGCTATGGTTGTTCCAGTGGTCATGTATGGATGTGAGAGTTGAACTGTGAAGAAAGATGAGTGCCAAAGAATTGATGCTTTTGAACTGTGGTGTCGGAGAAGACTCCTGAGAGTCCCTTGGACTGCAAGGAGATCCAACTAGTCCATCCTAAAGGAGATCAGTCCTGGGTGTTCATTGGAAGGACTGATGCTAAAGCTGAAACTCTAATACTTTGGCCACCTCATGTGAAGAGTTGACTCATTGGAAAAGACTCTGATGCTGGGAGCGATTGGGGGCCAGAGGAGAAGGGGACGAGAGTATGAGATGGCTGGATGCCACCACCGACTTGAAGGACATGAGTTTGAGTGAACTGCGGGAGTTGGTGATGGACGGGGAGGCCTGGCGTGCTGTGATTCATGGGCTCGCAAAGAGTCAGACACAACTGAGCAACAGAACTGAACTGAACTGATGGTTCAAGTATGGTGTACCGCCCCTCCCCCCAATTTACATGACCACTATCAGCCATTTTAGCCACAGGTAATTTTTCATCTTTGTTTTAAACAATATGTATTTATTTGGCAGCCTGGGGTCTTAGTTCTGGCACATGGGATGTTTGTTGTGGCATATAGGAGTCTAGTTTTGCCGTGAGGGATCAGTAGTTGTGGCCCTGAGTGAAAGTCGCTCAGGTGTTTCTAACTCTTTGTGACCCCATGGACTATACAGTCCATGGAATTTGGGAGTACGTAGCCAGAATACTGGAGTAGGTAGCCATTCCCTTCTCCAAGAGGATTGAACCAGGGATCCTGACCCAAAGATCAAACCCAGGTCTCCCTCATTGCAGGCGGATTCTTTATCAGCTGAGCCACCAGGGAAGCCCAAGAATACTGGAGTGGGTAGCCTATCCCTTCTCCAGGGGATCGAATCAGGGTCTCTTGCATTGCAGGTGGATTCTTTACAAGCTGAGTTATCACAGAAGCCCTTCCTTTTAAAAAAATGTTTATTTATTTGACTGCCTGGGGTCTTAGTTCTAGCACATGAGATCTTTGTTGTCACATATGTCTAGTTGTGGCATGAGGGCACCTCAGTAGTTGTGGCCCTTGAGCTTCCTTGTTCCACAGCATGTGGAATCTTAGTTTCCTGACCAGGAATTGAATCTACATCCCCTGTATTGAAAGGAGTATTCTTCCCTGGATCCCCAGGGAAGCCCCAACAGCAGTTTTTATATGCGGATGTGGTAATGGTTTTCATTTACGGTCACGACATAGCATTTGCTTTTTATATAAATGCATATCAGTTTGTTCGGGGGAGCCACCCCTGTCCAAAGGGCTTCCAGCCCAAGGCATAGCTCAGCGAGCTTCCTTATCTTAAGGGCCTGGGCTGGAGGCATGGCTCTGGGAGCTGCCTTGTCTTAAGGGCCTGTGGAAACATAGGCATTACTCTCTGTCCCGCCACCCCTGACTAGTCCTTGAGGCCTGGGAAACAACTCGCCTTGACCTGATTCCCTGAGTCTAGCAAACTGTTATCTTAGTCATTAACTACCCACCTCTTGGAATGTACGCCTTAGGCTTATGGGAAAATCAAGAGACAGGTGCGTAATCTCCAAAGAAGTTTTACTTTACTCCCTTCTCTTTCTTAAATACTATGTACTCAATAAAGACTTTGTCAGTTGCATGTAAACCTGCCTCATGGTTAATTGCTTCTGAACCTCTCGATCCCATCTTTTCTTTCTTCTTTATTTCTCAGCCTCGTTGCCCTTCTTCAGGACCGTTCGACTTTGCTGGCTGGTACCGGCAGGTGGCACCCGAACGAGGGACTTGAAGAAGGCGAAGGAAATGCAACGAGAGCCGCTGCCCAGTGAGCTGAAGGGTACCCGTTTCAATTTTGCAGGTAAGAGGGGCAGGGAGTGAATAGTCGAGAGTAAGAAATAATGGGACAAGGAAACAGCAGAAAGCAGTTTGTAGATATACCTAAGACTATGTTAAAGGGCCGTGGTATTCGTGTAAATAAAGTACAGATAGATAAGTTTCTTGATTTTATAGAAGAAGTATGTCCCTGGTTCCCAGAAGATGGAACCATGAATTTAGAAACCTGGATGAAAGTAGGTGAAAAAAATGCAGAGCTATTACACCACTCATGGTCCCAGTAAAATTCCTATTGATGCATTCTCTTTATGGGGAGTAATTAAAGACTGTTTAGATCCTGAACATGAGGAGCATAAATTAAAAAAGGTCGTTGAGGAAAATGTTGAACCTTCAATGCAGCCCACTGCCCCTCCCTCAGAATCTCCTACACAGCCTACTGCTCCTCCCACGGAACCTCTGATTGCTGAGCCCAAAGAAACTAACAATCTTTGTACACATTCTCCTCTTAGTCCAACAGATCTGGAGGAATTAGAAGAGCAGGCTGATCAATATCATGAGGGAGGCTCTCTGTGGGATGTTCTGGTTAATATAGAACGGCCTCTAAAAAAGGAAACCTCAGAAAATCTAAATTTTGATTTATGCAATATACGCATAATGCTACAGGAGATTAATGATAAATCAGAAAGGACCAGATGTGAGCAAATTCCGGTGAAAACTAAACCTTCCCCCCCACCTTCTGCTATTGCCGGCTTAGATCCGCCACCTTTTGAGGCAATTAGCAGTGACCAACCCTTGGCTATGCTTTGTCAAAATACTCCCTTAGAACAAAAACATCCCCCTTAAAGCTTTCTCCGCTTCAACAAGCGATACAACAAGCTCGTAAAGATGGAGAAGGACTGATGGGGTTTCCTACCCTTTACCCCATCTTTGAAAATGCTCAGTAGCAGAGATATTATGAACCTCTGCCATTTAAACAACTAAAAGAGTTAAAAATAGCTTGTGCTCAGTATGGCCTCACTGCTCCTTTTACACTTGCAATTGTGGAGACTTTGAGTGGCCAATATCTCCCTCCAAATGATTGGAAACAAGTAGCTCGAGCTTGTCTTTCTGGCAGAGACTATTTACTTTGGAAATCAGAATATACTAAACAATGTGGGGCGACAGCAGATATTAATAGACAGCAGGGATTAGATATAACCTATGAGATGCTATTAGGAAAAGGAGGTTTTCGAGAGGTGCACAATCAATTAAATTATCCCCCTATTATGACTTAGTTTCTATTCTAATTGCTACGGGCAGAAAAGATTCTACAATATTTTTAGGCAGGGACCCCCACTTTATTTGTGTTACCTTTTCCAAATTACAACAAGACTGGCTGGCACAATTTAGTGACTCCTGGGCTTTGTCTCTGGCTAATTTTACTGGACGTATATCGTGTCATTATCCTGCTAACAAACTTCTGCAATTCGCCAGTACTCATCAATTTGTCTTCCCCCAAAATACCAGTGCTGTCCCAGTTAAAGGGGCCATTACAGTTTTTACTGACGGCTCCTCAAATGGCCATACTGCCATTGCAATAAACAATGATGTACAGGCATGGGACACAGGTTGTACGTCATGCAGTTTGTGCTGCTTTGCAAAAATTTTCTGACTTGCCCGTTAATCTTTACTCTGACAGTCAGCATATTGTTCAAGCCTTAAGTAACATTGAGACCGTTCCCTTTATTGGGACTGTAAACACTACAATTCAATCTCTGTTTCGTTCTCTNAGAGCTTCATGCAGTTTGTGCTGCTTTGCAGAAATTTTCTGACTTGCCCGTTAATCTTTACTCTGACAGTCAGTATATTGTTCGAGCCTTAAATAACATTGAGACCGTTCCCTTTATTGGGACTGTAAATACTACAATTCAATCTCTGTTTCGTTCTCCGCAAACTGTAATTCGTGACAGGTTTCATAAGTGTTTTTTTGGTCACATTCGGGCCCATTCTAACCTGGCCTCCTAACAGCAGGAAACGCCTTGGCTGACACAGCCACTCAGATTTTTCTCTCTGCTGAAAAACAAGCTCAGCTTTCTCATGGCCTTCATCATCAGAACAGCAATAGCTTCCGTTTACAATTTAAGATCTCTCTAGAAGCCGCACATCAGATTGTGCGTAGCTGTCCCTCCTGTCCCCAAGTTACTCCTGTTCACCATTATGGAGTTAACCCCCGTGGTCTTTTACCCGGTCATCTTTGGCAAATGGATGTGACTCATGTCATGGAATTTGGAAAACAAAACTATGTTCATGTAACTATTGACACTTTTTCTGGGTTTCTACATGCTACCTTGCAAACCGGAGAAGCCAGTAAACACTATATAGCCCATTGTTTAAAATGTTTTGCTATCATGGGTATACCTAGAGAAATTAAAACTGACAATGGCCCAGGTTACATTGGAAAAAATTTTCAAATGTTTTGCTCTCAACTCTATTGTTCATAAAACAGGAATTCCCTATAACCCACAAGGCCAAGGAATTATAGAACGTGCTCATCAAACTTTAAAACATCAACTTATAAAAATAAAAAAGGGAGAAGTATACCCTTGGACACCCCAGAATTATCTTAATCATGCCTTATTTATTTTAAATTTTTTACAACTCGATGCTCATGGCAAATTGGTGGCACAGAGATTCTGGAATGCTGACTCAGTGTCGTCTAAACCTCAAGTCATTTGGAAAGATCCTTTAACTAATTGTTGGAAAAGGCCAGACCCGGTACTAATTTGGGGATGAGGGCATGTTTGTGTTTTTCCACAGGATGCCGAAACGCCGCGCTGGCTCCCGGAAAGGCTGGTACGCACGTCGGAGGAGATCCCTGGTCAACCAGATGAGGCGATTGACGATTCAGGAGGAGACTGATCCATCGACTCGAGAACAACTACAGACGTTGATCCAACAAGCACAACGCCTGGCACACAATGGTGGATCCCCAAGTTCACCTGTCACCTTGTTGTTAGCCTTGCTGGCACTTCTTAGCGAACTACCACATACATGGTCTCAGCAAATATACTGGGCTTATTTACCTGATCCCCCATTATTACAGCCAGTTGGGTGGGAATCACAAGTCATTCCTGTTTATACTAATGATACTATCACCTTGGGGGGCCTTTCTGATAACCACATAAGGCCCACCTGCAAAAATTACACCTTCGTGGGTATGAGTGATCACTTGCCAATTTGCTTTTCTCGGGAAAGAAATAACTCAGGATGCATTTACATCACTGAAACTGGATACCGCAATCCTGATGCCAGCTGGAGTCTTTACATCCCAGGTTTAAATAAAAGGGGTGGCGTCCCTACTAGAAAAAATGGGACGGGGCCCCTCAATATTCCCTTCTGTGACCTGGGATCTAGAGACAGAGCCATGGCAGTTTTGTGGCGACAATGTCGAAATGAAACTGCCTCCGTATATCCCATACCAGGAACTGAAAAAGAACTTTGGGACTGGTCACTGGACTCGGGCCAAGAAGACAACCGCCGTTTTGTGTCCCGCATTTGGAACCTGGGAGGGTCCCAGGTATATCAAACAGAACTGGGGAGGCTTGTGGCAGCTTTAAATAGAGAAGGATCACTGCTACAAGTAGGGGAAAAAATAAAACATGGACACTTGTGGAACGGTACTTATAGATATCCTCAATCTTGTGTTCCTACTCCTTATGTACTTTTAGTAGGCTTAACAAATATTTCTTTATATAATTCTATCTATAATGTTACTTGTTATAATTGTACTATTACCAATTGTATAAGAGGTATTGAAAAGGAAAATCAGGTCACTATACTTAAACAGCCTGCTTTTGTTATGATACGTGTGAAAATTAATGAATCCTGGTACTATGAAAAAGGTTTAGAATTATGGAAAAATGTTGACTATGCTTTGTCATGCCCCCGTAGGGGTATAGGCTTGATAATTCTTGGATTTATTTCTTTAGTCACACTCATTGCCACCATTGTAACAGTCGCTATATCACTTATAAATACTATTCAAAATGCTGACTATGTTGATAACTTAGCACAAAATATTTCCATTGCCTTGGGATCGCAAGGAGATATTGATCAAAAATTGGAAGCCCGCTTGAATGCCTTATATGATGTGACAGGTTATTTGGGTGAAGAAATTCAAGGATTAAAAATGAGAAATCGACTGCAATGTCATGCCAATTATAAATGGATCTGTATAACACCTAAAGAGTACAATGCTAGTTCTGAGACTTGGGTTAAAGTAAGACAACATTTATTGGGAATTTAGTCTAATAATAATATATCTCTGGATTTGGCATTGTTACATAAAGAAATCCTGGATATCGAGGAGGCTCCTCGACCTGATGTTGAACTTGCAAAAAGGGCCGCAAACTTTGTTAATGAATTAAAAAGACACATGCCTAGTATAAATGATTTTTTAAAATTAGGTGTAGCAGTAATTAGCTTGTTTCTCTTATTTCTGCTTATCCTTACTGTAACACCTTGTTTGATAAAATTACTCATAAAGGATCTCTGGGCAATAAAAGCTGCCATTCATGGAACTCAGTTTCGCCTTCGAGAGCATAAGGCTCCCTTTTAAGTAATAAAAATGGGGGAGATGCAGGGTGCCACCCCTGTCCAAGGGGCCCTTTGACCTAAGGTGTGGCTCTGAGAGCTACCTTACCTTAAGGGCCTGGGCTGGAGGCATGGCTCTGGGAGCTGCCTTATCTTAAGGGCCTGTGGAAACACAGGCATAGCTCTCTGTCCCGCCACCTCTTAAGATGTCTTGGCATCAGAAAAGAAAAACATCTGGTTCCATGACTGTTCTGCTTACGCCCTCAGGTCTTAATCTTTACTGTTACCTTGAAGCCTGAAGTCTACAACCAGAGATATGTTGTGCATGTTATCATGAGACAGGTGCATAATCTTCAAAGAATTTTCTACTCTACTCCCTTTCTTGTTCTGATGTATAAGTATCATGTACTCAATAAAGGCTTTTGTCAGCTGCATGAAAACCTGTCTCATGGTTGATTGCTTTTGAACCTCTCGACTCCATCTTTTCTTTCTTCTTTGTTTCATCAGCCTCGTTGCCCTTCTTTAGGACCATTCAACTTTGCCGGCTCGCACCGGCACGACTGAATGACTTTCATTTGTTGCTTTTTATGTAATAATGGCTGACATCAGTATTTACTAAACACCATGCACCTCACATGGATTCTCTCATTTAATGCACATGAAGTAGATATCCTGCGAAGTAGATATTACTATCATTTTACAAATCAGGAAGCTGAGGCTCCGAGAGCTTAAATAATTTATTCAAGATCACACAGCTAGTAAGAGGCAGTCAGGCTAAACTCATTGGTATGACACTACTTTCAGAGGATGGTTTGCTTCTGTAGCCTCTTCTCTAGAGTTTATGCAGCGGTCTGAGAATGTCAGGCCCTGCCAAACGCGTTCTGTGCTTGTTTGTTTTAGCGAGAGAAAGTCCTTAAAGTCCAGGTAGCCATGACCCGGATTTAACCAATAGATGCCAAGCTAGAGAGCAGCAATCTGGAGCAAACGCCTGTCTAGCTCGCTTCCTCTAGAGCTTCTAATCTCAGCATTCAAACTGGGCGTGCCTATCAATCCTTCCACCTGCTACACTCCACATGGCTGCACCCTGATTTCTGGCAGGATGAAGGCTCACCCCAAGAGGAAAACAAGGAGGCTGTGCCCCCTTGCGGAATCCAGTTCTCCTATTCCATAGAAGGCGAAACTGGTACTCAGAAGGGCGAATCAAACTCAAGGACACAGAAAGAGTTAGTCCCAGCTCTCAGTCACTGGATTTATCTCAGCATTCTAATTTGCTTCAGCCACAAAGCAGATAAACACAAATCAGTTCTTCACGAAGAAACCTTGAGTTAAGGTCTGAGACCTCAGAAAAGCGTTGACAAAGTCCCAGAAAACGCTGGCGGATCCGGGAGACGCCTTCCGGGCCTGAGCAGAGTCCTCTCCACTTCAGCTACGTCCCGCACTCCTTTCGCATTCAGGTTTCAGGCCCCGCCCCCGGAGGCCGCAGCCAATCGGAGAGCCTCGCCCCCGCCGGCAGTGACGTGCCCCGCCCCGCAGCCGCGGGATTCAAACTCCCGGAAGCAGCTCCCGCGCCAAAGGGTGTGACTGGGCCGACACGAGCGCTGCGCTTCGCCTCAGGTGCTGGCTGGCTGCGGGAAGGCGACCGTGGAGGGTGGCGGGGGCGGCCAGGACCCGCAGCCTTGAGGCCGCGGGTGTGACCGCGGGGAAGGCGGAAATCAGTGGGAGATCGCGTTGGCTGGGATTCAATCTCTGCCCACCTTGGAGCCAGTCGCCGTTCCCTGGCGCTCACTTTGTGCCTGTCCCCGGGAGGCCGTCGCCTGTCGGATCCCCGCTTTGAGCTCTGCCCGTGAGTGTTAGCATCCTCTTTCAGACAAGCGCAGGGAGTTCTAGTGACTTGGCCAAGTCCTTTCCTTAGTACAGCATTTTGCGGATTAGCAAGCAGTTTCGCGTCTATTCTACAAACTGCTTCACCTCAGAGGTGAGAAGAAAGGTGCCTGTTTCTGCAGTTTTCTTTGCCTCTCTTCCCACTGGAGGTCTTATGTGATTTGCCTCCACTTGTAGAAGACGTGGCCTGTAGCAGATGCTTTGTGCCCTTTACTATGTATCTTAATCTTTCACCTTAGAATGGACAAAAATCCAGGGCTAATCTTTTCTGGTGGCTTAGTGGTAAAGAATTCGCCTACCAATTCAGAGACGAGGTTCGATCCTTGGGATGAGAAGATCCCCTGGAAAAGGAAATGGCAACCCACTCTAATATTCTTGCCTGGGAAATTCTTCATGGACAGAGAAGCATAGTGGGCTACAGCCCATTGGGTCGCAAAAGAGGGGCAGGGGACTTAGCGACTAAACAACAATAACACACAGGGTGACCCTAAAGGTCAGTTTAATAGGGATGCCTTCCCCACCGCAGCGTCTAAGTAGATCTCCCTTACTTTTACTTGTATAATTTATCACTGTACTTTTCTTTTACTNTCCCCACCGCAGCGTCTAAGTAGATCTCCCTTACTTTTACTTGTATAATTTATCACTGTACTTTTCTTTTACTGGATAACATTTATTTTACAATTTGAGGATCTATATTTGTTTCCTTGTTATTGCCTGCCACCTCTGCTAGATTGAAAGTTCTGTTATGTAAGGGACATGTCTCTCTTTCATTCTTGTTTTCAGCCAGTTTTTACCCAACACCTATTATGCTTCCTGGTAAATTAGGTTCTCCAATATTTTTTGAATGCATGAATAGTATCATATTCCTCTGGCTTCCTTGGTTACATTATTATTATTTTATTTTGGAATCCACAGGTGGAAAAATGCTTTTTAACCTCCCTAATTAAAGCTACTTTTATTATGTGCTCAGTATAGACTTGAGTTTGAACTTCGGGTGGGGAAGATCCCCTGGAGAAGGAAATGGCAACCCACTCTCAGCCACTGAGTATTCTTGCCTGGGCAATCCCATGCACGTGGTCGGAAAAGAGTCAGACATGACTTAGCAACAAAGCTTCTCCTTACTTCTTGTTCTTAATTTCTGCCATTCCTGAATTCTTTGGATATTGGGTCTCTTTTTCCTATAAATGCCTCATACTGAATTCTCCTCACTTCTGCCCACTGTGCTCTCTGAACATTACAGTTAGAACTGAACTAGGCCTGTCTTCTCAAACAGGATACACCATTATGTCAGGTAATGATGTTTCAATGTCCAGATAGTCAGAATTATATTGTCATTGGCTTTTTATTTTGGAGTAAAGTTTGTCTTTGTAATCTAACTTTCAGGTTTCATTTAACGGCTTAATCATTGGTTATCCCTCTATTTTTTTTTTTAATGAAACATTTCTATTGAAGTATGACACACATAAGATTCCTGCACAAACAGACGTACAGGTTGACATATTGAATACCTCTGTGCATCTAGCAGGCTAGAAGCCATACCCCACTGTATCACTTCTATTTACGTAGAAAGTTTCTTCTGTTTAGTAAATAGATTATTAGATCTTTTCAAACCTGAGATTTGACCTTGTAAACTCAAATTTCTTTTTACAGGCACTTTCAGAGATGTCTTCCAGAAATCCCAAAGATTTAATTAAAAGTAAATGGGGACCAAAGCCTAGTAATTCCAAATCAGAAACTGCATTAGAAAAATTTAGGGGAGAAATTGCAGCTTTAAAAACATCGGTAGATGAAATTACAAGTGGAAAAGGAAAGCTGATTGATAAAGACAAACACAAACTTTTGGAGGTAAGACCTTTTAAATTTTAGTAAGCTTTACTATGGGAGATGAGAAAGTATATGATATAATCTAGTTTTTATGTTCACTAAATGTAAACAACAAATCTAATCATGTCACCTTTGAGGTTTAGATTTTAGCATGAAGGTTTAAAAACCCATATAATCATGTATTTTGTCTACTTTACAAGTAATTTTTGTTTTCTGATTTTTTTTTTTAAGGTAAAATCATTACAGATATCAGCATTTTGTGTTCTGTTAAACTATATTTCCCAATTTACAATTTGTTATGACATAGTCTGAAAAGGAGTTAGGAATATTAGAACTGGAAGGATGTAAAATTTAATCAGTTGAATTTATTTTGCAAGAGTAGTTTTATTTTTCATAGTTAGAAAACAAATGATCCATACTAAATGATATCATTGATTTCTTTAAATTTTACTTTATAAGGCATATCATAAAACGAAATGATTTATTTTTTTAAATACATATTGAGGTGAATTCTTATTCAAGCATGGAGAAATGATCTGTCACCAATTCTTAGACATAAAGCTTATTTTGTAATCTGGTGAAAGAATCTAGTAGCTTTCCTGAGAGCTCTCTTTCCGGTTCATTTTACTTCTGACAAGCAATGGCTGTCTAAATCCCTTTATAATCAATTGAAATTAAACTTCGTATAACTTCTACCAGTCTAAAGCTACACAGAACAAGTCTTTTTTTTTTTTTTTTTTAATCCAGTTGAGAGCTTTTCAGGTGTCCAAGTCTTCCCAGATGGCACCAGTGGTAAAGAACCCACCTGCCAAAGCAGGAGCTTTAAGAGATGGGATTTCAATCCCTGGGTTGGGAAGATCTCCTGGAGAAGGGCATGGAAAGATATTCCAGTATTCTTGCCTGGAGAATCCCATGGACAAAGGAGCCGGACAGGCTACAGTCCATAGGGTTGCAAAGAGTTGGACACGACTGAAGTGACAGCACGCATGCATGCAGATATACAGGGAAATCTTGCTTCCTCTTACTTCTCGATAGGCCAGCCCCATATTCTTCAGCTTTACTGGCTTTTTCTCATCCTGGTCACTTTCCTGAACACTTTTCTGATGTTCATGTCCCTCTTGAATTAATGCTTCCGGATTGCACAAAGTCACAAACACAGATTCAAACAGTAGTATTATTTCCCCTAATCTGGATGCTGTACTCTATGAAATCTTAGAATTTTATTGGCTTCTTTGGTGCTGTGTCATAATACTGTCTTATCTTAAGCTAGTAGGCAACTAAAAATCCCCTCATCATTTTCACACAACCATCCAACTCTATGTCCCCGTCTCTATTTGAATAACTGTTTTTCCCACCCACCCTCAAATGTGAGTTTTTAGTATTAAGTGTTTTTCCCTTTGTCAGCATGTAAAGCCGTTTTACTTACTTTTTCTATCATCTCTATATTAGTGCTTTCTCCCTTTTGCCAGCAAGTTTAACTAACATGCCTTCTTTAACTTTCCTATCCTTGAAAATGTTGAACAATCCCTTGAAGATAACCTTCTAGATTTGATACCAAATCATTTATTAACAAAAAGCAAGTTTATGAATGTACTTTTATCTGGCTATAACATTCTGTAATAGATGAATTCTATTGCTTCAAGTTCATCAGCGAGCATGTATCTCTTTGTGTGACTCAACTTTTAGCCATTAAGATGACTAGAATTGGCATGATGGGGGAATGATTAGCAGATAATCAGGTAAGAGCCAGCTCTCCTTTAGCTTTCTAAGTGGTCTCTCCTTTCTGTGTCCATGTCCCATTTATTTTATATATATCTTAACAATAGCACTTATCATAACTGCATTAATGTATTGATCTAACTCTCTGTGAGCTCTCTGAGCATTTTTTTGGTCCTGGTATCTGGTATAATGCTGACTTGATACATAATAAATACTTCCTAAACGCTTGTTGTAATGTATTGTTTATTTTTATGTTTGTCCTGGCCTTGTTCTAAGATTCTTCTTAGTTTATATCTAGAAAATTCGAGTCCTTGAAGCTGAGAGAGAGAAGAATGTTTATCGCCTCACAGAGAAGGACAAAGAAATACAGCGACTCAGAGACCATCTGAAAGCCAAGCACAGCAGTACTGCATTGCTTGAACAGTTGGAAGAGAAAACGAAGGAAGTTGAAAGAAGAGAACAGCTGTTGAAATCCTTGTCTGAAGAGACAGATATGTTGAAGAAACAGTTGTCTGCTACAACTGCAAGGCTTGCTGAACTTGAAGGCAAAGCCAATACACTTCATTTATCACAGGTACTAATTTCTTCAAAACCGGATTTTTAAAAAAATCTTTCTAATACAGTTTGTAGTTCTTATGAAGAATGGGTTTGTTAAAACATGCTTATCAAATGGTGAAACAGTATAGTATACTAACAGGTTTACTTTTTTTTTTCATAGTCCTGTTCTTCGCTATAGGCAAAAATAGGTAATATGGCTCCCTCCACTGACCATACCATTGTTTGCCTAAGGGAGTATTCAGAATACAGACTCTGCTGTGTATCTACAATAGCCAGGAAGATTTTTTTGAATTCTTTTTTTCTATAGATTGTATTGTGAGAACAATGGCTTCATTTTTTGGTTATTTTTCATATTTGAGATACCCAATTAAAACAGCAAGTATGCTTTTCTCCCGTCTTGGGTTTTAGAGTCACTAGTATAGTAGAAAGCACATGGACTTATGGGTAGGCAGCTCTGAGTTCAGATTCTACTTGCTAGCTGTGTGAGTCTAAACAAATTCCTTAGCCTCTCTAGCCTTAGAAACAATGCTAGAATTCACCAGACCCCTCTCCTAAATCTCAGTTTGCACATCAGTAAAACAAGGATAAGAGTACTGGAGATTAAGTGTACAATATATGTGAATAACCTAGCAGAGTGCCTGGCCTCTGAAGTGAAAGTCACTGACTCTGTGATTCCATGGACTGTAGCCCACCAGGCTCCTCCATCCATGGGATTCTCCAGGCAAGAATACTGGAATGGGTTGCCATTTCCTTCTCCAGGGGATCTTCCCAGTCCAGGGATAAAACCTGAGTCATTGCAGGCAGACTCTTTACCATCTGAGCCACCATAGTGCTTACGAATTTCTTATTGATCAGACCTTTGATTCTCTTGAAAATTTGGACATGTGAATAATACTAATACTACAGCTATTAACACTTCCTGCAGAAGAAAGGTCACTTCTCTGGTAGCTTAGATGGTAAAGAATCTGCCTACAATGCAGGATACCTGGGTTTGATTCCTGGATCAGGAAGATCTCCTGGAGATGGGAATGGCAACCCACTCCAGTACTATTGTCTGGAAAATCCCATGGACAGAGGAGCCTGGTGGGCTTACAGTCCATGGGGTTGCAAAAAGTCGGACAACACTGAGTGACCAGAACTTACTTACAGAAGAAAATCTATTGCTTTCAAATAAATGCTTTAGTGATGTTAAGGGTCTTTGTACTTTATCTCCCCTTTAGAGTGAGGTTTCCTACTCTAAGAGAGTTTGCCTGCCAGTGCAAAAGATGTGGGCTTGAGCCTTGTGTCGGGAAGATCCCCTAGAGGAAGAAATGGCAACCCACTTCACTACTGCCTGGAAAATCCCATGGATGGAGGAGCCTGGCAGGCTACAGTCTATATGGTCACAAAGAGTTGGACACGGCTGAGCTACTTCACTTTCACTTTTACTTAAAGCTCAAGAATTAGTTTCTCTACTTTTGGAGATGGAAATATAAATCTTGGTAGAAATGATAATGTTAAAAATGTATTCATATAATCACTGTGGGATACTCATTGTTAATTTCTGTACTAGTCAGCATATCTAATCACTTGACAACCGACCTCCAAATCTCAGAGTCTTATACAAGTGATTATTTTTCTGCTCATGTCACACCTTATTTTAGGTTGGCGTGGAGGAGGCTTTGCTCCACAGAATCATTCAGAGATCCAGGTTACTTCCTTCTAGTGGCTCCCTCTTCTCTCAGAGTGCAGTCCTCCACCAGATCCTTTATACACAGCTCTGGGCTAGAGAGCATGTGAAGAACTGGGGTAGTCTATGGGGTCTAGGCCTAGGATTGACATATCTCATTTCTGCTTACATTCCATTGGACAGAATTCAGTCTCATGACCTCACTAACCACAGGGAAGGCTGGGAAATGTGGTTTGCAGTGTGCCCAGGGTAAAAGGAAAGAAATGTGATGAACTATCTCTGTCATGGTTTCCTCCTGAAGGACTAAATTGAGAGGGGGGAAAGAGCACTTCTAGAGAAAAAAATAAATATTTTGAGCTTTCTTGCCATCCTTCACACAAGTCTCTTTCCTCAAAGCTGTTAAAAGACTGAAATGCAGCTTTTTATGAGCTTTGTTGGTTAGCTTGGTACCTTACCACCTGGAAAATGAAAGTGTTGTCACTCAGTCGTGTTCGACTCTGTGACCCCATGGAGTGTAGCCTGCCAGGCTCCTCCACCCCTGGAATTCTCCAGGCCAGAACACTGGGGTCTTCCCAACTCAAGAGATCAAACTTGGATCTCCTGCAGGTGGATCCTTGACCATCTGAGCCACCAACTTACAATCTATTTCCTGTCTTTTATTCCCTCTGAAAAAATGAAAAAAGAGGAGACAAATTATATTTTGAGTTCTATATGAATGAATACTAGTTAATACTATTGCTAATGTTGAATATAAATATAATTCTAGAAAACAAAGTTTATCTTTTATTTGATAATTTAATATTTTCGAGATTTCATTTAAGTAGGCCAATTGCTTCGTTTTGTTTCCAGGTGAAAATCAGAGGGCTGTTCATATCCACTGAGGGCTAGTCTGGTGATTCTAGGGCCCAGATGACCTCAGATATCAAATTAGGTATGAAATCTCAGGGTGTCCAATCTGCTTAGGAGGCCTCCAGGACGTCTTCTCAGGGTGTCCAATCTGCTTAGGAGGCCTCCAGGACGTCTTAATTGCACACTGCTACTCATCACCTGGCATGTACCAGTTCTGGATTTGGGAACGTATGTGAAATATACTGTCTTATTATGAAGGTAAGTATAATGAGGAAACATGTTCTTAAATTATCGTGTTAACCAATATTGATTTACTTACAGACTGTGGCTACAAGTTGCTTCAATTCATCAATGAACAATATTCATGAAATGGAAGTACAGCTGAAAGATGTAAGTTCGTTTTTATTTTATTAAGTTATGGCTAAAGAGGACTAATTCCTTTATTATTAAATTTATGGAAGTTGACAACAGTAATGCTGTAGCTTGAAAAAAATCTTTTGAGGAGATGAAGAAATGAATGGTTTAGTATCATCTCTCTGGGTTACCACGTTTAAGTCTCTTTCCAGGCATTCAAGAGGACCAGTTCCTGTAAGTATGGCTAGAAACGCCTTGGAAATCTTTAGGCTAGAAATCATCCATTTCTATCAAATAACTTAACAATATCCCGTTTTCACTTAAATCTAATTTGCTCAATAATTTTATTATAGTAATATAATTTAATATGTATTATTTTTTCTTTTTGTTTACCCATGCTAGATGTCCTCTTTAGTTTGAAATTATTCCCTTAGAAACAGGATTTGCTTTCCTAGTTCGAAAAGGAAATATATTCTTTGTGTATTCAATATTTCTTTTTCCTAGAATTGGATATGAGGTTAGCTGTATTATTCCAAACTTATATCTTAAATGGATTTGGTGGGTTGCATTGAAAATTAAATAAATTGGGGACATAGGACTAGTGGTCATAGGGTATTTTTTCAAATTTTAAGGTTATATATGCAAAGTATAAAATTCTTGATTTAATTATTGGGTCAATATGTAGATATTGTGTTTCCAGAAATATTACTGGCATGTCTACCCTGATCTAAGTATGCTCTTAAGAGTCCTGTTTTATCTCACATACCAGGCATACCTTGAGGCCTATTTGATTTTCAAGAAAAGAATTTAAAGCCATTAGTGTCTATATAATTGGGTTCTAGAGTACCCTTTTCAAAGTAATTTATCTAGAGGTAGCTAAAATAAATAAGACACACAATTCTTAAAGAACTATCAAAATAAGTTTTTTGTATGTCATGTATTATCCCCAGCATTTAGACAATTGGAAAGAATGACTAGATGGAATCTTGTGAAGTTTCTTGAATTTTATAGTGTCTCTTTTAGCAAAGTACCTGAAAATAGATGCTGTTTTCTTAAACCCATGTGTAATTTTTAGGTTTCTCAGTGCTAACTACTCCAAATATCAACTAAAGTTATTTTTATGTAATGACGATTAGTCTGAGGTAGAACCTGAGAGTGTCCATTTCCAATAAGCTTCAGGTGCTGCTGCTACTGTTGGTTGTCTGAGGACCGCTCTGTGAGAACCATTAACTTACATTTGAGTAGCGAGAGGTGGCCAAGCTCTGGTTATCCCTTTGGGATCTCAGCAGATCTTTCAGACCAGGGGGAGAATTATAGTTGGAAGACTGAGGAGCAGGGAAAGAGAAATCTCACTCCTCAGAGTCTACACCATCACTTTATTTGGCTTTGAAGGATTCAGCCATTCTAATCCTTATACCCTCTGCAGAGCTTCCACAAAACTTCCTGTAGAAGTTTGCCCACCTGTTTTAAGAATCAGTGTTTGTTATACTAAAATAAGTCCTAAAAATCTATTTTACTTCTCTTAGGGTCAAGCTGTATCATTCCTCAGCTATCATTTAGGTCTGGCTCATATTTTGAAATAATTACATTGAGTTAATGCTGTAATCACATTCCTGATAGCTCAGTTGGTAAAGAATCCACCAGTAATGCAGGACACCCTGGTTCAATTCCTGGGTTGGAAAGATCCCCTGGAGAAGGGATAGGCTACCCACTGCAGTGTTCTTGGGCTTCCCTTGTGGCTCAGCTGGTGACGAATCTGTCTGCAATGCAGGAGACTGGGGTTCGATCCCTGGTTGGGAAGATCCCCTGGAGAAGGGAAAGGCTACCCACTCCAGTGTTCTGGCCTGGAGAATTCCATGGACAGTCCATGGGGTCGCAAAGAGTCGGACATGACTGAGCAGCTTTCACTTTCAATGCTGTAATCATTATTCAGTGTCAGTAACTTTAAAACCAAATAGCTAAATGTCAGTTTTAATAGGCTATTCTTGCTCTTGATTTAAAAAATCTGATTTTTAAGGAATTCCCTGGTGGTCCAGTGGTTAGGACTCTAGGCTTCCACTGCAGGGGGTATGGTTTTGATCCACTGTTGGGGAACTATGATCCGTAAAGCTGCATGGTGCAGCCCCCCCCAAAAAAAAAAAAAAAAAAAGACTTCTAAACATAGAATTACTGAATATAAATAATAATTATTTTTAATTTGGAAAAAAGTCGAATTTACAGAAAAGTTATAAGAATGGAAAATAGTACACAGAAGTCCACATACTCTTTCCCAAAATTGCTGCTGCTGCTGCTAAGTGGCTTCAGTCATGTCCGACTCTGTGGGACCCCAGAGACGGCAGCCCACCAGGCTCCCCTGTCCCTGGGATTCTCCAGGCAAGAACACTGGAGTGGGGTGCCATTTCCTTCTCCAATGCATGAAAGTGAAAAGTGAAAGTGAAGTCCCTCAGTTGTATCTGACTCCTAGCGACCCCATGGACTGCAGCCCACCAGGCTCCTCGGTCCGTGGGATTTTCCAGGCAAGGGTACTGGAGTGGGTTGCCATTGCCTTCTCCATACCAAAATTGAACTCATTAGCATTTTATCCCATTTTATACTTTCTCTTTCAGTCCCCACCCCATCCACACACATACACAAACACACATAGACATAATATTTTTTCTTAACCATAAAATAGTTGCATATATCTATAGCCTCTTCAGTCTGTATACTCCAATGTATATTCCTAAGAATGAGGATACTCTTACATGACCACCATACAGATATCACCTTTAATAAATTTAGCATGGACATAATACTTCTGTGTAATCTACCATCCGTATTCTAGTTTTGTCAGTTGATGCACGTTTTTTCTTCCTCAATATAGGCTAGCATTTCAATCTCTGTTAGAGTTTTTGCCCAAGGAAATATTTAATGGATCCCCACCAGAGCAGGAGGAAGAGCATTCATGGCATTCCCCACAGCTTCACTTTACCTACTTCTGTATTTTTATTGATAACTTGGGTGAACATGATAAATGCATGTCTAACAAATGTATACAGACACAAAGCTGGAAGAGATAGCTAATGTGAGGAGGACTCTAAAGATGCAAAACTCATAATGTTAACATCCACTGACTGCTATCAAATCTACTTTTTGTTGTTTCTATAAAGAAATGAAAGTAGACACAGAGTCGGTGAGATCAGGAGTAGAGAAATGTTTATTACTTTATTGAAGTAACATCGCCATCATGTGGCCCTTTAGAATAATGCCTCATCCTCGCTTTGGCAGCACGTTTACTAAAATCAGGCTTCCCTGATGGATCAGATGGTAAAGAATCTGCAGTGAGAGAGACCTGGTTCTATCCCTAGGTCAGGAAGATCCACTGGAGAAGGGAATGGCCACCCACTCCAGGATTCTTGTCTGGAGAATTCCATGGACAGAGGAGCCTGTCAGGCTACATACAGTCCCTGGGGTCGCAAAGAGTTGGGCACAACTGAGCAACCAGCACACACACACACGTGTGTTTTACTTCAGTTGAGTTACACTAAGCAGCTACTTTTGTGTTTGTGCCATCTCTTTTCTGGCAGTCCTAAAGGATAAAAACTCATACCTCCTGGCTGCCACACTTTAATCATTGATAATAATTAATTCCCTCAGGTCAAGGATGAATTATGACACAAAGGATACATATTATACACTTGTAAGACTACAGAAATAGAATTCTATGATAAGATGTTTCGATTACATTTTCATTCATTAATTAACGAGTAATAGATTTTTGAAAGTGTTTTATTCTTTTTGAATCACTGAATGTGTTGTTCTACTGTGTGTAAGGAACTGCTAGATTCCTTCCTGCCCTCTCCTCCCTTCTCTGAACACTCTCAAACTTCGGTCTAGGTCTACAAGGCTTTCTGGTTCTTGCAGGCATTTTCTCCACCCATGTTGTCAACATCATTCACAAACATTTATCAGGCAGCTTCTAGGTACAGAAACACAAATAAGGAACTGTGAAATAAAATATCTAACAAGCCTCTGCCCAGCTGTCCAGAGGGCTCAGGGTATAGCTAAGATAAGAAGTATCATCAGGAAGCAATCAAGAGTTCATGAGTGTAAGATGCCAAGCAGACTGAATGGACACAAAAATCACTAGTTGCTTATGAAGGAGGGGAAGCTTGATAAGGAGGATTATGGCGAGGAGCCTTGAAAGATAAGCCTGGACTCACTGGAACGTGATATAATGTGGAACTTAAGTGGGCAGATAACACAGGAAGGGATTGTAGAGCACCCTGCAGGAAGGGAAGAGGCACAGAGGGTGCGCATTATTGTGTAGACAACAAGGAAGCAGTGGAGGAAAGGAAAGGCCAGGCTGTGATTTGAAGAGATGGGAAGTGGCAGCTTGTGGACCATTTTAATATCAGCCTAAGGGAACCTAGCTTCAGTTTCAGCAAGTGTTGTCCTGAAGCATTAAAATATTCTGTTATTAATATAGTTAAAACAACTTAGCACTTTGGGGGATAGAGGAAGTGGTTGAACTGACCTTACTAGCTCTAGCTATTTTGCCTCAAAATATTAAGCGATCATTATATTGATTGACCTAAAGCTATTGGTCATGGCCTGGGTCTCCTCTCACTGTTCTTGATGAGGAAATCAGCCTCCAAGTGAGGATTTATAAATCCCCAGATTACCAAGATCCAACAGTGAGCCACTGCTCAAGCAGGTATTTCTGTGGGAGTAGATAAGACTTGGGCTTCCCTGGTGGCTTAGACAATAAAGAATCCACCTGAAAATCCACCTGGGTTTGATCCCTGGGTTGGGAAGATCCCCTGGAGAAGGGAACAGCTACCCACTCCAGTATTCTTGCCTGGAGAATTCCATGGACAGAGCAGCCTGGCAGGCTGCAGTCCATGGGGTCACAAGTAATTTCACTTTCATGTAAGTCTTGGCTTCTCTGGGGCCTCAGATGGTAAAGAGTCTGCCTGCAGTATGGAAAAACTGGGTTCAATCCCTGGGTCAGGAAGATCCCCTGGAGAAGGAAATGGCAACCCACTCCAGTATTCTTGCCTGGAGAATCCCATGGATGGAGGAGCCTGGCGGGCTACAGTCCATGGAGTCGCAGAGTCAGACATGACAGAGTGACTCACACTTTCATGTTAGGCAGGTCTTAGCCAAGTGGCATGGGCAGAGGGCTCATTACCAATGAACTTGGCCATTGGTGAAGGGGTTTTAGTATCACTGTGTGTACCTCCTTCTGGGGCCCTTAACATTTTACACCTGTGACATTAGATTTAGCTGTGCATGTTCTCTTTACGCAAGTAGTCATTGAGACTTATTTCCTTAGCCTCCCAGAAACATAGAACAAAAAGGGGGCAGCCCCTGATAGCTCAGTTGGTAAAGAATCCACCTGCAATGCAGGAGACCCCTGTTTGATTGCTGGGTCGGGAAGATCCTCTAGAGAAGGGATAGGCTACCCACTCCAGTATTCTTGGGCTTCCCTTGTGGCTCAGCTAGTAAAGAATCCGCTCGCAATGAGGGAGACCTGAGTTCTAACCCTGGATTGGGAAGTTCCCCTGGAGAAGGGAAAGGCTATCTACTCCAGTATTCTGGCCTGGAGAATTCCATGGACTGTATAGACCCTGGAGTCGCAAAGAGTCAGACATGACTGACCAACTTTTACTTTCACTTTCCATGCTTTTGGATGGAAGACCTAGATTGGAAAGGAGAGAAGAGTTGTAATCTCATTGCATTTTGGTGCTAAAGTATAAGCATTTCAAGACTTTGTTTTCCCTCTGCTACTCACAGGTTAATCTTCTTTGCTAGCTCTCAACTTGAATTTCTGTCCTGCTGCTACTGGCAAAACAGAGGGTATGGATGAGGGGGAGGTGTTTATACCATTGTGTACAGCCCTGGCAGGCTCTTTTGGCTTTGCCTTTGACTGAATTTCCAAGGATCCAATGGTTAAGACCAGTGAGAGTTAGAATCAGAGTATATATGAATTTGTCCATGATAACAATCAAAGTATCAATAGAATTTTTCACTAAAAAATTTCATAAATCTTTGGGCTTCCCTGGTAGCCCAGGGGTTAAGAATCTACCTTGAAATGTAGGGGCATGGGTTTGATCCCTGGTCCAAGAAGATACTACATGCTGCAGGGTGTCTAAGCCTGTGAGCCTCAACTGCTAATGCCTGAGAGTTTAGAGCCCATGCTCTGCAACAAAAGATGCCACTGCAGTGAGAAGCCCGCACTCCACAGTAGCCCCCACTCTCTGCAAGTAGAGAAAGCCCAGGCACAACAACAATGACCCAGTGCAGCCAAGAATAAATAAAATAAATATTAAAGCCTTTGATAAACCTACACACCCCGTCCATATATGCTACCTTGATTTATCCACTAAAGTTAACGTAGCTTCTCATGTGAATATTTACTAATATCTTGCCACAGATCAGGTGGAATGAGCCACAGAAAATGTAGATGAGGTTTTATAAAGTTTTCCAACTTATGCTAGGTGGCTGATAAAGCATAGCGAGGTTCTTGTAGGAAAGATGTAACTGAAATGAAAAATGAACATGAGCAGTAATGGTAAAGTAAACCACTGTCTGTTACCAGCTAACTTAAATAGACACTGCTTATTTTATTAATATTGCCCATCATTCAAATAATTTCTTGACTATACATTGTATGCAAAAGCTTGGAGTCCTTTTGGAAGAACATGGTCTGTCACTTCAAGGAACTTAATATAAAAAATCTGCCTGAAATGCAGGAGACATAGGAGATAACGGATTCAATCCCTGGGTGAGGAAGATCCCCTGGAGGAGGAAATGGCAACCCACTCCAGTATTCTTGCCTGGAAAATTACATGGACAGATAAGCCTGGCGGGCTGTAGTCCATGGGATCGTGAAGAGTAGGACTTGACTGAGCGACTAAGCACACACAATCTATTTGAAACAACAAACACAGAAAAAAGCTAATGATGGTTGGTAAACTGTGTTTTTTAAATATGTAGGTAGGTGTTTATGAAAATTGAGTTCCTAAACCCCTATACAAACTAGATGAAAGGTCCCATTTGGGGATTTTTGAGTTCTAAAAGATGAAAACTGATGATAAAGAAACAGGGTGGTATTTGAGTTTAGTTCTCCGGGGGGCAGACACGAGATGGAGTAGCCAGCAGTGCAGTTTATTGGGGAGCCTCGTCTGTGAAAGGAAGAGGAAGGCCCAGGATTGAGGCGGGGTCGGGGGGTGGCACTGCCAGAGCAGGATGCACGCCTGACAGAGCCTCTGTCCACGCCTTGGGGAGCCCGCAGGCAGAGCCCTGGGGCGGGTGGAAATGCCTCTTAAAGAGCGCCTGAGCACTGCACCTCTGCCACAAAGACGTCCTGTTAACAGAGAATGATGTGGACACCGACATGAGGCAGACTGTATAGGAGACAGCGGACAAATGAACGTAACCCTGTGTGGACATGACTTGGCCATGTTATTTGGAATTCTGAAGATGTGTGGCCTTGGAACGTGTCTTTGTGTGGGAAGCTTTACAGTGATGCCTGGAATCATTCTGTGATATGAGCCATCGAGTATTTATGTGCTGGAAAAGACTGCGTCCTGTATGGTCTCTGGTCCCTCTGAAGGGTTTGGGTTTTGATTATTGATTTGCTTTCATTTGCACTGTGAGGCTCTGGAGAAAAATCAGCAGTGGCTTGTATATGATCAGCAGCGAGAGGTCTACGTGAAAGGACTTCTAGCGAAAATCTTTGAGTTGGAACAGAAACTGGAAACAGCCCCTCAGACACTCCCGCAGCAGACAAAAAAGCCTGAATCAGAAGGTACTGGTATAAAAATGTTCTTCTGGGGTGGCCTGCCTGACGTTTTCCAAAAAGAGTGCATCAAATTTAGATGCCTATAGATCTGTGTTATAAAGTAAAACAAGAGCAAGTCTGCTAGCCTTGAAGTAAGAAATCCCATTTTAACCAACCTTCTGAATTCATCTCCCATTGTTTTCTGACACCAGAGGGCAAGAGGCACAGGGTAAAGGGATCTTGCAGCTCTACAGGCACGTTAGGTTTTTTCCACCTTGCAAATCCTGTCCCTCCTTCAAGGTCCTGCTCCAGCTTCATCTCCCCCGATGCTAGCCTTGTCAGTGACTATCTTGTTATTCTGCTTCCCTTTAGCAGTTATTCATATCAACTCTAGGAGAAAGATTACATTTTTATACATGATCCTTCAATCATTTGAATCTCACCCTAGAACTGAGGTGAAGTTCTTATCAGTGATGCTGTTTGCCAAAGGCTTTGCAGCTTCTCTGACACTGATCTCCATTGAGTTCACAAGAGCCTAAGAGCGGGGCAGAAAGGATCATTATTCTTGTTTTACAAATTCAGCAGTTCCAGCTGATGAGCCAGGAAAAGGAAAAGCTCTGTGCAAGGCACTCATTTAAATGACTGACAGCCCCACTGGCACTGGAGCCTTGAATTATAGAAAGAGAAGGCTCATAATCTCAGAGCTTCACATTTGAATGTTTAAAATGAAGCTAATTCTAAAACAGTATGAAAGGAATATCTCTAGAGATAATTCAAAACTGTTTATCCCTCAGGAGACAAAGTTACTTCTGTATTGCCTTTATAAATATGTTACACATAAAAGTAGGTTTTTAATTATGGGTGAAGTCTAGCTTTTTCCTTTGCTAATATGATTTTTCTTTTCTCTCTCTCTCTCTTACTTTCTCTGTGTGTTTTATCAAAGTGGTATATGCATTAATGTCTCTGTTGGTTTGTTTTCTTTAGACATTAGTGACATTCTCCTCCCTCAGAATAATTATATTACTGTTTCTGATTCTTCTATCTATTCATTTTGTAACTTCAAAATGAATAGAACTTTGTAGTATACCTGAACTTGTTTCTTGTTCTATCAAACATCAACCATGACCCCTGTCTCTTGAGTCTTCATTTTTGAAGATGAGGAAAAAATGTGATCATGCTGACAGAAACATATTTACTTTTATTTCTTCAGGAAAATTACCTATTTTGTAAAGTAAGTTGTGCCATGATGTGTTTGTCACAGGTTACCTTCAAGAAGAAAAGCAAAAATATTATAATCATCTCTTGGCAAATGCAAAAAAAGATCTTGAGGTGGAACGACAAACCATAATTCAGCTGAATTTTGAACTGAGTGAATTTCGAAGAAAATATGAAGAAACCCGAAAAGAAGTGCAAGATTTAAATCAACTGCTGTGCTCACAGAGAAAGGCAGATGCACAGCGTCTGGAAGATGACAGGCACGAAACAGAGAAAATACAGAGGCTCAAGGAAGAGAGTGATCTTGCCAGGGAAAAACTTGAAGAAGAGAAGAAGAGATCCGAGGAGCTGTTATCTCAGGTGAGTCTAACCAGCATGGTTTCCCATGGTTTGTGATCCAGAATTTTCATGGTACTTACTAAGTGTCAGGGGCTATTTTAACTACTCAGGAACCAGCGCATGGAACAACACAAGTTCCTACTCCCTCATAGGAGTTCATGCTAAGAAGGGAGACAGACCGTAAGCAAGTACCTAAATAAAACAGGGTAGTATGATCAAGAGAAACTGAGGCCAGTGAAGGCCTCACTGAGGAGTTGGTATTTGGACAAAGCTGATGGCAAGAAGGCAGCAGCGAAGTGAGTGACTGGGAATTCCCTCCTGATGAAGAGATCACAGACACAAAGGTTCTGAGTGAGGAGGAGGTAGGCATGTGTGGGAAGCTGAAAGAGGGGGATCCAGATTGATTCCTAGGCTGGCACTGTGAACTGTTCTCAAGTTAATTCACTGTATACCTCCCATGTTCTATATGCTCATAGCCAGGTCTGGAATGTTTGTCTCAGTAATGTTGGCATTACTACATTAGATTTATTAGAATTGAGTACTATTTCAAGAGAAACTTATTAAATTTTACCTGGCAGCATGAACTAATGGAAAACACATAATTTGGGGTCTATCCCAGGTCTCTCATCGAGTATGTGTGGCCTGAGGAAAATCAGCTAACTTCTCTGACTGACAGGTTATTTGTGTGTCAAATTAATAATAATAAATCTTAAGCTCTTCTCACCTCATAGGACTTAGTGAAGGTCAGCTGAGAGAAGGTGAAAGTGCTTTGTAAATTAAAGGGCTAGGTAAATGTTAGCTACTGCTACTCTTAGAATAGCCATTTCTAAAATCCTCCAAAATTTGAGTGAGAAGGAAAAAATGGTCTATAACATTTGCCTTCTCAGTCTTTACCATGCTCACTTCTGCCTAGAGGTGTGAGCAGTGATATTTACAAAAGATTAAGCAGAAATGATTGAAAATTTCACTCCAACTCTGTGGCTAAGGAAGCCAAGCTCTGCCAGCTTTCTTATCCTACTCAGAAATATCAGTGGATGTTAGGGCCTGCTTGTCCACTGCAACTTAGTGCTTTTTTCTGCATTCAGTCTGTGCCTCAGGGAACTCGGCCTGGGCAGTACCGCTCAGCTACCTGCATAGATAGCTGTCCAACCACAGTTAGGACTCACCCGGAAGAGCAGGTGTTGCCCTGGTTAGAGAGGTGACATTTGTGAGCCTTTCATGCATCCTGGGTCAAGGTCAAGCTATAAAAAGTTGATGTGACAGTGTTGGTTCTATTTACATCCTACAGGTCCAGTTTCTTTACACGTCTCTGATGAAGCAGCAGGAGGAACAAACAAGGGTAGCTCTGTTGGAACAACAGGTACTCATGAGGGTTCCTTCTAAATCAGTTTAACCTTTGCGAAATGGAATTTTTCCTCATGTTTACACTGTTGTATGAAGAACCATTTGTAAGTTATAGAAAATGTTTTTTTAAAAACTTTAACAAAAATATTGAAATTGACGACTTGTGTAAGCCATATAGTCCCATTACTGTCTTTAGGCTAAACTGAATTCTCTAAGGTGACATGGAAATTTTCTTGACAGGTGGATGTTTGCCTTAGCAAAATTTCTTCTTCCCTAAATGGCTGGTAGTCTGATAGGATGTTCCTAATAGAACTACTTGATAACTTCAAGTAGAACTTGAAGAGAGACCAGTTACTCTCAGAGACCAGAGATTTTTAGTATATTTGAAACCAGGGAACAGCTATCTCCTTCCCTTCCCCACAAAAAGGAGGATGAGGAGGACAGATTCTAACCAGCAACTTCCTAAGCTGCTCCTCACTCACTTGGACCTCACGCCAAAGCGTGAGCTTTGGACAGAGCTTCTTCGTTTATCATCTCCCTGTGCTCAGAGGAGTTCTTGCTCTGATGGCACAACATGTTTTTTTCTTGTGATACTAAAGAAACATCCAGTCAGGAAAACTAGACAGTATACAGTAGCTGTCATTGTCTTGTCTTGGGCACTTTTTTCCAGATGCAAGCATGTACTTTAGACTTTGAAAATGAAAAACTTGACCGTCAAAATATGCAACATCAATTGCATGTAATTCTTAAGGAGCTCCGCAAAGCACGAAATCAAATAACACAGTTGGAATCCTTGGTGAGTCTGGAATGGTTAGACAGAAACATTTCATCTTTCTTTTTCTGCCATCTTTCTATTTATATGTCAAAGCAGTTCCCAAAATAGAAGGATACAGTTTCAGAATAGCTGTTTCTTAAATTAGTCAAATCAAATCCCTTGCCTCATTTGAAGCATCTGCCCTTTGAGCATCAGTTCAAAGTACTAGACAGAGGGACATTACTGGCCTCTTGGTAATGATAACATTACCAGTGCCTGGGATTATCCCCACCCACTCTGGGCTCTGTGCTTCTAGAGGCACTGAACAGAGCTTGGCCTGGGGGACTAAGGGAGCAAGGCAGGGCAGTTTTAGATCCTGAACTGAATTGTGCTTTTCTCTTAAAAAAAAAAAAAAAAAAAATTGCTGCTTTTAGGGCTAATGGACTATTACTGTTAATACAGTCTTGTAGGCGTACTGAATTAAGCATATTCTGTGGATTACCTTGAACACATAACCTTTTAAAACATTAACCTTTTTAATAACATGCTTCTATGAGGAAATGGTTTTGATTTACCTATTTTCATTCTACTGATTAGCTTTGAGGGACCTCCCTGATGGCTCAGTAGTAAAGAATCCACCTGCCAGTGCAGGAGATCATTTGATTCCTGGGTGGGGAAGATCCCCTGGAGAAGGAAATGGTAACCCACTCTAGTATTCTTGCTTGGGAAATACTATGGACAGAGGAGCCTGGTGGGCTATAGCCCATGGAGCTGCAAAAGAGTCAGACACAAATTAGAAGCTAAAGAACCACACAATAAGCCCTGGACTAAACCTGTTAGGGTCTGTCCCATTAGCCCATATTTTGTATATGATCCTTGTATTGCAGAATATTTACACAGGGTGAAATGTTACAAATAGAATTCCTCAGTTTTCAAAAGAGAAAAAAGCAGTTTTTAAAATCATTTGCAATTTCTTTAGGAATAAAAGAGAAAATAAATTTTTGGCTCTGTTTATGTCATTGATTTTTATCATAATATTTAAAATGGACTAATTCATTCCTATTTATGACTCTTTATCAAAGTACAGGAAGCCAAAGAGTATACAAATGAATCCATAATTTTCCTGTATTTTTCTTCATTTTCCTACCATTCATCTTTACAGTATGCTGTAAAATGTTCATTTTTAGTTACTGACTGTTCTAAATTTCTCAGGGGAAAAAACATGAAAATGAGACATCACAAATGAATCATACAGTATCTTAGTCATTCCTGTGTACAACCTGTTTGACCTGCTAAAAATTTTGCTGCCCTTAATTCCATGCAGTTCCTTATCGCTGAAGTTGCCCATCTTTAACCTGGCAGTCTTTGTCAGAATTGCCCATAGGCCCACCTTTACACGTGACTCTAAGCATTTTAATAAAACTGCTAGGTAAATGCCTGATCCTAGTACTTCCTGAGTAGTTTCAGTGATTTATAACAACCTCATAAGGGCTTCCCAGGTGGTGCTAGTGGTAAAGAATCCACCTGCCGATGCAGAAGACATAAGAGATGTGGGTTTGATCTCTGGGTAGGGAAGATCCTTTGAAGAAGGGCATGGCAACCCACTCCAGTATTCTTGGCCTGGAGAATCCCATGGACAGAGAATCCTGGTAGGCTACAGTCCATAGGGTCACAAAGAATCAGACACGACTGAAGCAACTTAGCATTCACGCGTAACTACCTCTTAAGTTACCAGTGTAATAACTGTTTACCAGTGTAATAACAGAGATTCAGAAGAAAATCTAGCTAGAGGGCTGAAGCAACTGGAGTATCTATGGAGCAGGTACAACTGCTGAATGGTAGGCCATCTATACAAACCATGTTCATTTGACACTTATTTTTCAGAAGCAGATTCGTGAGTTTGCCTTCACAGAGCCATTAGTCACTTTCCAAAAGGAGACTGAAAACAGAGGGAAAGTCGCCTCACCAAAAAGTCCCACTGCTGCGTTGAATGAAAGCCTGGTGGAATGTCCTAAGTGCAATATCCAATACCCAGCCACCGAACACCGAGATCTACTCGTCCACGTTGAATACTGTTCCAAGTAGCAATGTGATTATCCTTTGTTTTTGTGCCAAAAGATTCAATACTGTATCTTATGTTAGCTAATGAACATTTTGCATCGCTTATTTCACCTCACATCAGAAACTGCCTGCCTACCTTGAAGACTCCAGCATAGCAGTGAATCATTGTGTTTTGTTTTTGTTTTTGTTTTTTTTGCCTGCTTTGCATTTCCGAGCATTGAATGCTGAGACCACCAACATTTTGCACTGTTAAAGTACTTGATGAAGAAAAGATAGTTCAGGTATTGCTTGTAGGTCAAATCTGTTACACCAACAAGCAAATATTTTGTTTTTCGGATTTTTAAAAAATCAAAGGCAATTAACTAGGGATCTTTATTGTTATTATTTTTTAATCCAAGCACATCATAAGCCTACCATTCTGACTTTGATGTCCTTTGTGAAAAGATGGTGATGCTTTTTTCTTTTCATTTATATTTCCTTTTTATGATAGAGCAGTTATTAGAAAAGTTGGGCATTTTCTTCATCTTTATTGCTGCTTACTGTTGAAACTGTAGACCTAGCTGTGTTTGAAGCACAAAGTAGATTCTGTTTAAGGAATACTCCTTATAGCCACACAGTGTTTTCTGTGATGTTAACTGGCTGTACCTTTAACTTGAATTTCATCAGCACATGTTAGTTAGCTAAAATTGTTAAAATGAATTTTAACAAAACCACCAAGCCCTCTCTTTTGATATGCAAATATTTTATTTATTTATTTTTGGCACTCTTGAAAGCTGGGTGATGTAATGAGCAGATATTTGCTTATCTGAATATTTTTATATATGTGTGCATAAACCAAGTTTTTAAAAAATTTCTTCAGATTTTCTAAAATGTTTAACACTGGGCTACTACTGGTAATGTAAAAGAGAAAAGAATAAAGAGTTATTTAATAAATTTTGCTATGAGGAGAGTATATATATATAGATAGATATTTTTAAGATTTCTGCCCAAGAAGGGTGCCAGAGAGTTACGGATAAATATACAGTGTAAAATGATTTCCTTTAGGATTGGTTTGTTTGATCTTCTTGCAGTCCAAGGGACCCTAAAGTCTTCTTCAACACCACAGTTCGAAAACATCAATTCTTTGGTGCTCAGCCTTCTTTGTGGTCCAAATCAGAGTTTCTGTTGAGGGGGGCGGGGGGAAGCATGGAATGTGCCTTATCAACAAGTCTCTAGATGCGTTTTGGTGTATCACTGAAGAGAGAACTACTGAACTAGCCCAACCTTAACTCCTGGATGAAACAGAGTCTCAGAGAGGGGTGTGACTTACCCAGGTCACTTAGCAGGTTTATAGGAACATGAGGGAGGCCCTGACTCCCAATGGGAGTGGTTGTTAGAGCCACTACCATTTTGGCTTGTATGAAATGATTCCTGCAAAGTTACTCTTTCCAAGATCTCCAGTGCTCTGCCTTCTAAGGCAAATCCAGTATTTGTAGGTCTGGTTCTCTTTATTTTCCTCGTTGTTTGTGCTGTGCTCTCTGCTTTGAACCTAGTAGTTTTTGGCTTTGGATGGCTAAGTGGGAAACATGAGTAAGACACTGCAGAATACAATCTATTGCCGTGCTGTGTTGTGCTCAGTTGCTCAGTCGTGTCTGACTGTTTGCGACCCCATGGACTGTAGCCCACCAGGCTCCTCTGTCTATCGAGATTCTCCAGGCAAGAATACTAAAGTGGGTTGCCATGTCCTCCTCCAGGGGATCTTCCCAGCCCAGGGATTGAACCCAGGTCTCCTGCATTGCAGGTGGATTCTTTACCAGCTGAGCTACCAGGGAAACCCCCAATCTAGTGGTGACACTCAAGGTAAAAGGTCGGTTCACCAACGGTAAAAGGTCGGTTCAAGCTAGGGTTTTACCCAGGATCTGAAGAGATAATGGAGAAAGAGGCAGGAAAGGCTGAGCCCTAGGGTGCATCCTATGGTCCAGAAGTAGACAGGAGCACTCAGATTCAGACTAAAGTTGTTTCTCTCAAAGCAAGCAACCAGAGAAAGAAGGAATGGCATGCACCTGTACGACAATGAATTAGCACCGGACAGTAGCCTTCACTTTCTTGCTTGCCAGACACACTGTATTGATTTAACCCAAGGACCAACACATCTTCCACTACACCAGTTTAACAAGTATTACAGATAAGTGTGTGTGTGTGTGTGTGTGTGTGTGTTAGTCGCTCAGTCATGCCTGACTCTTTGCAACCCCATGGACTGTAGCACGCCAGGCTGCTCTGTCCATGGAATTCTCCAGGCAAGAATGCTGGAGTGGGTTGCCATTTCCTTCCAAGAGATCTTCCTGACTGAGGGATTGAACCCCAGTCTCCTGCATTGCAGGCAGATTCTTTACCATCTGAGCCATGAGGGAAGCCCAAAAATTGCCCTAAGATTGTTATTTAGTCGNAGCACGCCAGGCTGCTCTGTCCATGGAATTCTCCAGGCAAGAATGCTGGAGTGGGTTGCCATTTCCTTCCAAGAGATCTTCCTGACTGAGGGATTGAACCCCAGTCTCCTGCATTGCAGGCAGATTCTTTACCATCTGAGCCATGAGGGAAGCCCAAAAATTGCCCTAAGATTGTTATTTAGTCGCTGAGTCATAGCCAACTCTTTGTAACCCCATGGACTATATAGCCTGTGAAGTTCCTCTGTCCATGGGATTTCCCAGGTAAGAATACTGGAGTGGGTTCCCATTTCCTCCTCCAGGGGATCCTCCCAACCCAGGGATCCAACCTGTGTCTCCTGCATTGGCAGGCAGATTCTTTACCACTGAGATACCGGGGAAGCCCTTGAAGGAGTCTCACCTCTTAGGGGATATACCAAGCACAGGTTTCCTCACTTGATAAAGCAAATATTTAATCCGTCTGCAATGGACAAGGTGTGGTGCCAGGCACTAGAGGTGGAGAGAGGGTACAGCAGGAACCACCTTAGAAGAGCCAAGGCAAGGTGGACATCAAGGCTGACCAAGGAACGACAGCACAAGTGAGGCCAGTGCCTTGTTAGAGGTCATGCCACGGGTCAGAGAGGAGAGGCTTTATGAAAGTGGTGATGACTAAGCTAGGTCCAAGGAGACGTAATATTCAAGTTTTAACAGTGTTCCTAGACTTATGTTGAGAGTGAATCATTCAACATTGCTTAAAGGAAAACATGACCTATGTTAGAGTGGTTACTTTGTGATGACAAAGGGCAGAGCGTAGCTCCAGATGTGATAAGGTGAAAGGTGTCCCATTATATCTTATTAACTTGATGTTGAAAGGCATGTTGCAACAAAGAGAAAGTAAACTGTTTTGCATGTTAAATATCAGAGGAGATAATAAATAAAGGTTTTAATGAAGGAGAAAGAAAAAAGTCAGCTTTGCTGTGTGATTTATAGATTTTGTAGAATGGTAGTTATGCCACCTTGAGTACGTTAGGAAGATGTGTATTTTCACTCAATCTTTATAAAGTGGAGGTAGGTGGTGGTGGGGTGGAACTGAGACAAGAGGATTAGGAAAAAACCTCGAAGGCTTCCCTCGTGGCTCAGTGGTAAAGAATCCAGCTGCCATGCAGGAGACACAGGTTCAGTCCTGCATGCTGTGTGGCAGTTAAGCCCATGTGCCACAATTGCTGAAGCCCGAGCGCCCTAGCACCTGTGTCCTGAAATGAGAAGCCTGCACACCACAACAAACAGTAGCCCCCACTCACTGCAACTAAAAAGCCCATCCATGAATGAAGACGCAGCACAGCCAAAAATAAGTTAAAAAATCCAACTTTTTGAGTAGGTTATTTCCAGTACAAACTTAACAGTCGCTCACATTTGCACGTAATACAGTAAAAACTATAGTAATAACTCTNGAACCACCTTAGAAGAGCCAAGGCAAGGTGGACATCAAGGCTGACCAAGGAACGACAGCACAAGTGAGGCCAGTGCCTTGTTAGAGGTCATGCCACAGGTCAGAGAGGAGAGGCTTTATGAAAGTGGTGATGACTAAGCTAGGTCCAAGGAGACGTAATATTCAAGTTTTAACAGTGTTCCTAGACTTATGTTGAGAGTGAATCATTCAACATTGCTTAAAGGAAAACATGACCTATGTTAGAGTGGTTACTTTGTGATGACAAAGGGCAGAGCGTAGCTCCAGATGTGATAAGGTGAAAGGTGTCCCATTATATCTTATTAACTTGATGTTGAAAGGCATGTTGCAACAAAGAGAAAGTAAACTGTTTTGCATGTTAAATATCAGAGGAGATAATAAATAAAGGTTTTAATGAAGGAGAAAGAAAAAAGTCAGCTTTGCTGTGTGATTTATAGATTTTGTAGAATGGTAGTTATGCCACCTTGAGTACGTTAGGAAGATGTGTATTTTCACTCAATCTTTATAAAGTGGAGGTAGGTGGTGGTGGGGTGGAACTGAGACAAGAGGATTAGGAAAAAACCTCGAAGGCTTCCCTCGTGGCTCAGTGGTAAAGAATCCAGCTGCCATGCAGGAGACACAGGTTCAGTCCTGCATGCTGTGTGGCAGTTAAGCCCATGTGCCACAATTGCTGAAGCCCGAGCGCCCTAGCACCTGTGTCCTGAAATGAGAAGCCTGCACACCACAACAAACAGTAGCCCCCACTCACTGCAACTAAAAAGCCCATCCATGAATGAAGACGCAGCACAGCCAAAAATAAGTTAAAAAATCCAACTTTTTGAGTAGGTTATTTCCAGTACAAACTTAACAGTCGCTCACATTTGCACGTAATACAGTAAAAACTATAGTAATAACTCTTTTCTAAAGGATTCTGTTTATTGGCGATCAAAAAGGAAGCATCTCAGAATTTAAATTTTCTTTTGTATTGCTTCTTTGCAATTTCCAGGTGGCGCTAGGGGGTAAATAATCCACCTGCCAATGTAAGAGACGCAAGAGACAGATTCAATCCTTGGGTCAGGAAGATCCCCTGGAGTGCAAAATGGCAAGTCGTTCCATTTCTGGAAAAATTCCATGGACAGAGGAGCTTGGCATGCTACAGTCCATGGGGCCACAAAGAGTCAGACATGACTGAGCATATTTAGCAATTTCAAGGAAACATGTTACTATGGCAAGGGCCCTGAGATGGGTATCACTGGATTTGGGATGAAAATCTGTTTCTGACCTTGAGCAAGTCATTTCAGCTCTCTGAGACTCAGCTTCCTCCACTCTAAAATGAGAATGTTCATGCCTGCCCCATCCATCTTCCTAGGCTGTCATGTAAATCAAAATCCAACCTATTTTAGGGAATCCTGTATATTAAGGATTTTTAATGTCCCACACAGTATGCTTATAAACTTTGTGTGTCATGTCATTTTCTCCTCACAGTGACACTACCTGTGAGTTCCCAGAACTGTTCCATTATATAGATGAGGAAACCATGGTTTAGAGAGTTTGTCAGTTGTCCAAGGTCACACATCAAGGAGACTGACAGAGCTAATATCTGAACCCAAGTATGTGTGCCTATAAAGACAGAACTGTTATCTCCTACATTCTGCTGCCACTTGTAAATCACATTTGAGCCAGAAAATACACATGAGAGCATGTCACAGGCAAGGAAATAGAAATACTGTCCAGGACTATTTTGACTTTTCAGCAACAATTATACTGTGAATGAGGATGAAGACGAGATGACCTACCCCCACAAACAACTGCTCACTTTATTCGTCCGTTATAACCACACTTCTCATTCTCTTTGTAACTAGTACGAGGGCAGGTGTATTCGGATGCCCTGACACCATCAGGGCACTTATTGTTTGTTAAAAAAAGAAGTCTGGAATCAAATAATCCTAGTTTAGAACAGCAGTTTCACAACCTTAAGGCTTTGTGTGACCCTCTGTTCCCTACTCATGCTCACATAATGGATATTGCAATTACCAGCATCACAATCTAATGAGACTCTTTTTTTGTTCTTTTTCTTTTTTTCCGCAAAACTAAGAAACACAGCTGGCCAGGGCAATGAATGAGCACTCCTTATACATGTCTCTCCTTTTCTTCAGTGAAAGGAAATGTGTTGCACATGGAAATGGCCATCCGGAAACTGCACAGTACACTTCCCTTGGATCTCACTGACTAGAACCAGATTATAATGTATCAGGATGAGCCAGACTAGGCTCCCTTACCAAGGAAGCCCCAAAATCTCAGTGGCTTAACAGCACAGGTTTCTTTCTTGCTCATCTCACAATTTAGGAGGGCTGGGGGACCCTCCTTCATTTTATAGTTACAGTACCTGGAACACAAGGCCCCCCATGTCAAAGAAGCAGGTTAAGAGTGATGAAAGCCACCACACCATCTCATAACTGTGCCAGACCGGAAGTGACACACTCTGCTCACATTCCTATTGGTTGGATCTTGGTTCCACTGCCCCTCCTCCTGCAAGGTGGCTGCCGAGAATGGTCCCAGCAAAGCAGATGTGAAGAACAGGTTAGAATTGTGTGCCTCTTGTGGGTTTCCCAGGTGGTTCACAACCTTTCCCAGGTGGTGAAGAATACACCTGCCAATGCAGGAGACTCAGGAAACACAAGTTTGATCCCTGGCTGGGGAAGATACTATGGAAAAGGAAATGGCAGCCTGCTCCAAAATTCTTGCCTGGAGAATCCCATGGACAGAGGAGCCTGGCAGGCTGTAGTCCATGGGGTTACAAAGAGTTGAACACGACTGAGTGACTAAGCACACACAAATGTGGTGAAACTGTACACCAATGGGACTTGAACCCACAGTCTTCAATCGAAACTATGCAACTAGTGTCAGCACTTAGTGAAGCTCAGGTTCTTTATGTCTCCACATGGGAAAGAATTCAGCGAGGCAACGTGATAGGTAAGAAGTAGCCTTGTTAACATCCTCTGTAAAGAGGTTACAGGAAAACGTGGCTGGAGAGGACGGTCATTCTCAGGTCTTGGGTGAGTTTCTGGGACAGGTGCCAAGTGAGAGTCCTTGGTTTGGCACAGGACAGAATTCACAGGTAAGCCAGAGTAAAGGGAAAGCAGACTCACTGAGAGAGATACATGTTCCGTAGGCAGAATGCGGTCCTCTCAGGAGGGAAGAGGGGCCCTGGGGGAACACCCGTCATGGAGTGTGGGCTGCTGGGGAGGTGAGAGTGTGGGGGTAGGGGGTTCGAGGGTGGTGGGTACTGGGGATGGTTAGTTTTTATGGGCTGCTTCATAGGCTAATGAATGGGAAGATTATCCCAATTATCTTGGAGAAGGGGCAGGAATTTCCAGGAATTGGGCCACTGCCCACTTTTGCACCTTTTCTGGTTGGCCTGGGACCTATCATGGCTCCTGTGGGCATGTTATTAACATAGGCCAGTGTATTACGACATGCGTATAATGAGGCTTACGGGTTGCTGGAAGTCATGTCTTCTTCCATCTTGAGCTTCTTCGGTTTTGACCAGTTCATGCCGTGTCCTCGATGGCAGTGGAATTGTTTTAAAGGCTGTGCTCTGCCCCCTTCCCTCTTCTCTCACTGGCTACCCCTAGATGTTGGAGAAGAAGTGGCTGGGGAATGGCTCCTGGGTGGAAGCCTGTCCCTCCATCTCATCCACCATTTCATGCCCTCAGCAGGCCAGCAACCCTGGTTAAAGATAAGGCAGGAGATGTTCTCTGAGCTTCCATGATTCCTACATCACCCTCTTCCACAGCCTTTTCCTTTCAATATTATAATAATTTTCCCTTTGCTGTCACTCTCTCCCTTCATCCATGCCACCCCCCAATAGACTATAAGCTTCTTAAGACCCAGAGATTGTTTTCCCTTTTCATCTCTGGTGCCTAGGCAGGGTCTGGCACAAAGCAGATGCTCAACAGACGTTTTCAGAGCAATTGAATGAGGGTCCATTTGAAACAGTGATTTCAGTCATATGACTGTCTTTAATGACTGTCTTTAAGAAATACCTGACTAGAATTTTTAGTAGAGCCATTGAGGAACAAGAGGTATGATTCAACCTTTGAATAAACATGGGTGCAAAAAGAGACCATATAGCAAACTTCAAGAATGTGACCATAAATCAAGTAAATATTTGATCAGTGACATCAATGTATAGAAAAAATTTCTTTAAGGAAACTCACTTTTGGAAATCCACTTAGACTATCTTAAGTCTGGCTTTGGCATTTTAACCAAACTACATCTCCAAGACTCAGCATCTCCATGCCCAGAGGAGGTGTTACAGTGATAATGAATGAAGCAGGAGGTAAAAAAAAATTAGGGTAGTTTGATGTATACTTTTTAATAACTTTAAATAAAGGAGCCAAATAAATGAGGCACTTAATCAGAAAAGATTTTTCTGAGTTTGTAGGAAGTAAGCAAGAGCCACTATAACTTCTGTGCTCCCATGAGTGGATGAGCTGCCTGAAACAGCTAGTTCAGAGAAGAAGGTCGGGGGGCTGACAGCCACGATAGCTGAAATGTATTGAGGACTACGTGCCCGATGTTGTGCTAAAGGCTTTATGCACATTGTCTAATTTGATCTCACCAGCACTAGGAGACAGGTACTATTATACCCATTTCACTGATTGGTATAGTAAGGATCAGAGAGTTTAATAATTTACCCAGTATCATGGAGCTGCTGAGGGTGGTGGCAAAACTTGAGAACCAGGCTGTCTGGTTCCAAAGACAACAACATTTTACGATTAAGCTTTAAACTCACTCCCAGATTCAGGTACTAGAAGAAAATTTGATGGGTCCTTTGCTCATTCATTACAGTGTAACAATACAGCCCCCCAAACCTAGTTTCATAAAACAAAAATGTATTACTACCTGTCGATGGGGCCATCAAGGTTTTTTCTGTGTTGGAATCTCTCCTATAGTTTAAGTCAGAAGGTCCAGCCTTGAAAGTCACACAGTGTCACTTCCTCTGCATTCTGCTACTTAAAAACTGGACACAGGACCAGCACAGATTCAAGGAGAGTTTCTGCATGCAAAGGAATGAATGCTAGGAAGCACCCTTCCTTGGGGACATTTAGGAGACGGGGTGTCACCGTGGATAAAGCTAAGTGAACGTGTGTGAAGCATCCCAGGTGTGTGTGTGCTCCACTTCTCGGGTGCTTTTTCACAGCCTGGAAGGCAGGCAAACCAGGGGCAAGCATAGAGCTCTATGTGACAGACACGGACACTGTCACTCAATGAAACTGAGTGACTGACCAAAAGCCACACAGCTTCTAAATGTGGGCGTGGAGTGTGGACTTTGGTCTTCTGACTCCTGCCTCTGCACACTTTACAGATTGTTCCTCAGCTGCTCAGGCTCAGAACTCTTTGGCACCCAGAGGCAGGAAGGAGACAGAGGCTTCACGAACAGAAGAGGAAGGAGTCATCAGTCTAAACTGAAAAGGGAAAATGATACCAAAGTTGTAAGAATTTTAAAAACATGATAACATCAGCTAAAATAGCTGATACAGGAATGGACGTGTATCTGCCACTCCCAGGAGTAAAACGTGGTGCAGACTTTCTGGGTATGCAATAGATGCAAAATATTTGAGCCAGAAATTCCATATCTAGAAAATATCGTAAGGAAATAGCCATGAGTATGGACAAATAGTTATTCAGTTCAGTTCAATCGCTCAGTCATTGTGACCCCATGAACTGTAGCACGCCAGGCCTCCCTGTCCATCACCAACTCCCAGAGTTCACTCAAACTCATGTCCATTGAGTCGGTGATGCCATCCGACCATCTCATCCTCTGTCGTCTCCTTCTCTTCCTGCCTTCAATCTTTCCCAGCATCAGGGTCTTTTCAAATGAGTCAGCTCTTTGCATCAGGTGGTCAAAGTATTGGAGCTTCAACATCAGTCTTTCCAATGAACACCCAGAACTGATCTCCTTTAGGATGGACTGGTTGGATCTCCTTGCTGTCCAAGTTATTAGAATATGCCATATAGATTTTTTTTTTCACTGTTTCTGTGCCTGGGCTTCTCTTGTGGAGTTTAGGCTCTAGAATGCACAGACTCAGTAGTTGCAGTGTTTGGGCAACTCTCTAGTTGTAGCACACAGGCTTAGTTGCCCCACGGCACTGCAGTCTGCCCACCAACTAGGAATCGAACCCATGTCCCTCTCATTGGGAGGCAGTGTTAATCACTGGACCACCAGGCAAGTCCCTGTGTTCTAGTATTTTTGTTAACAGGGAAAAATGAGACAATCCAAATGTCTAACAATAAGGGTTTTGTTGAATAATGAAAGGCCATTCTGCCATTAAACTGATGTTATGCAAAGCTATTTAATGTCATGTAAACTGTTCACAACATTATTTATAGGAAAACAGTAGCTTTTAAAACTGTATTATATGTACTACCTTTATTACAAAAAGCCATACTGTATCCATACACACAGAAAAGGGGACAAGAAAGAAGTAATACCAAAATGTCAATAGTAACTTTTTGAGGATGAGGGGGATTATAGGTTTTTTCTTTTAAAAATTTTTTCTTCTTTATATTTTAAAAATTGTTTATAGTATGTATTGCTTTTTTTTGGTATAGGAAAATTTATTACTATTGTGCTTTCATCATCAAAATTTATGGTCTCGGTCTTTCCTTCTTGCCTTTGTATAAAGCCAAAAGAGGGACATTGGCTACTTTGACAACCTTAAAGCGAACTCCAGGAATGTCACCAACAGTATGACCTTTGTGACCAAATCCAGCAACCAGAACTTCATCATTTTCCTCAATAAAATTCAAGCAACCATCATTGGGTACAAAAGCAGTGACTTTTTTGCCATTCTTGATTAGCTGAACCCTGACACACTTCCTGATGGTAGAATTTGGCTGTTTGGCTTCAATTCCTACTTTTTCCAGCACAATTCCCTTGGCGTGAGAAGCGCCCNAATGTCACCAACAGTATGACCTTTGTGACCAAATCCAGCAACCAGAACTTCATCATTTTCCTCAATAAAATTCAAGCAACCATCATTGGGTACAAAAGCAGTGACTTTTTTGCCATTCTTGATTAGCTGAACCCTGACACACTTCCTGATGGTAGAATTTGGCTGTTTGGCTTCAATTCCTACTTTTTCCAGCACAATTCCCTTGGCGTGAGAAGCGCCCCCAAAAGGGTTGGCCTTCAGGGCTGTGCCCAGATGGGCTTTCTTGTACTGCTTATCATGCCACTTCTGGTCCCGTCGGTGGCTCGGAGCTTCCTGGCAGTATGAAGACCGTGACACTTGCCCATCCTGCCAGCGCCATGGGCCTGAGCGAAAGAGAGTATGTATTACTTTTGTAATGAATTTTTAAAAAGATCAAGAAGGGAATTAGGAAAATATAGAGGATTTTAAGCTAGTTTCAACAAACCAAATAGAAGGTAAATATAGAAATAATGTAATACCTTATATTTGACTCTTCAAAGTGCTTTTTAATTCAAGGTCTGACATTTTGAACTGTGGTGTTGGAGAAGACTCTTGAGAGTCCCTTGGACTGCAAGGAGATCCAACTAGTTCATCCTAAAGGCAATCAGTCCTGAATATTCATTGGAAGGACTGGTGCTGAAGCTGAAACTACAATACTTTGGCCACCTGATGTGAAGAACTGACTCATTTGAAGAAGACCCTGATGCTGGGAAAGATTAAAGGCAGGAGGAGAAAGGGATGACAGAGGATGAGATGGTTGGATGGCATCACCGACTCAGTGGACATGAGTTTGAGTAAATTCCAGGAGTTGGTGATGGACAGAGAGGCCTGGCGTGCTACAGTCCGTGGGGTCACAGTGGGTCGGACACGTCTGAACAACAGAACTGAACTGAAGTGGTTAAATCTGCAAGGTCAACCCAGCTCGTTAGGATGTAACCAGCACTTGAGCACAGACCTGCTGGCCCATTAGATGCCATTCCTGGACCTTAGATGCCAAAGTCACACAAAAACGTATTACTGCCTATCCTGGTTTTGTGCATCAGTGGGGCCAGCTTGTTCTCTGTTGGAGTCTCTCCTACAGTTTCAGTCACATGGTCTTGCTTTGGAGTGAACTGGCACATCCGCTTTTCATGTTACCATTGTGGTACCATTGTGTCTACCTCTATGGCTTTAGCCTACCCAGAGTCCCTATCCGTCTCTGGTCTCAGCATTCTGACTTTTCTCTGTGGAACCTGCCCTTTCTCAGACTTGGTCCCAGTGCCAGGGGTGGGCACATGACCTCAACCCAGCCAATGAGAGCCATCGTGGGGAATTCTGCCCAAAGTGTTAGAAAAGAGTTTTTGAATTCGTAGGAAGTAGGCAAGAGCTACTGTGGCCTCTGTGCTCCCACGAGGGGATGATTCTGAAACACAGCCAGTTCAGAGAAGAGAGTCAGGAGGCTGACAGACACCCAAATAAGTTGTTTGGGTCCCTGGATCCTGTGTGCCTAAAGCTGGATTCACCTACTGGCCTTTCTGCTTACCTGAATCAGAACACGGCTTTTCCCTTCTCTTTCCCACCACACCCCCCTGCAACCTTTACCCTCCTCTTCCTCCTCCTTCTTTCTGTTTGTTTAATTTTGAGTTGAATTTCCAACCAAGACTCCTGACAGTGTATTCTCTGGTCTCAGTTCTCTTTTCTTTTAAAAAAATTTTTTTTTTTATAAAAACATCTAATATTTATTAAATAATTGTTATATGTCAAGTAGTTTGACGATTTCTTTACTTTTGGCTTAAACTTCATTTTCACATCTTGTGCAGTTATTCCCACTCATGATGGTGCATCTGAGAAATTCCACAAATGCTGTCCTTGTATATTTCACCTAATATTTGATAACTGCAAAAGGCACAAAATGACATTCAGACATGGGTTTTTATGTGTCTATATTCGGTTTATTATTTTTATTTATTAAATTAAAAAATAAAATAAACTCGGTTTAAAAAAAATAAATAAATAAAAAATAAAGTCCATAAAAAAAAAATAATGATAACAATGGGTCATAAAAAATTTTTAATGTATTTATTTACTTTTGACTGTCTTGGGTCTTCACTGCTGTGTGTGGGCTTTCTCTAGTTGGGATTTATGAGCTTGATTATGGTGCCTTTTCTTGTTGCATTAGTTGCGGTACATGGGCTTAGCTGTTGCGTGGCATGTAGGATCTTTCTGGAACAGGGATCAAACCTGTGTCCCCTGCACTGGCAGGCGGACTCTCAGCCCCTGGACCACCGGGGAAGTCCCCCTCTCAGTTTTCTTAGCTGTAAGATGGGGGCACAAATAGTAAAGTGCTGCTCACCTCCCACAAGGGATTTTCTGAGATTTACACGAGTCAGTCACATCATGTGCTTGTCAGTAAAAGCTATGATTTTTTAACAGTTTAGAAAAGACTGAATTCAGAAATCTCAGCTCCTCACCACCATCCCCAAAAGAAGGAAAGAGACTGCTCCATGCTTAAAAGTATAGAGAATAGATTCCTAAGTTCTGAGAAAAGAGAACGTACTGTGTCAGCAACTTCAACCAGGACCTTCTCTTTCTTAATTCTCTGGTAGCCGGCCTCACCCCGACCTTCCTTCTCATGCACTCACACACACCCTTACTCCCTCAGGGTCCCCTTCAATGCCAGGTGACGCCAGGCGGCTGGAAAAACTTGCTGTTGGCAATTGTTAGAAATAGCAGAAGTTTCGAGAGAGGAAGAAAGAGTGGAGGTGACATGTTGGCAAGACAGAACTGGCTGATTTTCCAACACAACTTGGAGAGAGGGAAAGTAAACTAGGAGAAAGTTGGCGAGGATTTACAGCTTGTTCCTGTAGTGGTTATAGAAAGGAAGGACTTGGGGCCTGCACTCAGCCAGTGCTCAGGTAAGGCTGAGCATTTGCCCAGAGAGCTGGGACTCTGATGAAGCCAGGTTAGAGAGCTCTGAGATTAAGGAGTAAACCTTAGTACAGGAGGAGCAAAATTCACATACAGACCTACTCTGCTGGATTAAACTGAAAAGGCGTTAATGTAGCTCACAAGATCTCTGAAGTGGGTCCAGAGAATTGATTTTGGAGACTTCCCAGTCTGGACAGATGTCATGCTCGGCTCCCACTGTTGGTGCTGGTCACTGGGCTGGAACCCCCACCATGGTGCCCTAAACCCTCACCCCAGAATGAATTCTCTGCAGCCCCAGCTTCCTCATGTCCTCTCCTGGAGGCCAAGTCAGTCATGGGGTGTCTAGCTGGGCTAAACCTAGGCTACAGTCTTGCTGCAAGGGAGCTGAGAAAGCTGGTATCAGCCTCTAACCTTAGGGAGGCAGGACCTACAATGCTGGAAATTTTCCAGTTACAGGATCGGGTTCAAAAGGGCAGCCATGAGGTAGGTATATATCCCCCAACAGCGTCTCTGTGCTGTGTGTGCGTATGCCCATGCATATACATGTGTGAAAAAAGACATAAGATCTGTCTCCAGGTCTCTTTTCCACAGTGTCTTCATCCTTAGAAACCCAAAGATCCGTCATTCAAGCCCCTGCCCACAGCAGGAGCCCAGTCTCCTCATTTGACTGAATTCAGGCCACAGCTCCAAGTTCTACCTGGTCCCCACTTCTCCTTGTGGTTCTGTTCCTTCAGGCCATTATTACCCCCCGCTCCCCACCTCCGATGTGGACCCAGGGCTGCCTAATCCTCCCACTCTCTGGAATGAAGACAGGATATGCTCCTCAGAGACACAGCAGGCCCCTGGGGACAGCACTTTCTCCTAATGCATCTCCTGTATCACCACTGGGCTGTGATTTGTCACATCCTCTCCCCTCAGGACTCAGTTCTGGTTTACCTCTACAGAAGCAAGGGTCCATTAAAGCAGCCTCAGAGATGAATTCAGCTACCAAAACTAGGCTGCAAAGACGGAAGTCTTTTTTTTAAGCATTGGATCTTATCCCAGATGGAACCCTGTTCCGGGGGAGAGAATTGAGGAACTGCTCTAGTAAGTTACTCCTTTAGAAAAGCCCAGAAAGCAAACTAAGATCAATGCCCCAGATCAGTCCCTGCTCCACACTTCAGGTGACTGAGTCTGTTAGGAACCTACAGTTCTGGATAAAGGGGGAGCGGGTGAAACACTGGGCAGGGACTGATACGCATGTTCCTCGCCTCTTCCACGTCTGCCTTCCCCTTTCAGTGACATTTGTGTACTTGCCTCACCCTCCACCCCAATTCGTTTCTGTCCTCAGTGCTTGTCTGTTGAGTGACCCACCAGCTCCTATGTGCATCCTGCCTGAGTCTCCCAGGAGGGCCTGCTACTAGCCCCACCTATCTCCATGGCATTCACCCAGGGGTCGGTCCCATATTTTATCTATGTTTTGTGAGTTCCCCACATACTTAAAACAGGGACTATATATCATTTGCTATGGCATCCTCTATGACTGGCGGAGTGCCTGTTAGTGTTTTTGAATGGAAAGAAGAAAAGATGGATTGATGGATGGATGGACACCTGAGCTTTGAGGGACCATAGTCAGATGCCACGAGGGGGCAGTGTGGAGCAGCTTTTAAATTATTCCCCAGCTCTACTACCAGACCCTCGCTGGCAGCTAGGTTTCTAGAATTTATTTTGTTTATTATTTTCGTTTGTGAGACAAGAAGCTGAGGCTCCGGAAGGTGATGGCTGTGCCCGAAGGTGATGGCTGTGCCCGAGGGCAGGCAGCTCCTGAACTGGGCTCTTGGGTGGATCCAGCACTCTGTCCATAAACCAGCTGCCTAGGCTCTGGGGAGCCCCTTTCATTACCCACTGGAGCCCTTCCTGCAAGGCTACCCATCAGCCTCAGAACCAACATCCAGCCTGGGAGGCTGCCACCCGTATGACCAGGCATTTCCTGACAACCTTCATTGCTGGGCTTGGGGCTGCTTGTGCCTAGATTTCCCAGAGTCTACACCTCCCCAGCAGTGGCAGAAACCCCTAGGCCTGGGTTTCTGGCCACTTAAGTGGGTTGTAACTTCGTGGTTCCTGGAGAGGAATTCCAGAATATTCCATCAAGTTCGATACTGCAACTGCCTATCTCTACTCTGAGTGGGACCTGGTGTCACCTTAAAACTGCTGTGGCTCCAAGAAGAGCCCATCTGAGAACCTGTCCAAGGTCACTGGGATGGCAGTCAGGAACCTGGGTCTGCTCTGCTGGGCCTAACCAGCTGTGGAAGCTGGACCCTCTCCCCTTGCCCTGCTGGGGCCTTCCACTGCCTCCTGTGTAGAATGAGAGACTACACTACCTGCCCTGGATAACTGTCCTTAGGAGGAGACCAGAGCCTGAACACAAGAGGGTTTTTAATGTGGAGGTCTTTTCTTATATAAATTCACACATCCTTGTTATTGTCATGGTCTGGGCTGCTGAGCCTAGACTGAGTTTTCCTGGAGGCCTGGAGCAGAAGTTCCTGGTCTTTGGGACCTCACTGCTGCTGCTAAGTCGCTTCAGTCGTGTCCGACTCTGTGCGACCCCATAGATGGCAGCCCACCAGAGTCCGCCGTCCCTGGGGTTCTCCAGGTCAGGATAATATTTTCTATTATAAATCTTAACAAGTCTCACAGGTTTTTGTTTTTGTTTTATTCAAAGGAAGAAGTGATTTTAAATATTTAGTCCATTTTAAAAATGCATTTATTTGTGTATTTTTGACTGTGCTGGGTCTCCACTGCTGTGTGCAAGCTTTCTCTAGTTGTGGCGAGTGGGGGCTACTCTAGTTGCTGTGTGCAGGCTTCGTGTTGCAGTGGTTTCTCGTATCCCGGGGCCCAGTCGGCCTCTCGAGTGTGGGCTCAGTAGATGCAGTGCACAGACTTAGTGGTCCTGAGACATGTGGAATCTTCCCCAACCAGGGCTCGAACCCATTGTGTCCCCTGCACTGGTCGGAAGATTCTTAACCATTGGACCATCAGAGAAGTCCTCATAGGATTTTTACATAGGTCAACCTTTTTACATTGGAATGTTTCTTCTAAAGATACTTTGTCCTAAAAGAAAAAGAAGCTTAGCATAAAAGTGAGCAGAACATAATTTTACAATTAAAAGTGGACATATTTAGCTTTGAGAAAAACTTGTTTAGTTGCTAAGTCGTGTCTGGCTCTTTTGCAGTCCTATAGCCTGCTAGGCTCCTCTGTCTATGGGATTTACTAGAATGGGTTGCCAGGGGATTTTCCCAACCCAGGGATCGAACCTGAGTCTCCTGCATTGGCAGGTGGATTCTTTACCATCGAACTACCAGGGAAACCCCCAATGAAAAACTACGTGGCCTATATTTTTCTTATTTAACTTTAGACCAGTGGAAAGGGAAGCAAGGATGGATGTCTGAGAGCCATTGCTGGAGGGTATGTGTGGTTGGGTGTTTCCCCCACCTGCAGCCAAGCTCTCGGCAGGAAGAGGTGCATCATGGGGCAGCCATGTGCACTGGGGGAACTGAAGTACAAAGCAGGAAAATAATGTTCCAGGAAATTTTAAAAATGCATATTACAAATTCATAGGTGTACCCTGATCCCCAATTTGTAAAGTACTGTATGTCTACAGCCAGCCTCAGATGCATAGAAAAAATGCTGGAAATCTACACAGCAAAATTTCACAGGGTTATCTCTGAGTTATTTCTTATATTTGTTTATGTTTATTTTCTCTGAATTATTTTTTATATTTTCCAGATCTGTTTTTAATCAGAAACATAGAAGGAATAAAGAAGTTAAAAAAAAAAAATAAGTGATGCAAGAGGAATCTTGCAATATACTGTGTAAGACCTTGGCCAACGGTCTCCTTGGAATACATAGAATTTCAATAAAGCCACATCTTGGGTTGCAGAAGGCTCTTTTGGGATTGTGATGGTATCATCCACCCCCCCATCTTCACATTTCTAGAGCCTGGTCTGGTGCCTGGCATGTGGTAAGGATGGAACCATCAGTATATGTTAAGTGGGCCACTTTCCTTCCTAGATGGGCCAGTACTCCTCAGGGAGAGGGGGCCACAGAGAAAAGCTGCCATTTATGTAAAAATGGACCTTCTCTGAATTGCTTTTCTGAGTACAAAAATTTGTAGTTGCAGCTTTTTCTTGGAAGAATGGAGCCAGGTAATCACCAATTTCCCTTTTGTGAGTTTAAGGTCCTATCTTAGAGGCAATCTGGTTGCCATTAAAGTAAAAACCACCTTTAAACAACAAGGCTTGGGGAGGGCAGATCTTCCAAGGTTAGCCATCTTGGCAACAGCAATAGGAATTAATTCTGGCCAATTCAAGCAGGAATGAAATGTATTGAAAAGGCTCCTGGTAACTTCCAGTTCAGACAAGGAGGACTACAGTCAGCTGATAAAGTGGGTAGGACCAGGAGCATCAGAGGAGGAACCACCGCTGAGGCCACTGGGCCCTGCCTCCTGGGCAAGCTTCTGTTTTTTCGTGGTTTCAAGTCTTGACAGGCTCACCGCAGGGTGCAGAACATTGAATCTGGAGCCAGGTGGGCTGGTTTCAGACCATACTTATGAGGACTTTAGGCAAATTCCATTACTTCTCTAGGCTTCTGTTTCCACATCTGTAAAACGGGCTTTTAAAAGTACCCACTTGTATTCACTATCTTTGCTATAATATGAAACAAAATTTTCCCAAATTTAGTGACTTAGGACAACAATGAACATGTATTATCTCTCAGTTTCTATGGTTCAGGGATTCAGTAGCAGCTTATCTGGGTGACTCCGCCATAAGTTTTCTCTAGAGATTTGGTCAGATAAGGGCCAGGGCCATAGTTACGCGAAGGCTCAGGCGGGCTGGAAGTGCTGTTTCCAAAGCGACTCTCCCCCTGGCTGACACGGTGGTGCTGGACGTGGGCTGCTTGAGTGTCCTTACAACACGGTGGCTGCTTTCCCCCCAGAGCAAGCTATGCCAGAGAGAGAGCAAGACAGAGGTCACATGCTTTTAATGACCTCACTGGTGAGTAGCATCACTTCTGCTACATCCACTAATTAGGCAAAAAGTTAGTCCAACTCACAGGCAAGGGAAGGAGAATTAGGTTCCACTTTTTGAAGGGAAGAGTGTAAAAAAATTTGCAGCCATATTTTATAAACACCACATTACCTCACAGGATTGTTATGAAAATTAAATGGCTTAATACAAATAAGTGCTTAAAACAGTGCTTGGGTCACGGTAGTTACCATGTACATATGTGTTGATTGCTCTTAATATTGTTACTGCTTCTGTTATTATTATTCTCCCCTGTCCTCCCCCCACCTCCAGCCCCCTCCCTGCTCCTCACTGTCCTTTCTCCTCAAAGTCACCTCAGAGGTGAGGCTGATCCCTCCTGGAGTTGTTGGCTCCTAAGACGCCCTCAGGAAGCAGGGGCTTCCTCAGGACTGGCCTCACCCTCTTCGTTTGCTTCCGGAAACCAAGTCTCCAACAGCTGAGGTCCAGCTGGTGCCAGCCCCTCATTGTATGTCTCAGTCCTCACAGTTGCTACAAGGCTGGCCCCTACTCTCCTCTATTCCTCTGCTCAGGCGAAATTCCCGCAACGGTGAGCTCGAGCACAGCCCCCAGGCAAGTGGTGGGCTTGATGGGACACACTCCTGTCCAGTCAGCACCCCCAGTGTGATAGGTGTGGGGGGGCAGCTCTCAGGGCTGAAGCAGAGACTGCCGACAAGTGGAAGTCAGGGAGAAGAGCCCTTGCAGCACAGGCCTGCAAACCACCAGGTTGTTCCTTGCTGAGGACACCCTCCTGAGGGGTATAAACGGTGGCCGAGACCCAGCCGGGCCCTCCTCCCCGAGCTCCGAGCCTTGGCTGCACCCACATTGCCTCTCCCTAGTGTCTGCTCGCTTTTCTAATTTTGCTACAGATGGCATGCGTTAGTGGTGGTTGGGCCACCAGATCTGGTTGACGGGTGCCTGCCCTGGGCCCTTAGTATGCAAATACCTCGTGACCAGGTGCCGATCACTTGTCTCACTTGGACTTAGCTTTTCGTTTTCCAGTTTCTACTTGGGTTTCTCTGTTTTGGCCAATAGGTATGACATGGACAGGGGGATTATAGGCCCGAGGCACGTGAAATCTCTTGCTATTTACTCAGAACGGTGTTGTGTCCGAAGGCCACTCGATGCCCTGTCCACTTGGTAACTCATGGGCCTCCTTGAAGAAGGAGCATGAGGTGGCCTTCCCTGCACCCTACCGGCTTGGCTGGGGTGGTTACTCAGCTATGCACGCTCAGGGCAATGGGGCCTGGGGTCTAAACACCTTGATAAGATGGGAGGAGCAGAGGCAGGAGGGAGACTTTAAATCTCTACACAGGAGTAAGTGCCCTTTGCCTTCTGCTCCAGAATAGATCCTAATTGTGCAAGGAGATATTCTGGACTTTGCAAGAACTTATGTTTCAAACCTGATAGACATAGATCTGTAGATAAAGAGATGATACACAGACTGGCTACGGAGAAGTTTGGAGAGGAAACTGCAGACCAGAAAGCATTTTCATGCAAACTTTATAAAGTTTTTCCAGAGGAAAATTAAGAAAACCCACACACAGAAAAAAATCCCCTTCTCTTGTTTGGTTAAGAATATAAATAGGCATAGGAGTCACCCCTCAATACGACCTTCCATTCATTTCAGAAACTAGGCTACCCATATTTATATTTGGTGAATCCTCATCTCCATTTCTACCAGTTTAAGCATGGAGGAGGCAAAGAAACATAATGCTAACGGTGACCCTGAACAGTGAATACAGCTGTCACAACCAGGGCTCTCCTCCCTGTGGTTTCCTCTCGTCTTATCTCTGAGGCTCAGATGATGTCAGTGCACTGGGGGGACTCTGTACCTGGGCCCCCTGAACAAGGGGATTTTGCAGCTGTGGACATCTGGGGCCACAGCACGAAGTTGAGCCTCACCAGTGGGTTGGTGAAAGGGGTTACAGAGTTCATGGTGAAGTTTCTACCAGGAAAAGAATCACATTTCTGGTTTTTGATGCAAGGTGGGACTTTACAACGGAAGCCAACAGTAAGTGGTAGAGTGTGCCAAGGCCTCAAAAGGACGCAGCCTCTGGCCCAGGGTTTCTCAGCCTCGGCACTGTCGGTACTGGGGGCTAGACAGGTCTTTGCTGCAGAGCTGTCCTGCACACTGCAGGATGTTTGGCAGCAGCCCTGGCCTCTCCCCTACCCACTGGACGCCACAACAACCCCTAGGGTGACAAGCAAAAAATGTCTCTGGATGGTTACCAAATGTCTCTGTGGTGGTGTGTGTGTGTGTGTGTGTACGCGAGCACATAAAATCTACCTCCTGCCCTCACCCCAGTTAAGAAGCACTGCTCTAGTGGTTAAGAGCAGGGGCCAGGGGAAATTAGGGCAAAAAGCAGATAACCAGACTGCTTAGATTCAAATCCCAGTGCCTGCAACCTGTAGGAGCACGGCTACAGCTGCTGCTGCCGCCAAGTCGCTTCAGTCGTGTCCGACTCTGTGCGACCCCATAGATGGCCTCCCACCAGGCTCCCCCGTCCCCGGGATTCTCCAGGCAAGAACACTGGAGTGGGTTGCCATTTCCTTCTCCAGTGCATGAAAGTGAAAAGTGAAAGTGAAGCCACTCAGTCGTGTCTGACTCTTCGCGACCCCATGGACTGCAGCCCACCAGGCTCCTCTGTCCATGGGATTTTCCAGGCAAGAGTACTGGAGTGGGGTGCCATTGCTTTCTCCACAGGAGCACTAAATGAGCTTAAAAATGTAAGAGTGGGCTGTCACATAATTTATCTTCCAAAGCAGAGCAATTTGATATTGGAAGAGGGTTCTAATAATAATCTCATGACCCGAGACTGTCCCAGCCTCGGGATGTGTGGTCAGCCCTTAAGTCCACACAGTGCTGAGCAGAGCCTGACCCAGTGTCCCCTGAACATCTACTGTGCTAAGTGCATTACGGGTGGGAACTTCACTTGATTCCCCCAAAACCTATAAGAGGGTGCTTTTATTCTGCCCTTTGGATACACAGGAAGATTGAAACCCTTAAAGCTAAAATAATTAGCCCAAGGTCACACAGTGAGCAGTACAGTCAGGATTCTGGTTCCAGCAAGCAAGTTTTCAAGCCTGTGTTCTTAACCACTGCCCATGTGTGCTTGGGAAGTCCCGGAAACACAGTACTACTCAACATTCACCAAACTCCACATGGAGTACTCTGGGTTATTCAGTTTCAACATCAAACTCATTGATAAATCTGGGTCTTCAGGGATTACTGTGATGGAAAGCAGATAGATTCAGATCAATGTGGAGCAGGAGATGAGAGTGGCAGCCTTCCATCTGATTCCTAGCTTTACAGAACTCAATAGGGTCACCCATTCTGTTAGGAAGTCATTGAGAAAGAAAACTTTTTTTTAATTGATGTTTATTATTTTCCCAGATGGCTACTAAGTTGTTAGGACATAAAGTCATCTTAAGTCACTTGGACCCAGCTGCTTAATAAACAAAACTGTTGGGTTTTTCTTTTGGCCAATGAATGCCATGTAGATGATGTGAAAGTCTGGAAACTTCTGTGCTAGCAAGATGCATTTTGCCATTGAGAGAACTCAGGAGGATAAAGATGGAGAAGGCTTTCTAGTGCAGAGACTGAACTCTTGTTGGCCACTCTGGGAAAATCTCTTCCTGTCTCCATGCTGTGTGTCGAGAATGTGCTCACACACACACACACACACAGAGTTCTCCTTTCCCTTCCACAGAGACTAATACACTGTGGCCCCAATCAGACAGTTACCAAATCCCACTCGGGTTCCCTTTACTTCAATTTCTTGCCCTTTTTGGTCTGAGTCAGAAAGCAAACTGCTTCCCTTTCACTATCTGAATTTAGTCCAGGTTCAAGTTGAAAATCTCCCACTCACATGCAATCTGCCCTTCAGTTCAGAGGTCACATTGTCAACTCAGACCCCAAATGCCACAGTGATAAGCAAACACAGATATGACTGCCTTCTCCCCCTCCTCCCCACCAGAGAGCACCTTATGCTAGTGCGCCAAATTCTTAATAAATACACAGATGATTACAAGACGGATGGGCCTGGAAGTATGGCAAAGGGGAAGACAGGGAGGGTGGGGGTGGTGGGAGGGTGTCTGGCAGGGAAGTGGTCACTGGGTCTAGGGCCACAGGCACACTTTCATTCTCTGTCTAATTTACTATAACAAAACTAGACAACAGGGGTGTGACAGAAATGTCTGGGTCAGGGGCTTTGTTACCAACCAGACTCCACTCTGGACTAGTCACTTTTTTTTTTTTTTTTTGGTGGCTTCACCATTTTGCCTGTAGGATCTTAGTTCCCCAACCAGGAATTGAACCTGTGTGCCCTATTTTAGGAGCTCAGAGTCTTAACAACTAAACCTCCAGGGAAGTCCCTGGACAAGTCAGTTTCTTCATCTGTAAGGGGACTGGTTTGTTCAGTGTTTGTCAAATTGGGGTGCCAGAGGCACATTCACCACCTGTGTGTGCACGTGGAGTGACTGTCTTTCCTGGGTGCCAAGTTTATTCAATATATTTTGGGGCCCCATTCTTTTCACATGAAAGTATTTTATATCTTGGTTCAGAATGCAGAATTTACCTGGATTTTAATTATGGCNTTGTCAAATTGGGGTGCCAGAGGCACATTCACCACCTGTGTGTGCACGTGGAGTGACTGTCTTTCCTGGGTGCCAAGTTTATTCAATATATTTTGGGGCCCCATTCTTTTCACATGAAAGTATTTTATATCTTGGTTCAGAATGCAGAATTTACCTGGATTTTAATTATGGCAATTAAAAGACACTTACTCCTTGGAAGGAAAGTTATGACCAACCTAGATAGCATATTCGAAAGCAGAGACATTACTTTGCCAACAAAGATTCATCTAGTCAATGCTATGGTTTTTCCAATAGTCATGTATGGATGTGAAAGTTGGACTGTGAAGACAGCTGAGCGCTGAAGAATCGATGCTTTTGAACTGTGGTGTTGGAGAAGACTCTTGAAAGTCCCTTGGACTGCAAGGAGATCCAACCAGTCCATTCTAAAGGAGATCTGTCCTGGGTGTTCTTTGGAAGGAATGATGCTAAAGCTGAAACTCCAATACTTTGGCCACCTCATGTGAAGAATTGACTCACTGGAAAAGACTCTGATGCTGGGAGGGATTGAGGGCAGAAGGAGAAGGGGACGACAGAGGATGAGATGGCTGGATGGCATCATCGACTTGATGGACAAGAGTTCGGGTGAACTCCGGGAGTTGGTGATGGACAGGGAAGCCTGGTGTGCTGCGATTCACTGGGTCACAAAGAGTCGGATAGGACCGAGCAACTGAACTGAACTGAACATTTCAGGAGCAATTACCGTGTGCCAAGTATAAATCTCTTTCTATGATACTCACAATTACCCAATGGGATATTATTATCTCCATTTATAGATTTTAAAAAACTAGGGCAGAGAGATGAACTATTCTACCCAGTCACATGTTACTTAGCATTGGTAAATGACTCCTCCCCACTCCCACAAAAAGATCTGGACCCACTGCAAGCTGCTTTGGGATTTATTCCCAGACCCCTGAGACTTCTCTGGTGAAGCCTGAAAAGCACAGGACAGAATGATCTCCAGAGTCCAGCTCAAGCACTCCTAAATCAATTTTAACTATATCAGTAGATTAAGGTTGTCCTCCGAGTGCCCCTGGCGGATGAAAGGGGCTGGGGAGGCTTTGCGGGGTTTCTGGGGGTTCAGGTGCTCCTACTTCGGCCGAGGGCGTCCTCTACCTAGACTGCCGCCTCCCTCACAGCCTGGTATTTCCAGCCAGCGTCGCTGGCACTTCCTCGTTCCCGCGCGTCCCAGGCTTAGCTTGCAACGCCCAGCTCCGGCGCTGCTCAGGCGGGAGGGGGCCAGAGGGGAGATGTCGCAACCCTCTCCCTCCCTCTTTCCCCGCCTTGGCATTCAGTCACCTCCCAGATGAGCCCGCTCGCAGAAGGCTGCGGGCCGCGGGGTGCCCGGCATGTCCCCTGAGTGCGCGCAGGCGGCGGGCACTGCGCCCGTGCACAGCCTGGAGCGGGCCAACCGCACCCGTTTCCCGTTCTTCTCCGATGTCAAGGGAGACCACCGGCTAGTGCTGAACGCCGTGGAGACCGTGGTGCTGGCACTCATTTTTGTGGTGTCGCTGCTGGGCAACGTGTGCGCCTTGGTGCTGGTAGCGCGCCGACGGCGCCGTGGCACCACCGCCAGCCTGGTGCTCAATCTTTTCTGCGCGGACCTGCTCTTCACCAGCTCCATCCCGCTCGTGCTGATTGTGCGCTGGACGGAGGCCTGGCTCCTGGGCCCGGTTGCCTGCCACCTGCTCTTTTACATAATGACCCTGAGCGGCAGCGTCACCATCTTCACGCTGGCGGCAGTCAGCTTGGAGCGCGTGGTGTGCATCGTGCGCGTGCAGCGTGGCGCGCAGGGCCCTGGGCGGCGGGCGCGGGCCGCGCTGCTCGCGTTGATCTGGGGCTACTCGACAATCACGGCGCTGCCCCTCTGCATCTTCTTCCGCGTCCTCCCGCAGCAGTTACCCGGCGCTGACCAGGTGAGCGCCGCGCTGTATGCGCTGGGCAGGTGTCCGGGAAGGACTGGCAGGCGGAATGCGACGGAGACGGTGATCTGGGACGATCGTTAACAAAAACAACAAAACAAGAATAGGCCATTTGTTGCATTTAATAGTCGGGTCACCGTGCTTGGTACTGTTAAGTTTTATCTGTTAAATTTCACTATGACCCTACGGTGTAGATTACATTAAACGCCCTCCAAAACGTTGTGAGTGGAGTCCCCAAAATGCTTGCAAGGTGCACTATTGCGAGGTTAATGGAAAAACGAGGGCTTAATGGCTAGACAGACTGAACTTGACAGACCTGGAATGACTGATCACGTTGTAGTAAATTCTGCTTTCTCGCAGTACTTATTATCACACGTATTTACAGATGAGGAAGCCAAGGTGGGCAGAGAGTGAATGCTCGGAGTATCTCACCCTTAGTGCGAGGAGGAGCTGAGATCGTGCTCAGCGGATTCGGTGCGAGGTGAATGAGGGTCTTGCTTTGAGAATCGCGGGCATGTGTGTGTGTGGATAGGCTGGAGAGAAAGGGGCTTGGAGACCCACAGACCCCACACCTAGTGCTGCCTCTACAGAGATTGTCACTTCCTCTCTGGAACCTCAGGTTTTCTAACTGCAAAACGGAAGGGATTAAACGAGAGGGATTAAACTAGACCGCGGGATCTTACCCTGGGAGCTTTGGATGAAGAGTGACTTCAGACTATCCTGGGCGCCTGAAATATTCCGAAGATTCTCGAGGTTGAGCCCCTGAGCTTTACTCGGGTGGCACACCCAGAGGTGCCATTAGGATCTTTGCGGGATAGAACAAAGCTTTTGCTTTGTTCACGATATTGGCTCGAGTCTGCTCCAGTCCCACGGTCCGGAATTGCGGGCGCGGGTCTGTTCTTGCTGGGCTGCGGGGCGACTGCAGGCAGGGCTTGCGCGCGCGGAGATTCAACCGGGACATCGGACCTGGACAGAGGCCCGCGATTCTGGCTGTTATCCCGGTGTTATGTTCTGTGCGCCTCTCCGGGAAGGCCAGGGACAGAGGTCTGTGAGCCCCACCGGAAGGGGCCTGGTGGGGAGGGGGTGGAGGGGGAGTACTATTTCAGGTACACTCCTACTTAACCGGCAAATGACACTGAAAAACGAGGCTCTTGTCATCTCCCAGCCAACAACCCAGACTAAAACTGCTTGCTGACGTGGACACAGGGGTTGTTTGAGTCAGAAGGCCTTCGCACAGAGGCAGGACCTTCCGTGCCTTGCCACTCTGTATTTACCCCAGGTATGGCACCTGTGGACCCTCCACAGCCCTTTTGGGATGGCCAGAGTGTTACNAACCCAGACTAAAACTGCTTGCTGACGTGGACACAGGGGTTGTTTGAGTCAGAAGGCCTTCGCACAGAGGCAGGACCTTCCGTGCCTTGCCACTCTGTATTTACCCCAGGTATGGCACCTGTGGACCCTCCACAGCCCTTTTGGGATGGCCGGAGTGTTGGTAAGATGCTTCTGTGGAGATTCCTGTTGGGGTGACCTTCCTTCAGTCCCTTTTGGGGCTGGGCACACAGACCCCTCTTACTATTTTAATGCAGAAACACCATTAAGAGCCTTTGGAGAGGGAGAGAGTGGGCCAGAAGGTTAGGGATAGTTGAGCTGGCTGCGGGAGCCACGTTCCCCAGGGTGGAACTTGTGATGAAAACCTGGGACAGTCCTTTCCTGCCCTCCATCCTCTGTTGTTTTCCCTACCTGCTCCACACTCCCGACACACACATACCCACAGCTCCCAACAAACAGAAAACTGGTTCCTCAAGGGCTATGACCTGAACATGTAGGAAACGTCTTATTTTACAGGTGGTAGGCTCTGCAGTTAAAGGAATAAGTTGAGAAGAATGAGAATTGGGGTGGGGGATATTAAAAAAAAAAAAGAGAGCGACAGAGAAGGATCTAGTCTAGACTGAACTGAGACTCAAATTTAAAATTAGCAAAGACTTGTTTTCTCAATCCTCTACTCCCAACTTCCTGGCTCTGCCTGCCCCCTCCCACTTGGGCACTAAATATGGAGGTTTTGGACGGGGGACATTTTCCTACCCAAACCACCAGCTCAGAGAACTAACTAAACCCAGGCGCAGACTGGCTCCCTCCCTTCCAGAAGAACAGGACAGGGAGACAGTGTCTCAGAGTTTTCTGCTTATCTGAGCTCCACCCCTGGTCAAACCCAGTCCCCAAGAACGTGATTATCTTTGTCCGTTTGGGCAGTGGGTGCCCAGCAGTCAAGGTGATTAGACTCTTGCAAACTTAGATGAAATGGTAGACATTCTAGAAAATGCTAGATATTTGGTATTAGGAATGCAGATTTTGGAGTCAGATGATCTGAGTTTGAATCCCATCCCTGCCATCTAGGAGCTGTGAGACAGAGGCAAGTGGTCTCATCTCTCTTATACCTCACTTTCCTCATTTGCAAAATGGGCACAGTAGCAACAGTACCCTTATTAACGTCGTGGTGACTATGTTTAGCAAATGAACTAACACTTGGCACACACAGAGTTAAGCACTCAAGAGTTGCCAGCTATTATTAGTCTCCTTATCTTTGGTTATAAATATTTTAAACATTTTTCAAACAGTATAATTCTTCTGATTGCTATAAAACTGACATTAAAAACAAACAAACTAACAAAACACTGCCATTTTAGGAGAGTAGACACATCCTAGCAATTTAGCCATCTCAGCCAGGTCACCCCAGCCTGTTCCAATAGGATTCCTGTCTGTGTGTGCTATGGTCCCAGTGGGGCGTGACCCTCATTGGCAGGTAGGGAGGACTGTCCACCCTGGTCAGAGTGTGCTGCCCGTTTATTCTGCAAACATTTACTGAGCACCCCTCCCTCCTGCCCCCACCATGAATCACATGATCAAGACACTGTCCTTCTCTCCAAGGAGGTGCATGTAGGTCACCCAGCTTCTGGTCTCAGACCCTGGCACAATTTGGTAACCCCACAGTAACCCCACGAGTTGGTGTTCTCATGTTTATTTTCTGAAGGAGAAGATGCCTAAAGTCACAGGATGAACAAAGGATGCGACTGGAAGCTAGCCAGGGTCTGTCTGCCCCTCTAGGGTCCTTTCCCATGAGGTCACACTTCCGGAGGAGCTCTTGGTCACACTGCTCTCTACTCTGTCCTGGTTTCATTTCAGGCCAATAATGCCCTTGTGTCTCTACTGCGTGTGGACTGACTGAGGAGACAAGTTTGCTTATGTTCGCTAATATTAAAGGATACTTTTAAGATACAGGAAAGTAAGTCCATTTCTTGCATGGGTATGTTCTTTCTTCTCAGCTGGGAAGCTGAGAGGAGCGGAGATATATAACTAGGATGCCTAGATTCTTAAAACAACCTTGAGGTCTTCCGTCTTGTTTGAAGAGGTGGGGCAGGGAAAATTATTTACAAAGGGATCCCCAAGGGTGTTCCAGGAAGAGTCTTTAGAGAAGCTGACAAGAAACAGCTGAAATCAGGTGGCCTTTGCAGATGAGTCAGCTGGTGGGGGGAGGGATCAGCTCTTGAGCAGTGCTTGCAGACAGATGTCCCCCACTCTCAGGGGAATCTTCCTGGAAAGCCATGAGTGACATGGGGGACTGGAGGGACGTTACAGGCAGAAGAAACAGCCCACATGTTTGCATGAGATGTAGCTGGAAGGGTTGGTGGAAGCTAACTAGAGAAGGGCCAGGTACATACCCTTTAGGGCATTGGGACTTAAAAGGTGAGAGATGACTGGGTCTTGGGGGGCAGTGAGAAAAAGCTGGTGGTGAGTTGGACAGCTGTTAAGGCAGAACCTAGGAGTTCCCTCTGAGTGGAGAGAAGAAGGTGGAAGGGCAGCTCTCAGGTGTCTGACAGCTTGGAAAATGGAGGCTCTGTGCCTGGGTACTATGATGCAGGAGGTGGAATCGTTGAGGTGTGACACTGGAGGCTAGGTGTGCCTGTGTGAAGCATCCTATAGAGATGTTCTTGGGGTGGGGAGGCCAGTCTGGGGTTCAACAGAAGACTGTGCTGGAAAGAGTAGATGGCAGCATCTGCAAAAAGCCACCGCGGAAGTGGATGAGACTGCCAGGGGGAGATGGAGATTGGAATGGGAATACAGGTCACCCCCAAGCACAGTTCACACTATTGTACCTGGCCTCCCACCTACATCCTTTCTGACTGGGACATGGAGCTCCAGCCTCCTTGTTCTCTTGGCCAAGGCCCCATCCTCACAGGCACAGTTGACACTACCCCTCTTGGATGCCGCTTTCGAGGTCACTCCACGATCCCATCACCGGTAGCTCTGGGAACTTCTAGTTCACTGTTCTGTACTGAAGTTTCCTAGTGCTTTTCTCCCTCCCTGGCTGCACCGCAGCCTCCTGGCCCATTCCCTCCGTGGCCTCTCAGTGGCTCAGCCACGGTGGTTGAGTCAGCGAGTGGTTGGGCAAATAGATTCCAGGACACTGTCACCAGCTGAGCCAACTGTGCTTGTGTGGCTCAGTAGGGAAGCAGACCCAGTGCTTTGGGTTTTCAAATTTCCTTCTTAATTTCAGAAAACATTTTAAATGTGCAGAAAAATTACAGACAATATTCTAATACTCACGCCCCAACCTTCCCGATTTGACTGACTGCCAAACTCCTTCTACAAGCCACAGCCTATGAGAATACCTAGAAGCAAAATGACATGTCTAATGGACTTTCCCACAGAAACAAACTTATAACACCATGTTAGGTCTTGGACTGTGGGCCTGGTGCCTGTTCTTTTTTTTTTTTTGAAATGATGATAAATACTGCATTTAACCAATGATACCATATAAAGCTTTCTAGAGTACATGTAATTAGTCATTAACTTCATGCAAGCCACCCTCACTGTCTCTTAGTTCATGACTGAGGGTGCCTGGCAGAGTTCTTATCTTACTTCCTTACACACTCCTATCTGGAGTGAGAGCCACATATCAAAAAGTCAAAGAGCATCTTCATCAGTGTCATGGAATTTGAGAGTCTTCCTGGGTTCATTGTACTTGTTGATAAAAATAGCTGTTTAGGTTTCTCAACTATCGTGATAATTTGTGTTTCATATGTTCCCGTTATTTCTCTTAAAAATGAACTTTTACTGCCATTTTTAGTAAAGACAATCTCTTTAACAAGTGGTGCTGGGAAAACTGGTCCACCACTTGTAAAAGAATGAAACTAGATCACTTTCTAACACCACACACAAAAATAAACTCAAAATGTATTGAAGACCTAAACGTAAGAACAGAAACTATAAAACTTAGAGGAGAGCATAGGCAAAACACTCTCTGATATAAATCACAGCAGAATCCTCTATGATCCACCTCCCAGAATACTGGAAAGAAAAGCAAAAATAAACAAATGGGATCTAATCAAAATTAAAAGCTTCTGCACAACAAAGGAAACTCTAAGCAAGGTGAAAAGACAGCCTTCTGAATGGGAGAAAATAATAGCAAATGAAGCAACTGACAAACAACTAGACTCAAAAATATACAAGCAATTTACGCAGCTCAATTCCAGAAAAATAAACGACCCAATCAAAAAATGGGCCAAAGAACTAAATAGACATTTCTCCAAAGAAGACATACGAATGGCTAACAAACACATGAAAAGATGCTCAACATCACTTATTATCAGGGAAATGCAAATCAAGACCACAATGAGATACCATTTCACACCAGTCAGAATGGCTGCAATCCAAAAGTCTGCAAGCAATAAATGCTGGAGCGGGTGTGGAGACAAGGGAACCCTCTTACACTGTTGGTGGGAATGCAAACTAGTACAGCCACTATGGAAAACAGTGTGGAGATTCCTTAAAAAATTGCAAATAGAACTGCCATATGACCCAGCAATCCCACTGCTGGGCATACACACCAAGGAAACCAGAATTGAAAGAAACACATGTACCCCAATGTTCATTGCAGCACTGTTTATAATAGCCAGGACGTGGAAACAACCTAGATGCCCATCAGCAGACGAATGGATAAGAAAGCTGTGGTACATATACACAATGGGGTATTATTCAGCCATTAAAAAGAATACATTTGAATCAGTTCTAATGAGATGGATGAAACTGGAACCGATTATACAGAGTGAAGTAAGCCAGAAAGAAAAAGACCGATACAGTATACTAACACATATATATGGAATTTAGAAACATGGTAATGATAACCCTGTATGCAAGACAGCAAAGAGACACAGATGTATAGAATGGACTTTTGGGCTTTGAGGGAGGGGGAGAGGGTGGGATGATTTGGGAGAATGGCACTGAAACATGTATACTATCATGTAAGAAACGAATCACCAGTCTATGTTCGATACAGGATACAGGATGCTTGGGGCTGGTGCACGGGGATGATCCAGAGAGATGATATGGGGTGGGAGGTGGGGGGGAGGGTTAGAGACTGGGAACTCAGGTACACCTGAGACAGAAATAAAGAAATTAAAAAAAAATAAACTGTTACTGCCATTTTTTCCCTCTTATAAGAGTCACATAGACACATTATAGAAAATTTAGAAAATTCACATAAGTCAAAAGAGTAAATATAACTTGAGTCTCACCTAGAAATAGACACTGTTAATTTTTGGGAGTGTATCTTTCCAGTCTTTTTTTTTTTCCCCCACATGCCTTTTTTAATGAGCACAAGAAAATGATGGGAGCATCATTGTGCTACAAATGCCCACTGAGTCACTCAGTGATGGGAAGGCTTCATCTGTCTTTTCTGAGCATTTCTTAAGATCTTTCACCTTCCAATCACTGAGAATCATTATTATCAAAATCTTAAAATTTACCTGGTACTCATTTGTGCAAGAAAATCTGAAGGAAAATTTCTCAGTATTTTGAACCATGGGGGTTTACATACTTGACATATACCATTCCTGCAACAAGTGTCCGTGTGCTTGGGTTTTTTTGGCCTTTTTTATTTTTAATTGGATTTCCAGTCTTTTCTATGCTTCTTTGTGTGAGTGTGTGGGTAGATACTTGTACATTCACACCTATACATTTTCCTCAACAACATGAGGCTGATACAGGCATATTATTTAAAGATCTATATTTTCCCCCTAATTTAGAGGGAACACCTTGTTCTATCATTACATATTCTTCTACAAAATCTTTTTAAGCCTGGAGAAAGTAGGGCAGACATTCTGGAGAAGGTTTTTGGAAAGAGTTTGGGGTCTCTTGGGGGTTTTAAGAAATGGTTCTGGGGTCATCTGTTTGTCTGTACATTTTCCCATCACAAGCGTAAGAATTAGAGACTAAGTCCCACTCAGGGCTGGAATCTGTTTCTCCTGATTGCCGCTTAAACATATCTGCTGATATGTGTTGCCCACCGATGTACCCAGAGGTGGGGGTCCCTGGTGGGTGGAGGTCTGAGGACAAGCAAAGGCTGCGTGAATTTCCCAAAGACCCACGGTCACTGCACTGCCAACATTCAGAAGATCTGTGAGAGATACAGATTTCTTTCCAACTACCAAAATGTAGACACCTCTAATAAACTTCCTTCCATCAGGTGTGCACAGTGGGGTGAGGATAGAATAACAAGTTTCTAGAATATTCAGTGCATTTGCAAGCCATCTGAATCAAATAGGAAAAGGAAGCGACATTCTCACCCCAACTGCAGCCCCCATCTCAAGGTACGAGGTGCTAGTCACTCAGTCGTGTCCGACTCTTCGCAGTCCCATGGACTGTGGCCCTCCAGGCTCCTCTGTCCATGGGATTTCCCAGGCAAGAATATTAGAGTGAGTTGCCATTTCTTTCTCCAGGGGATCTTCCCATCCCAGGTATCAAACCCGGATCTCCTGCATGGCAGGCAGATTCTTTACCATCTGAGCCACCAGGGCAGCCCATCTTATGGCATAAATGTAACTAAATCATTCTTCCCTGCCTGATTTGCCTTAGAGTTTTCTTGGTAGATCCCTGGATATTCTTTATAAACACCCAGCTCTTTGGAGATGATTAAAAAGGACTATATCATTAGTGTTTTAGACTAATATTTTAGGAGAATGTTTCTAAGCCTTAGTTCCCTCTTCAGTGTATTTGGGGAAAGTAACTATGCACTTCAAAAGAGGCTGTATTGAACATTCAATAAGATAATGTGTGTAAAGTGTTTCCTGGCCAAGAATAAATGCTCAGTGAATTTCAGATGTTACTATTGTTTGCTAATACCAAACAGGAAAAGGGGTGATTATTTGATTGTATTTTGAGTTCAACCACACAATTTTGATACACGTTGCTGCTGCTGCTGCTGCTGCTGCTGCTAAGTCACTTCAGTCAGTGCGACCCCATAGACAGCAGCCCCCCAGGCTCCCCCGTCCCTAGGGTTCTCCAAGCAAGAACACTGGAGTGGGTTGCCATTTCCTTCCCCAATGCAGGAAAGTAAAAAGCAAAAGTGAAGTCACTCAGTCGTGTCCACAGGAAAGTAAAAAGCAAAAGTGAAGTCACTCAGTCGTATCTGACTCTTGGCGACCCCGTGGACTGCAGTCTACCAGGCTCCTCTGTCCACGGGATTTTCCAGCCAAGAGTACTGGAGTAGGGTGCCATTGCCTTCTCCTTGATACGCGTTAGAAAATGATAAAAATTCTATGCCTTTGGTTAGTCTCTGTTATTGTTGTTTAGTCACTGGGTCATGTCTAACTCTCTGTAATCCCATGGACTGTAGCCCTCCAGGCTCCTCTGTCCATGGGATTTCCCAGGCAAGAACACTGGAGTGGGCTGCCATTTCCTTCTTCAGGGGATCTTCCTGACTCAAGAACCAGTGTCTCCTGCATTGCAGGCAGCTTCTTTACCACTGAGCCACCAGGGAAACCCTTTTCTTAGAATAACATTCAATAAATATTGGTGAAATGAATGAATGATGCTGTGGTTGATGATGCTGCTTTTGGACAGGGGTTAAGATGCCCTGTCCACCAAAATCAATAATGTGGTCTTTTTACAGAGAACGTGTTCTTCAAAATCTATTCTACGTGTTTGAAAATGTGTAGGGCTCTTGTTTTCTAAGTAGTTTTGTCCTGTAGTCAAGCAGATGGTGGAGATTTGTGTCTGGGAGGATAGACAGATAGATAGATAGAAGTCTTTTCCTTAACCTGTTTATTCGTTGGAAGAAATTATTGTAGCAGCTCTTATTAACTATCCAGTGAATTCCCAACAGGTTTTGTGGTTTGTAATTAGTGTCAAACAGTTGAATTCAGCACAACATAGTGATAACAATAGCAGCGAGGTCACAAACCTACACACTCTTCCATCCCATCCCAGTGGTTTTATGTCTTTGCTCCAAGCCTGTTCGGTGCTTCCCTGCGGGAGAGGAACATGAGGACAGAGTTCCCAAGTCTGGGCTCCAGCACTGCTCTGAAGTAAATCATGGCTGCCTTGATGCAGCTTGACACAGTTCAGACGTTTGAACATCCCCCAAACGAACGCTTAATGCCCTAATGGAGACCGTGTTGCCTTCGGCAGTGTGGCTATACCGAAACCTCGCTTCTGGTTTTATATGTTTGCATGTAGCACATCTCTTCCAATCTACGGAAACTTTCAGGGGTCAGATTTTTCTCCTGTAAAATGAAGGATTTGGAAGAGAAGCCTCAGTGGCTCTTTGCAGCTCAGTTCCAAGGCAGTAGAGCACTGGATCCGGGATCATGCCTTTGGACGTGATCCGTGTGATGGAGCCACGATCCAAAATCACGCCTAGGTCTCCCCAGCCTTTGGACCCTGAGGCCCACGTGCCTCCACTGGAGAATGGGAATAATAATCACGATGATTCTGAGGGTTTGAGGCAAATGACTTGCAAATGGGGTTGTGTGGGCAGTAGAAGGGATTCTAGGGTTTCTTGTCATACCAGTTATGTGACATCAAAACACAACAGCATGAGTGCCAGCTAACCTCAACTGGGCTTGAGCTAAAGGCCAAATAAGAATCCCATATTAAATGACCTTCTCTTTTTTTTTGTATGTAGGAAATTCTGATTTGCACTCTGGCCTGGCCCAGTATTGGCGGAGAAATCACCTGGGATGTGTCATTTGCTATTTTCAACTTCTTGGTACCAGGACTGCTTATTGTGATCAGTTACTCCAAAATTTTACAGGTACGTTTGCTTCAAGCCCAGTGGCTGAACTTCATTCGGGTTCAGATGGAATCTTAGCATTTCTGGGTCAGAAGTTACCTTAGAATTCACATCAGCCCAATCCTGGCTCACTCCCCAGATCCATCCCGCTAAGGGACAAAAATTAGGTATTTTTTAAAAGTTTTATCTTTGCGATTGTTATTATTGATTTTGCTGATCACTAAGGTAATATAACTCATTATAAAAAATTAAAGACACAGAAATATGTAACACAGATACTAAATACAATCTTGTCTACCCCCTTTGTTGGCAGTTTAAAGAATATTTTTTTCAGGTTATATTTTATACATTTATGCAATGTGAATATGTATATATACATGTGTGTATATATAAACACACACACACATATATGTGTATATATATATATAGAGAGAGCCATATAAAATGGTCAACTATTAAGTATCAACTATTTCCATGGTTCAACCATTTTATTTTCAGATTTGAGACAATGCTTTCTACTTTGTAACTTCCTTTTTTTGATGAGGACTATATCGTGACATCTTTCTGTATCAGTTCCCGTATCTGTGCCTCGTTATTTGCAATGACTTCATGGTCCTCCATCACACAGATGTGACATAATTTATTTTATGAGCTTTTGGGTTGGGTTGTGTCCATTGTTTCCCTGTCACAAACAGCGATGTGGCAATAAAGAATGTACACTTTTAAAACCTTTTATTGAAGTACAGTATAAGTGCAGAAAGCATACACACACAGCTCACAAACTGACCACATTCCTAGAAGCAGCTCCAAGACGCTGAACCTCACCAGAAGCCCTCCTGTCTCCGTCCATTGCTAGCCTTCACACCCAGGGCTTGTACCTTTCATCAGGGCACTGAAACAGGAAATGATTTCCTCCTTCGAGTGTGACTATGTACAGGGAGGTAAAGAAAACCTGTCAGCCTGCTTCTTTCTCACCCCTTAAGGCAGCATACTTGCATATGAGATGCGGCGTCTGCCTGTGTTCACGCTCTCTTTAGAAGGTTTAATACAAAACCTCTGGGTCCTCTCCAATGTTTACAGTTGTTGAATCTTGGTTTTATAGCATATGGTGGGTCATATGGTAAACGAGCATACTGAAGTGGGGCCCTTAGGGTCTTGCTTGCGTCTGGCCACTTTTACGGCCCTTTCTTTGTAGTTTAAAGATCTGTGACCTGCTTAGAGGTTTAGAACCCCAAATCGAGCCATCTTCCATCTGAGTCTTGCAGTCCTTGGATTCTGTGAGGGATGACCACCATGTTCATCCCAAGCGAGGCTCTTCCCCACCAGTTGACTTGTGACCCATTTAAGTGATGCCCCACCTGCGGCTTGTTCAAGGGTGTGAAGCAGATTCAAGCCTGGCCCTGAGGTCTATAAGGTGCTTATAGTGGGAGTCTGGCATGTATAAATGATCTGTGAGCTTTAGTTAGTATCATTATGTTAAAAGAAAAAAGCGAGGGAAAAAAGAGAAATGTAGATTGAAGTCTTTTTTAGGGTTCATTTATTTACTTATTTTTGGCTGCACTGGGTCTTTGTTGCTGTGCTCCAGCTTTCTCTAGTTATGGTGAGCGGGGGCTACCGTTCATTGTGGCGTGTGGGCTTCCCACGGAGGCAGCTTCTCTTGTTACAAAGCATGGGCTCTAGGCGTGTGAGCTCCGTGGTTGTGGCTCTTGGGCTTAGTCGCTCCATGACATGGTTCTTCTGGGACTAGGGATCGAACTCGTGTCCCCTGCATTGGAAGGCAGACTCTTAGCTACTAGACCACCAGGGAAGCCCTGTAGAATGAATTTATTTAAAAAAAAAATTTTTTTTTAAACAAGTGATGTTTACATGTGTCAGGAACTCATCTACTCCTAACCAGAATTACTGATGAGGAAACGTGGGCATAGAGAAGTTAAGTAATTTATGAAAGCTCACACAGCTCATAAGCAGCCGTATCATGACATAAACCTAGGCAGTCTGGTTCCAGAGTTCCAACACTTTAATTCTTCAGATGTTTGTCAAGGATCTGCTGTGTGAAGTTTTGGTGTGGGGGAGGAGACTGGTCAAGAGCAGGTCACAATCTAGAAGGAACTTAAACACAAGAAAAGGAAGGGGGAGACACAATTTTCACTGCTATTCAATGCAGTGAAACCCATGGTGAGGCTTTGTGTGAAAACATTTTGCAAATTGTTAAAAGAGAAGAAAAGAGGGAAAAAGGAGAAAAGCAAAGGGCTGTAAAAGACAAAAGGATGGAAAAGAAGGAGACCTGAAAGTGTTTTAATAACCAGTCCTGAATCTGCCCCTTACTTGCTGCGTGGCCTCAGCAGGTTACTTACCTTCTCCGAACCTCAGTTCCCTCGTCTGCAAAATAATGATCAAAAGTCCAATAGTTTAAGATTTTTGTGAGAGACATAGGAGTTACTCATGGTGCGACTGTGGTGAGTGTCATGCCTGCCCGTAGCAGGGGGTGAAGAAAGCACTGCTGGGTTAATTGTTAGGCAAGGCCGCTCCTCTCATCCTCTCATAGCATGCTGAGAGGAGGTACCGCTGAGATTTTTGGAGAAGGAACAGCAGGGCCCTTGGGGCAAGGCAGGAGCTAGGACCTGGTGGGGGGGCAGGGCTGGTTGGTTGGCTGGGGGAGGGCTGGGCAGACGCTGGCAGGGGCATCCATGTCTCCTGCTTGGGGGGTCCCACCCCTGAGCCCCGAAGAGGCTGAGAGGGCTCCGATCTGGCTCTATTCACTTGTGCCTCACTACTCAGCCTCCTTCTGAAGAAGGATAACTTCTTCTCTGGAAGGNAGCAGCAGCAGCGCATTCTTGAGGCCACTCAGATCCACAGAATCGGTGTCTGAACAGGGGCCCACGTATGTGCATTGTATTAAGCGCCAGTGACCCTGACGGGGGCGGCTGTGGGCCACGTTCTTGGGAGCTCTGTCCTCTGTTCTGAAAGCTGAAGGATGTCCCAGGCAGTGAAGAGCATTCCCCCTGAGTGCTTCTCCACCTTGACCGTGAGACCGTGAGCAAGTCACTTTACCTTTCAGGGCCTCGTCTCTTGTCCCCAGCATAACAGAACATACCTGAGAGGCTCGTTTCAAGGATTAAAGTTAATCCTCAGAAGTTAATCAAGCATTTAATTTGATCTAAAAGTACATCGAGGGTTTAGTGCAACGCCAGAGATACTTTAAACCTTGAATGAAAGTTGGTCAGTCATCGTCTAAAGTAGGGAAGGGAGCAGGGAGGAGCCACATTTGATTATAATGGGCCCATTTTCCTTCTCGCTCCCTCAAAGCTGTGGGAACTGTGGATGGAAGGAAATGGTAGCATCAGTCGGTGCTATAAAAAGAGCCAGCCACATATTCACTTGGCTCATGAGTCAGTCTGTTTCGCTGTCTGCTCATAGTCATTGTCAGGCCCTTGCCAGAGCCCTGGACCACAGAAGCCACAGGGCTGCCCAGCCCCCAGGGAGCTGCACCCTGTGGGACTCAGAGGTAAGAATGATGCTTCAACATCTACCAGAGAATATGTGGCAAGTGCCACATGAGCACCTGAAACAGAGTGCTGCAGGAGGCCAACGGGAGGTGAACCAGGATGTTCCCAGCATTAGAGCTTGGAGTTACAGGCTGGACAGCAGGACTGCTACTGTTGGAGATATTACAGGGTGGGAAGGAATTAGTTTAAGCATGGACAGACTGCCAAGGTTTGAAGTCCAGCTTTGCAGCTGCTTAGCTGGGTACTGTTGGGCAATCTCCTTAACCTCTTTGAGCCTCAGTTTCCTCCTCTATAGAATGGAGATCATCAAAGTACATAAATCACAGAGTCATTGGGAGAATTTAAAGAGATAAGCCAAGTGATATGCACAGAGGCTTGGCACATAAGAAGTGCTCAATAAATATGAACTTTCATTTACATCATTCACTCAAAAAACTACTAGGGAATTCCCTGGTGGTCCAGTGGTTACTCTGTGCTTTCACTGCCAAGGGCCTGGGTTCAGTCCCTGGTCAGGGAACTAAGATCCTGCAAGCCATATGGTTTGGCAAAAAAAAAAAAAAAAAAAAAAATCTAAAAGACACTGTACCAAGGACTCCATCCTACTTGGCAGAGCAATGTGGACAGCACTAGCAATGAGGCTGCTGCTGGAATCATCCTTGTGTGCCCACCAGGCTGCACTGAGGCTATTCAGAAGTGGCACCATTTTGCCTGCAGCCCTTCCACCTGCCCTTGGGCAGCTGTTCCCCTCCCAGGTCTACCATCCAAGATCTCAGATTAACCAGCTTTCACCTGAACACATATTTTAATTTTGATTCAACACAGCACCTTCCAGCTTGGATGTGCCAAGATGAGTTCTAGCATGTGGGTCTGAAATGGTGGGTCACATCTCCTGAGCAACAGCCCCACTGCAGAGCACAAGAGCCAGGAGGAAGCAGCCCTGTTGGAGCCATTTACGATATCACTAACGATATCACTGATCTTCAGGTCAACTGAGCCAGATTTTCCCAGATGGTGGCTTTAGCCATTTAGCATTGGTGGAGTGAACTTCAACAAGCTACTCAAATTTCTTGAGAATCAGTTTCCTCATCTCTGAAGTGAAGATAATAATAATAATAATAGTACAAATCCAAAGAGCAGTTGTGAAGATGAAATGTGATAATTTATAAAATAAATGCATAGTACCGTGCCTGCACACAGGGAGCCTTCCATAAAGCTTGGTGATCACAATTCCTGTTATACATGGTGGGAAGGAAGGGGTTCTGTCCATTCAATGTCTGTTGCCCATACCAAAACTACTGCACAGAAGCATGTAACCATAAGACAATTAAAATGGCCATCCTTTAGCTGAGGAGGGCGCCACAATCCACTCCACTACTCTTGCCTAGAGAATCCCAGGGACAGAGGAGACTGGCAGGCTACAGTCCACAGGGTTTCACAGAGTCAGACATGACTGAAGCGACTTAGCGCGGCACAGCATGTCCTTTAGCTAGTTAGAAGCATTCTAAAGAGGATATTTTAAGCCATTCAGATCTTAGAGTTAATCTGGCCCCGAATTTGAATGAATCTAATTCCTTTCTAATTGTTTCACTTCTGGAGATTCAAGAATCTTAGGGCAATGGTCCTAGGAAGGCCAGGGCAGAGCTAACGATAAGACTTTTGGCTATTAAAACGTCCAGACATGTAAGCACTCTTTGTGTGGCCAGAAGACTGCTCCTGCAAGAAAAGCGGAAGGACGCAGGGCCAGACTAAGCAAAGGAAAGTTAGCAAGCACCACAAATGTGGTAAGACATCCAGGGCTGGATCTCTTCCCTAGGACAGAGGTCGTAGACTAGAACAGAGCATGTCAGGCTAGTAGGTCCAGGGCTCCACTGGGCTAACTGTGCACCAGCGTACCCCTCGCTCCCACCCCGAGCCTCTGCTCTCAGCCCCCACCTCTTGGCACCCCTAAGCCTGAGCGAGTGATATGGGAGGGCAGGCCTCCTGCTTTCTGGCTGTACTTAGAGGACAACTAGAAATAGGTGGAAGGGCAGGGCTCTGTAAGTATGCCCAGGGCCGCCTGAACCTGAGCACTGGGCTCTTTGGAACCTCTGGGGAGGCCAGGCCCGCCCACTACCCTGTGCCTGGAAGACATAGTGAAACGGCAGCCCCACTGCCCTCTCAGGGACCTGGCTTCTGTAGGGTTTTTGCTCCCTGACATGAATAGTTTCACAGCTCCTGTTTTCAAAGTACTTTGGCTAAATCCTCTCTTGGGGGGCCTGTTGCCCCACCTGTAGAATGAAGGGTTGGGTAGGCCTTGGCTATTCAGAGTGTGTCCTTGCAAAGTCAGAATCTACATTTAGCCGAAGCAGTGCTGAAGCCTCACCGGCAGAGTGAAGTCTGAGCAGGCCCGCCCAGCGCCAGTACTCTGGTTCGGAGATGTTATGAAACATGTGTCTCTTCCCAGAATACTAGTTTTACATGGGACAGTGGGATGAAAGGATATGCGGGGCTTTATTTTAATCTGGTCAGCTTGCCTTAGTTGATGGGCCATTTCCACATGCAAGGCTGCCCACTGTCAACCAGTAACCAGCCTTTCTGACTGACACTGAAGCAAAACCCTCTAACTGAACAGAACAGACTGGACAGAAGACCCAGACAGCAGTGCCTGCAAGAGCTCCTGACAGAAGCGTCCAGAATGCCCTTCTGAACGCCTGTCACCAGAGTCGCCTGCTTGCCTGTAGTCCCTGTGCTCTAAAGCTGACCCTGCTCATTAGTACAAAATATTAGAGATCTTTGCAGCTCCACTCTTGGGAATTTATCCTACTGATGTGTGCATCTCGGTGTGTAAAGATATGTCCAAAGATGTTAATCCTACCTGTTGTCATCTCTCACCCGGGAGTACAAACAGGAAATGGTTTCAGTTTTTCAACACACGTCACCAGCAGTGATCGGACCAGTTCCTCTTTCTCACTGGGAGCAGGAATCTTTGAGGACACCTCAATCTGATTTCAGAACTTTCTAGTCACTTTTTTGGATATGCCTGCTTGTTTCAAACAATGTACCTGAGGGGCAGTTTAAAGCTTCCCCATCTCTAGAACACAGGATGGGAACTGGGGGGGTGGGTGTGTGGAAGGGCAAGGAAGGGCTGTTCCGTCAGTGACTTGCATCTCCCTCACAGACGAGGGGCCTGCCTGCTTGCCCGGGTGAGGGGATTGTCTCTCTCTGCTGGTGGCTTCCTCTGGTCTCCATATAGCTGCTGGTGGTACCAACTAGACCTTCGTGATTTGGGAGATGGTTCCCAAACTGCTCGTACCTTTGAGCACCTACTGATTTTATATAATCAATTACTTAACACTTTCAGAAAAAGAAATAACGGGAGAGATGTGTATCTTTATCTGTTTGGGCTGACATAACAAAATACCAGACCGGGTGGCTTATAAACAATACCCCCCAACCCCCACCAAATGTATTTCTCCATTTCTGGAGGCCGGAAGTCCAAGCTCAGGCTCCAGCATGGTGGGATCCTGATGAGAGCGCTCTTCTGGGTTGCAGACTGACTTCTCTCTGCCTTCACAGGGTGGAAGGGCCGAAGGAGCACTCTGGGGTCTCTCATAAGGGCACTAATTCCCTGATGAGGGCTTCTTCCCTTAACCTAATTGGGGCAGCTCCTAATAACAGGTCCTCATAACGTAGCCTTGGGGGTTAGCTTTCAACACATGGACTTGGTGGGAACGCATTCAGACCACAGTAGTGTGCTTCTGTGAATGATCACACAGACCCTCCCATTCTGGCTTTCCTGGGTGAGGCTAGTGGTGAAGAACCTGCTTGACAATACAGGAGATGTAAAAGACGTGGGTTTCATCCCTGGATTGGAAAATCCTCTGGAGAAGGGCAAGGCAACCCACTCCAGCATTCTTGCCTGGAGAATCTCCATGGACAGAGGAGCCTGGTGGGCTACAGTCCATGGGGTCGCAAAGAGTCGGACATGACTGAAGTGACTTAGCACAGCACACACAGTACATCAACACTATTTGCAACGTGGGTTTACTTCGGCCTTATTCTCAGGAGGCCAGCTGCCCCATGTCTCCAACGCATCCTTAGCGCGGGAGGAGAGTCAGGCCTCTGAGGAGGGAATCCTCTGCACACAAAGCTCCAAAGCCAAACAGTCCCAATGAAGCGAGCATGGCAGGTTCCAGCTCCTGGGGCTTCTCTGGTCCTCCCAGAGCGACACCCGCTGATGTCCTGCCGTAAACCGTGGCTCCGGCTCTGTTTTGTGTTCCTGCAGATCACGAAGGCATCCAGGAAGAGGCTAACGATGAGCCTGGCCTACTCAGAGAGCCACCAGCTGCGCGTGTCCCAGCAGGACGTCCGGCNTCCTGGGGCTTCTCTGGTCCTCCCAGAGCGACACCCGCTGATGTCCTGCCGTAAACCGTGGCTCCGGCTCTGTTTTGTGTTCCTGCAGATCACGAAGGCATCCAGGAAGAGGCTAACGATGAGCCTGGCCTACTCAGAGAGCCACCAGCTGCGCGTGTCCCAGCAGGACGTCCGGCTCTTCCGCACCCTCTTCCTGCTCATGATATCCTTCTTCATCATGTGGAGCCCCATCATCATCACCATCCTCCTCATCCTGATCCAGAACTTCAAGCAGAGCCTGGTCATCTGGCCGTCCCTCTTCTTCTGGGTGATGGCCTTCACGTTTGCCAACGCGGCCGTCAACCCCATTCTCTACAACATGTCCCTGTTTAGGAACGAATGGAGGAGGTTTTTCCACTGCTGCTGCTTCTTGGAAAAGGGAGCCATGTTGACAGACACGTCTGTCAGGAGAAATGATCTGTCTGTTATTTCCAGCTAGTTCATTTTTCTCTATAGGCGTCTATGTGTCCCTCTCTGGCCAGCCGAGGTGTGTTTTCACAGGGAGACCGTTTCCACGACCCTCAGCACCAGGGTACCTGCTCTCAGAAAATATAACCCATGCAAATGCCCATTTTCAGCACTGGTAAATTAAGGGGTGACCATTCAGTATAACAGTTTTATCCGGTATAGAAAGATTTGCTGTGGGTTCCTTTTCAATGTGAACTTCTTCGGTGTGGAATATGATTAAATGTATTAATTTTTGTTTGTGACTATTTAGCAATCTCATCTCCTAAATGTAAAGCCACTCTGTGCAGGCTTCTGAAGTGAGGCTTGGACTCATGACTCAGTCTTCTCCTCCAAAGAGTCACGGTCAGCCTCGCTCCCCACCCCTGGACTTGCAAGGCCGCAGGGTCATTCACGTGTGAAGAGTGCTTGAGGAGTTTCCAAGGAACAAGAATTTAATTTCCGAGGAATTAAAGGTGACTTTGTTCGTCATTGATAATAGGAGAAGCTTTGTCATGATGTCACAGAGGAGGTCAGATGACTGTAAACATTTAAAAGTCAGAGCAGAAGTGACTCCCTTCACTGATCCACCTGTCCGATGCCTCTTAAGCACGTGCTGTGGACGGTGTTCTTGGTGGGAATACAGCAGTGAACCAGGCAGCCACGGACCGTGTCCTCATGGAGCTCACTTACCTTCCAGATGGGGCAGAGAAACACCGAACGTGTCAAGAGACCATATAGTGTTACAGAGTGAATTAACATTATGAAGAAAATGGGAGAGTGATGACAATTTAGGTGGAGTGTTGAAGGGTCTGGGATGACCTTTCTGAGGGGTGATATTTGAGGTAACCACAAGAAGGAACCAGTCATGTGAATCCAGGGAATGAGGCTTTGCAGACAGAGCAGACCCTGGTGCTGGTGCAAAGAGGCTTGTGTGCTTGTGGGACAGAAAGACCGGTGTGCACAAAGCAAACTATTTACAGAGCTTCCTCTAGGCCAGGCCCTGTCCTTGAGCCCAGAACAGAGGGATGCTCTGCTGGAGGCCATCAGTGGAGACGAGACGGGTTACAGGGCTGGCTTGTACCAGGCTAGGAGGATATATACACCGGGACATATATAATACCGGGCTACCATCGGAATTTGTTCTGTGTTCAGTGGGCAGCCACTGGAGATTTGCATTTGGATGCGGATATGACCTGCTGTTTGTTTTTAAATATTACTCTGGTTGCCCTGTTCAGGTAATGCACTTTGTGGAGCAAGAATGAAAATGGACACCAGTTAGACAGCTGCCAAAGTAAAGAAGGAAGATGGGGAAGTCAGAGGTGGATAACATTGCTGTTGTTGTTCAATCATGTTCAACTCGTCACGACCCCATGGACTACAGCATGCCAGGCTACCCTGTCCCTCACCATCTTCCGGACATCAATGGGGGATTGTGAGAAATGATCTTGGGCATCCTTTGGGAAGGCAGAGCAAACATTATTTATTGATTGACAGGATACAGAATGTGAGGGAGAGGATTCAACAGAGACTCCTGACAGCCACAGGATGGAGGGCAGGCAGCACAAATGGGGAAGGCTAGGAGGATGAGTCCATCCTAAAGGAGATCAGTCCTGGGTGTTCATTGGAAGGACTGCTGTTGAAGCTGAAACTCCAGTACTTTGGCCACCTGATGCGAACAGCTGACTCATTGGAAAAGACCCTGATGCTGGGAAAGACTGAGGGCAGGAGAAGGGGATGACAGAGGATGATTTGGCTGGATGGCATCACCGACTCAATGGACACGGGTTTGGGTGGACTCTGGGAGTTGGTGATGGGCAGGGAGGCCTGGCGTGCCGTGGCTCATGGGGTCGCAGAGTCGGACACGACTGAGTATTCAGTTCACGATTGAACCGAACTGAACTGAGGAGGATAAGAGGTAGAAGAACCAAGAGTTGCATCTGGGGCATCTGCATGTGAAACCCCAGTGAGAACCAAGTGGAGAGCCGGTAGGTGGACTCAGGGCTGTGGGGTACAGGCCTGAAGATCAGTGTTGGGAGTCATCAGACAGTGTTTGCAGATCTATGGTTTTACGAAATAAAAAGAGAAGAAACCAGAGCCAGAGAGAACCCAGGGACACGCCAGCACTTGGAAGCTGGGAGAATGGCTGGAACAGTAGCTTGGGGCCTGGTGCATAGTACGAGTGCAGCCAATCTATCACCGAGGAAGTCGAAGCCAGTAGTCTTTGCTGGCAGAATTTCTTGAGCAGCTCACTTTCAAAGTAAGATTTATCACAAGCTTGAGGACAAGAGGACAGGGATCCTTTGTTCATCTTTCGTGAATAAATTTGGTCAATTACAGTTGCCTTTTGAAGCGACGTGTGACTGTCTTATTACGGGTCTCTGGGGTGACAGCCACTGCTGAAGAGCCCAGCTCTGGCAGCCCTTTCTGGTGAATGACAGGCAGAGCTCTCCCGTGCGTGTTCCCCTGCCTCCTCCCCCTTTGGTGGGAGAACAAAGCACAGAGACTCAGGGCCCTGGGAGCCTCATGGCCCCTTGATATGGCAGCACCCAGGCAGAGGTCTCTGCACACACAGGAGGTTCCCTGCCTCCGGACACACCTCATAAACGTCAGCCTGGCATCCACCAGTGTTTGCACAGCTCCTAAGTGCTGTGACTGAACGCTCACTTCAGCCCAGCAGGTGGATACTGCTTCCTCATGTTTCACAAGAGGAGAGGGAGGCTCAGAGAAATCATACAACCAGCCCCCAGTCATACAGCGAATTATAGCTGAGCTGGATTTGGATGCAAAACCAAGACTCTGGTACCAAAGCCTTGATGCCTTTTCAAGATGATGAAAGGCTCTTAGGAGCTCCTGGTAAATTGAGGCACACGACTTTGCATGCAGTTATATTATATATTCGTGTCCACAAGTGCTGCTGATGGTATAAGACACTGGTGTCCTTCCCCAGGCATGGCTACTTCCACCCCCATCACCCCTTTTCCTGGACACTCCAGGTTGGGGGTGCCATGATCTTCTAACACACTTGGTTTCAGGGTCCCATCTCCTAATTCCCCCAGGGAAGCCTATGACTTCCTCTCCCGCAACACTTTGCCCACACCTGAAATAAGAAGTGAATTAGGTGCTGGACAATAAGGCCTGGGGACCTTTTCTAGAGCTCCCCCAGACCCAGGCCTCTCAGACCAGCTGAGGCTGCGCCACCATCTGCCCGCCTCACAGGCCTTGGGCTGACTGAGGCTGGAGCTGTTGGCCGGGCTCCCATTCACCTCCTTAGGCCTCAGTCATTAAGGCCGTCCTGGGTTAATGGGGAAATCCCTTTTTCAGGAAGTTGAGAGAAGACATAGCCATTAATAAAGGAGATAGGTGCTAGAACGGGCCAAAGGTCAGAGCTGGAAGAGAAGAGCCCCTCCCGTACATAAACGTGCACTTCTCCACCACCAGCAGGACTTTTCACTCTTAGGTGGGCTGTGGACACAAATAAAACCCAAATCATTGGAAACAGGTAACTATACATATTTTAATAAGTCAAAGTCTGGAATCCTAAGCCTCAAATGATTCCTTAGAAAACTCCAGACAAGACATACATTTGAGTACAAGCATGATTCACTGATCCTCATGTTCGCTTTTTACGTATACTGAAGGGCTTTTTTTTGTTGTTTACAGAGGGGAGGGGAGGGGTAGGAGGGGGAGGGACGGCGTGAGAGGGGCAGGGAGGGGAGGTGAAGCAAACTAAACTCCTAAGAGTTGGAGGCTGAGTAAGGTTAATGGGAAGCTTCCTAATGAAAGGACACCTTCCATATCGCTACAAAATGTTTCTTTCTGACTTGCCATCACAGTAACCTGAAATACAGAAAACAAAGCTATTAGTGACAGAAAGATGGGCCCAGTATTCAATATAGACAGTCCATAGTAGGATGGCCGTAGGACTTGGCATTGTTCAAACGCCTCTTGTCAGGGGACAGCTAGATGTAGTTGTAATACATAAACATCTTCGAGGTTTTCTGAAACCTTCTGATTTCTCTGGGGGCGATGGGGTAGGGGCTGAGAGCACAGGATCTGCTGTATCAAGTAGTGTTCTTTTTGTCTTAAATGTGCCTCACTGCGTTTCAGAGATGAGGGTACCTCCTCCTGACTCAGGAAGTGAGGGCCAAATCGGCCTGACCGCGGCAACGTTCACTGTTCCCTCTGTCATGTCACCACGCAGTGACACAGGGGCTCCAGAGTCACACAGCAACCTTGGTTTGCATCCAGCTCAGTTATCTACTGAATATCTCGGGCAACTTTCGTAATTTTTTCTTAGCCTCTGTCTTCTCATCTGTATAAGGTGGATCATGAGAAAACCTACTTCATAAGGTATATCCAGGATTAGGTGAGATGAGGCAGGCAAAGGACTTGGCGGGGAGCCCGGCTGAGTGAAATCCTTTGCCTGCCCTATATTTAGGCTACCCCCAGGTGAAGCATCAAAATCTTATTTACGTGTTTGGTCTGGGTTCATATCTGTTTGGTATAGTGTGGGTTAGCTAGTTAGATGACCAGGGAAGTTCAGTTTTGTTCTCTGTTTTCCCTTACAATTTTGCATTACTTTATTTGGATTTTGAAATGCAGATTCCCATGGGAATGTCTACTCAAAATAAAATGTGCAGTCTTCTCCAGAATGCTACTGGGTTTTAAAGCAAGATTAGCCAAGGGTGATATTCATAAAAAGATTCAATGGGGCTTCCCTAGTGGCTCAGGCAGTAAAGGATCATCTTGCAATGCAGAAGACATGAGTTCAATCCCTGGGTTGGGAAGATCCCCTGGAAAGGCAACGGCTGCCCACTCCGGTATTCTTGCCTGCAGAATCCCATGGACAGTGGAGCCTGGTAAGCATTGCAAACAGTCGGACATCACTGAGCTACTAACCCTCTGATCTGGTCAGGGAATCTCAAAAAACGTGAGAAAACCAGCTAGTCAACTTGTCTCTCTTTAAGTTACACCAATGGCCACATTCGATGTCCAGCTCTTCACTGGGGCCACTCAATCCCCAAACAATATTAATTTGGTCAGAATGGTTTTTTGGGCAGCGCAGCCAGGAGCAAAATCATGTGACTACATAGTGGGCCTGAGGTAGCAGATAAAAAAGAAGAGACTGTCCCCTTTACTTAGCTCAAAGGGCCAGGGTTTTGGATAAAAAACTCCTTTGCCCACTCCTGCATCAGCCCTATAGAAAGGCCAGTGAAAGATCTGGTTATGAAGGACGAAGACTTGGACTCAGATGGGCACCCAGATTCCCCTGTTTTCTTCTGCAGGCAGATGTAACGCATCTCAGGGCCTGCAGACCCAGGGAGCCCGCTCCCACCCACCACTCACCATTGTGAGGGATCAGCCGGTACTGCCTGGCCAGGCACAGCTCCTCCTGCCTCTGCCGCACGATTTTCTGCACTTCTGGCGAAAAGCCGCTGGGGTCTCGGGCGAACACGAAAGAGTAGCTGTCAGCGCAGGTGCCATCGAGGTTCAGGAGGCGGCAGGAGTACTGCACGGCATAGGTCTCGTAGTCCGTGTCAACGATCCAGTGGTCATCGTCTGCAGGGCAGAAAGCCACCGGGCCTCTGAATCTCCCTCAGACGCTCAGGTGTCAGGGAAACTTAGCGCCNCATCTTTAAGAATCCATGATGGAACTTCTCTGGTGTCTTGGGGGGAATTAAACTCCCTGCTGGGTGATCTAAGATCTCGCGTGCCATACAGCATGGTATTAAAAAAAAAAAAAAGTGAGATTCCATGATATGTCCCTCTGGCCTGCATTATTCTCTAGGTACCAAGGAGACTCCAGATTTGAAGCTTAGGAGAAATGAGGAAAAAGTAGAAAGAGCATGTAAATGCATGTTCCCATAAATTTGTATCAGGTTAAATTTTAGGATGCTTTTCTGAGCGTCCTTAACACTCTGCTCCCATATGAGTTTCAGGGCTTGGGAGAAAGGGAAGAGGTCACTGTCACCCAGAACACTGTGCCTGGCTCAGACTCTCAGCACCCAGCATGGGCAGGTAGGGTACCTGGGAGTGAGCCAACCCTGTGTCCTTCGATGAGAGTCTCTGGGCCTCTGCTGGGGTGCCTAGCAGTCAAGCTGTTTCAGGGATTCAGCCCAAAGAAATGGAGGAAATGCAGCAGCCGCAGCACCAGGCTGAGCAGGGGTGTGAGCTGGGTCTTGAGGAGGAGGGAGGTCCAAGCAAGGGGAAGGCCACACACGCTGGTGCTGGCAGGATGGGTAACTGGCAGGAGGTGGTCAGGTGACAAACCCAAGGTCCTTTTGAGCTTGGGCCAGGTTTCTGAGCTGGGAGAGGGGGTGGGAGGTGGTGAAGGGGCCTAGCGACTTCCAGTCTCACCCCTCCAGCCTCCAGCCCGGCTGAGAGTTCTGGCTACTTACAGACCATTCTTCCCTAAGTTGCCCCTGGGGAAGAAACCCAGCCAGTTGGCTATGTATGTCTTCGATCCCCCTCGAGACAGTCCTAGTGAACTGACTACTCACTTCCTTTCTGGAGAAAGGACGCTACGCCCCAGTACTTCATCTTGAACTTGGCAGGGTCCTCAGTGTCTGTGAAGGTGCCCACCATGTCTGCACACACGTCCCAGTTACTGCAAAAGCCAAGGGGATTCTGAGCCAGGCCCTGGAATGGGCTTCCTCCCTCCATGCCACCCCGGGCGCTCCCTTCCCGCCCCAGTCGGGGTTTGGCGCTCAGCCTGGGGACCCTGCCGCGCAAAGAGCGCAGCCCCCGCCCCCCCACCCCCGCCCCCAGAGGGCACTGACTTTAAGAGACGGACTCGGCCCTTGGCCGTGGCGCTCATGTGGCCGTTCTCGTCCACGGAGAACTCGGCGACGATGTTGTCTTGCAGAAAGAGGCCCTCGGGGTCCTTCTTGGCCATGGCGTACCAGGTGCCGGCGAACTGGGGAAGAGAGGAGAGCCGGGTTTGGTGTCCGGGAGCGCCTGGCCGGCCTCTGGGAAAGGGTAACACGGGACACCCGGGACACTGGTACCTACGCGAGCCTTGTCGAAGTTCTCCTTGACTCGGAAGCTGCTCACCCGGCAGTCGCGCTCCGCCCGGGCGCTGCCCAGCGCCGCCAGTAGCACCAGCGCCCACACCCACTCCATCTCGCTCGGGAGTCCGCCTGCGGGCACCGCGCGCCGTGAGCGCCTGGTGGCTGGACCACTCGGTCCTCCACCACCGGTCCCCAGGCTCCATCTCGCCCGCGAGGGGCCCTCCTCCCGCCAGCCCCCCGGGGTCCCATCCTGCCCGCCCCCAGACCCTCATCACACCCATCCCGGGCCCCCATCCCTCCCGCGCCGGCCCCCCATCCCGCCGGGGCGCCGCTCACTGTCGGGAGCTGCGCGCAAGCCTCGCCGCGGGTCCGAGCGCGCGTGGAGCCAGCAAGGCGAGCGCGCCGCGGGGGCCGCCGGGCGGCTTTATAGCTCCGGGGGGAGGGGGTCGCGCTTTCGTAACGGCGCGGGGTGAAAGACCGAGGGGGAGGCGCCGGGGCCGGCGGGCCAGCACTTGCATAACGCGCCCTGACTCACCGCCGCCCGGGCGCAGGGAGGGCGCCTTGGGGCGAGAGCCTCCCCTCCAGAGCCGCCCGGGGCTGGAGCAGCTGCCGCGCGGGGTGGCCTCGGCGGAGCCTCTGGCGGCGGCGAGCCGCGGGCACCAGCCCTGGCCTAGTTACCTGGCGCCCGTGCCAGCGGCCGCCAGCTGCGGCCTGGGGTGGCCTCGGGGCCCTGTTGCTTTGGCTGGAGGCTCGGGTAGGTCTGGCAGGAAGGCCAGACCGTGACCTCCCAGAACGAGGGACATCTGCGATGCTGCCCGGGTGCGTTAGTGTTCGGGCCTGACGGTGCCAAAGTGGCCCCTCGGTCCTCTGAGGACTAGTTGTGCAGGAGTTTGGGACTGTTTCCGCCACATAGTTTTTCATTATATAAAGGATGTCTTTTACTCTCTTTCAGGGGAGTTGTGGTGCCCTTGGATCAATATTTGTTCTTTAGTTTCAACATCTTTAGAAGTATTAAAACCCTCCCTGTTAAATATTCTCCAGAAACACAACCGTGGTCAGGACAGGAAATATTTTAGCAGCCTCGGTGGTCGCCTACTTAGTCAGTGGCACTTCACTCAAACCAGTTTGAAACACACCTACCAATTGTTTATGCTGAAATCTGATTTCAAAGCCATAGTGGCATCTTGTTGTTTCCAAACCAGCTAAGGTGAATTGACTGTGAGCGGAGGAGAAGGGGAGGGGAACAAACGTCTATGACGTCAATGGTCAATTAAGTCGAAATGCTGTGACTGGTTGTGTGATTTTGCTCAGTGGCACAATTCAGGGCCCTGTTTTTCTCTTTCCATTCGGAGTTAGAGCTCCTCTAATCTGATCCAAGCAGTCAGAAGACGCAGCTTTGGACTGAATGAGAATTAGGAATAGGGCAAAGGGGTATCACTTTTAGTAAGATTCCTTCCATCAGTTGTGTCCCAAATTGGAAAAGGCCAAGATGAATTTGATCCATTTTGCTACCCGCCAGACCTGAAATAAGAGAGGGTGGAGGTGCAGGAGGGTGGCAGCCAAACAGAGAAATAAAGAGTTGATGGTCTTTACAGGGCACTGGGATTACTTCTGAGCCTCCTGAAAAAAAATACCTGTGGCTCCTGCCACCTTCCTGTGACCCCGTGGGCCTCTCCCTGCCTAATGGTCCGCTTTCACTTTCCACCTTCCCCACCACTCCTGTTCTACATTTGAGTCTGGAGGTGTCTCTGGAGTGCCTTGGTGTCTCTTGATGCAATTAACTCCTTACTGCCTCCTTTCTGCTAAGAAAGCCCCGTTTCAGGCCTACCAGCTAACTAGGAGCTCTTTGGTGAGGTCGGTTTTATCACAGGATGTATAATCCCAAACAGAACTGCATCTGGTTCAAAATTGGGAAATGAGTATGTCAAGGCTGTGTATTGTCACCCTGCTTATTTAACTTTATGCAGAGCACATCATGCGAAATGCTGGACTGGATGAAGCAAGCTGGAATCAAGATTGCCAGGAGAAATACCAATAACCTCAGATATGCAGATGACACCACCCTTACAGCAGAAATCGAAGAGGAACTAAAGAGCCTCTTGATGAAGGTGAAAGAAGAGAGTGAAAAAGTTGGCTTAAAGCTCAACATTCAGAAAATTAACATCACAACATCCGAGCCCATCACTTCATGGCAAATAGATGCGGAAACAATGGAAACAGTGTCAGACTTTATTTTTCTTGGGCTCCAAAATCACTGTAGACAGTGACTACAGCCATGAAATTACAAGATGCTTGCTCCTTGGAAGAAAAGCTATGACAAATCTAGACAGTGTTTTAAAAAGCAGAGACATTACTTTGCCAGCAAAGGCTTGTGTAGTCGAAGCTTTGGTTTTTCCAGTAGTCATGTATGGATGTGAGAGTTGAACCGTAAAGAAGGCTGAACACTGAAGACTTAATGATTTTGAACTGTGGTGCTAGGGAAGACTTGAGAGTCCCTTGGACTGCAAGGAGATCAAATCAGTCAATCATAAAGGAAATTAACCCTGAATATTCATTGAAAGGACTGATACTGAAGCTGTAATACTTTCTCTACCTGATGCGAAGAGCGACTCATTGGAAAAGATCTTAATGCTGGGAACCATAGAAGGCAGGAGGAAAAGGGGACAACAGAGGGCGAGATGGTTGGATGGCATCACTGACTCAGTGGACGTGAGTTTGAGCAAGCTCTGGGAGATGGTGAAGGACAGGTATACCTGGCGTGCTGCAGTCAATGAGGCTGCAAAGGGTCGAACATGACTNTCTCTGGAGTGCCTTGGTGTCTCTTGATGCAATTAACTCCTTACTGCCTCCTTTCTGCTAAGAAAGCCCCGTTTCAGGCCTACCAGCTAACTAGGAGCTCTTTGGTGAGGTCGGTTTTATCACAGGATGTATAATCCCAAACAGAACTGCATCTGGTTCAAAATTGGGAAATGAGTATGTCAAGGCTGTGTATTGTCACCCTGCTTATTTAACTTTATGCAGAGCACATCATGGGAAATGCTGGACTGGATGAAGCAAGCTGGAATCAAGATTGCCAGGAGAAATACCAATAACCTCAGATATGCAGATGACACCACCCTTACAGCAGAAATCGAAGAGGAACTAAAGAGCCTCTTGATGAAGGTGAAAGAAGAGAGTGAAAAAGTTGGCTTAAAGCTCAACATTCAGAAAGTTAACATCACAACATCCGAGCCCATCACTTCATGGCAAATAGATGCGGAAACAATGGAAACAGTGTCAGACTTTATTTTTCTTGGGCTCCAAAATCACTGTAGACAGTGACTACAGCCATGAAATTACAAGATGCTTGCTCCTTGGAAGAAAAGCTATGACAAATCTAGACAGTGTTTTAAAAAGCAGAGACATTACTTTGCCAGCAAAGGCTTGTGTAGTCGAAGCTTTGGTTTTTCCAGTAGTCATGTATGGATGTGAGAGTTGAACCGTAAAGAAGGCTGAACACTGAAGACTTAATGATTTTGAACTGTGGTGCTAGGGAAGACTTGAGAGTCCCTTGGACTGCAAGGAGATCAAATCAGTCAATCATAAAGGAAATTAACCCTGAATATTCATTGAAAGGACTGATGCTGAAGCTGTAATACTTTCTCTACCTGATGCGAAGAGCGACTCATTGGAAAAGATCTTAATGCTGGGAACCATAGAAGGCAGGAGGAAAAGGGGACAACAGAGGGCGAGATGGTTGGATGGCATCACTGACTCAGTGGACGTGAGTTTGAGCAAGCTCTGGGAGATGGTGAAGGACAGGTATACCTGGCGTGCTGCAGTCAATGAGGCTGCAAAGGGTCGAACATGACTCAGCAACTGAACAACAACAACATAATCCCAAACAGCTCCAATAAGGTCTGCTCCAGAGCCTCTCCTGCAGGGCCATGTGTGTGGCCATACATGTAGTCATTACCTACGCTCCCTAGTTATAGGTAGGGCCCCTTTCTATCTCCTGCCCAATGTGTGCTTCCCCTCCTCGACATTCCAAAACAGAGGTCCATCCACCTCTCCTCCAGTACCTCCAGTGCTGGAGAGCTCCTGGCTGAGCCCAGTTGCCTTTGGACTGTTATGACTGCCAGAAAAGTTCTCCTAAAACTCCCAGCCCTTGACAACTGTTTCTCCCAGAATGATTCTTGTGATCTTTGCTTATGCTGTATGAAAAATAAATATAGGGGATTTCAATGCATTTTTATGGGGAGTGTTTTTGCAGCAATATGTTTTAATGTATTTGTTTGATGCTTAAAATTTGATATAACTGTTCTTCCTCCCCCACCTCTCTATCTTTTAATGATATATCATAACCCTCGGTGTCCCAGATACCAGCAAAGAAAAACAGTTTATTTTGGCATTCTGTCTCGAATTTCTTCATGATTACAAACATGTGAGTAGAGGTCAACTGGTGTTTTTAACTTTGGTTCTTTGAAAGCTATCCTCATAAAATATTTTTTTTCAAATATGCATATATGTGTGTATAATATCCACAGGAAAACTGTTCACAGTGATTACTTGTGTGATAGGATTAGGGATATTTGAGAATTTATTGTTGATTTCTACCTTTTAAAAAAAATTTTCTAAATTTTCTTACAGTGAAAATATTTAATCAAACAAATACTCTTTTTGCAGACTTTTTTCTTCTAGAAGTAAAATTATGGTCTAAATTACATCTTGTGGACTGTATATAATATACACAAAAGTTCATTTCCTTGTCTACATCGTGGAGAGACAGATCATATTTCCCTCACCTTGGTACGCATCTCACCCCCAACTTTTCCACAGGATTTATCAAGAGACTTACACAGAGTAGACGCTTGGTCAGTAAATATTGACTTAATTTGTTTTACTGAAATCAGTCACTTTAAGTAAGCTTTATAAAATATTTATTTAAAAAGACCCAGTCAGAGGTCAGCCTTTCTAAAAAATAATTTCCCGTATTTATTAATTGTAGCAAGGAGGGCTAGCTGTCCTTTCAGCAAAAAAGTTTTCACTCCCCTTCCATGGGGGCTGGAGTTGTTGCAAAGAGGCCACTCTGCCAGAAGACAACCTCCCTACTCCGCCACCGCCCAGCTTCTACTGTTCTATAAGGCCACATGCCTATGTTCTGGTCAGTGGAATGTAGATGAAAGAGCTGTGAGTCATTCCCAGATGGGGCTTTTAAAAGCTGCCTATCTAGTAGTTAGTCTTTGCTGTCTTCCCTCATCTGCAGGCTGGTGAAGCCTCTCAGCCTGAGGACCCTGCCCATGATTAACTTTATGTGAATGAGAAAGAAACTTCCATTTGATTAAGCCGCTGAGATTGGGAGTTACTGTAACAGGAGCTGGTGTTACCTTAACTAATACAGCAGCAAGTCATTAACTCCTAGGAAATATTGAAAATGTTTTGCTGTAGTTAAAAAAAAAAGGACGGATGTGAGAAATTTGTGTCCTTAGCCTCATAAGAATCAAGCATGTCCAACCAGCTCCATTTTGTGCAAACTGGTGTTTATATCCATATCTTGACAGAGGAGCCAAGAGAAGTTATGAACAAGGAAGTCGGGTAGCATTTATCTTCTGACTGCATTTAAAAGATGCCAAAATAATTGGTGGGAAAAAGGAAAGAGTAGCCAATGTTTTCAGGTACAAAGTCAAGCTAATTTCTTTTAATAAGGACTTTTTCCCAGTGGTTACAAAGCCATCAGTCAGTTTCATCAGTTTAGTTGAAAGTAACATGGATTCCTGAAGAAGGCAATGGCACCCCACTCCAGTACTCTTGCCTGGAAAATCCCATGGACGGAGGAGCCTGGTAGGCTGCAGTCCACGCGGTCACTAAGAGTTGGACATGACTGAGTGACTTCACTTTGACTTTTCACTTTTCATGCATTGAAGAAGGAAATGGCAACCCATTCCAGTGTTCTTGCCTGGAGAATCCCAGGGATGGGGGAGCCTGGTGGGCTGCCGTCTATGGGGTCGCACAGAGTCAGACACGACTGAAGTGACTTAGCAGCAGTAGCGGCAACATGGATTCCACCCTATAAATTATCTGTGAGATACCTGGCATACCTATCAGTTAGGTGCAGGCGGAAACTGTCATGAGAGCAAATGTGCCAGGTGAGAGGGACCTTTGCAGGTTGACTACTGGGATGTGCCTGAGGTCACTGCTATTAGGGGGTGTCTTTGAGTGATAAATAACGGCAGGAGCAGAGAGTTTGGCTAAAGTGGAGCTGAAGAGTGGGTCCAATATAATGATTCAAAATGTACTTGGTTAATCCAGCGTATTATTGTTAGTTTTATGACAGTGCTTCAACATTTTATGAATGCTATTAATATTTTGGCTGTTAAATGAGCATTACCTCCTGCAGAAACAGTTAAGGGTAGTGGAAAATTTTAGCAGTGATGCAATTAAATATTGCATGTGTTCATGAATGTAGTATACTATTGAAAAATGTAAATTTGTTGAGTGGAATTTTCATTTAATTCTTATTTTGATGTTTAACATTTTATGATCTAGGTCTAGATTTTAAATTCCTTAAAGAAAAAGTCCTGTGTGCTCCCCTATAGCAGCTATGGTACACTTCATGGGTGCATTTTAAAATTCATTCTTATTTGAATTCTTAGTTTGGGGTAGGTCACTGTCTCTAGCTATGTGACCTTGAGCAACTTAATTTCTTTATGCTTCAATTTGTCACCTGTAAAGTATTATAATAATAGTATCTTCTTCATAAGATTATTGTTGTGAAGATATCCTCTTCATGAGGTTATTCTCTTCATAAAGTTATTGTTATCCTCTTCATAAGATTGTTAGAATGAAATGAGATATGTATATAAGGGTCTTAGAAAGGTATCTGGCATGCAATATATATTAAAGTGTTAGTTATTTTTATGGTCACTTTCTTATTATTACTTGTAGCTTATCTTTCTAAAAATATTCTGTGTAAATGGAATAGAGTTTCCATACCAACCTAGTTACTGTGTCTGAGATGCTTTATCTAAACACACAATTGTCAATGTCTGTACCATCTCAGATATTGGCCTTTTTTTCCTCATTCTTCCCACCAGTTAATGTTCTATTTTTTTTTAAACTTATGTTTTAAACAAACTGGAAATAGTGACATAAATGGTGAAGTTTAACAAAATCAACAATTACTTTGTATCGTTAAAATTTTTTTCTAAGTGCTCTGCTTGGTCATTTAAAAACATTAAATTTTCTTACATTCTATTTTTTCAGTGCCTAGGACAGACACTCAAAAGTCTTGTCAGCACAGGCCAGGGACTCTACAAGGACCAGCCCCAGAAAAAGAGCCACAGGAACAACAGGATTCAGTCAAGGACATGGGTGGAGGAGAAGGATATTTGTGTGTCTACTGAAAGGTCAGCTTCCAATATTTCCTTAAAAGAAACTTTGTCTTTATCAAATGTCATCCACTACTCAAAGTAGTCAGCAGGGATCCCTCTTCCTCACTGCCTTTTCTAACTAACAGTTCCCTCATCCTGTCAATTGTTGCCTGAAATTGTCTCATCTTTGTCCCTTCCTTCTTTCCCAAGCACCCTCACCTGTAGCCTGTGAGAACAGCCTTAAAAGCTTTGTTTATGAATGAATGAATTGCTTTAATATGTTGTAGATACTTTAGAAAAATTGGGTAAGCAAAGAGAAGAAAAAAAAATTATTATATTGAATTCCACCACTTTGGAATAATCACTGATAACATTTCTCATGTACACCTCGATATATTTTTATGTGTATGTGGAATCATACTGCAATAGGATCTTGCAATTTACTTCACATCATAAATATCTGTCCATATCAGGAAACAGAGCTTTATAATAGGATTACTCACTAATGTATGGCTTCTTATTTTATGACTGTAATGCCATTTATTTACTCAACCTCATATTACTGANCACCTCGATATATTTTTATGTGTATGTGGAATCATACTGCAATAGGATCTTGCAATTTACTTCACATCATAAATATCTGTCCATATCAGGAAACAGAGCTTTATAATAGGATTACTCACTAATGTATGGCTTCTTATTTTATGACTGTAATGCCATTTATTTACTCAACCTCATATTACTGAATATATAGGCTATTTCTAATCTTTTCCTTTTATAATTGTGCTTTTGGTGAACGCCCCTATAACTACATTAATCACATACATCCTTAATTACTATTGTAAGATAAATTCATAAAAGCTGAATTGCAGGGTCAAAGCTTGTACACATTTTTAGGATACTTGATAATGAACCAAATGCAATATAGCTTCTTAGTCTGTATCCTAATGTCCAGTGTTTCTTTTCTACAATTCACCTTTTTTCAGTTCAGTTCAGTTGCTCAGTCGTGTCTGACTCTTTGCAACGCCATGGACTGCAGCACGCCAGGCTTCCCTGNTTCTTAGGAGGACCATTTTGAGACTGGATGTCCTGAGACTTGGGCCTGATGGAGGGAGATGCAAGAAAGTGCTTGACAAGACCCTATGAGGGAGCAAGTAGACTCAACCATAGGAAGTGACATGGCTCAACAAATGCCAGGGTGGATTCTGTTCCCCTGGGAAAACCATGTTCCCATCAACAGTCTCTCAGTTCATGACCTAGAAACTGCAGCCTCGGTGAATCTCTTCTTCTTTTCTATCTAATAAACCATTATCACCCTAGCAAGATAAGCTTTAAGTCTAGAAAAATAAATGAAACCCCATAGCCGTGCTGTTTTTGAGGTGGATTTAAAGGTGGGTGTAACTAACTTTTAGAGTCACTGTAACTTCTAGATATGTTTTCATTCAAGAAAATTCACCATATAAAGTTTGCAGTGCTATTGAAATGCTTAAAAGACCTTTGACTAAATTTGAAGTAAGCCTGTAGATAGCCAAGGAAACTGGTTCACGAAGTGTGTAGTTTTGCTTATTAGTTGCATAATAGTGTTTAAATATTTGGGAAAATGTACTTAATCAATGTAAAAGCTTAGTAACCTGAACATTAAACAAAAGTAAGTAGTGGTTAAGTGTTTTTCCTATGCCAAAAGGCCCTGAGGTGTGAAAGATCCTAGCAACAGACAAGACATGTATTATCCAGTAGATTTAACTGACTGTACCTTGGAGCAAAAAGGCATGAGACCTGGTTATTACTATTGAAAACAAAATCCAAACTAATATGCTTAGCAGGAAAACCCAGTTGGCAGCTGCAGGGGTTGCCTTTTATGATCGTGTCTTTTGACAAGGATTATTGTACTAATATAAGTTGTGGCTTGATCAGGCTTAAATTGTGGGCAAATATTTTTCCATGTTCACTTCTCTAGAATAAGCCCAAGGTCTGTTCCCATAAATCATTTCTGAGGTCATGTTTTTAAATGAGGGGAACAGAGAGGTGAGGATTTTAGAAAAAGAGTAGGCCAAGCAAGCTGGCCGATTACAGGACTTTTAAGGAAAGGAAAGATTAATATTTGATTTCAGTCATGTCCAACTCTTTGTGACCCCGTGGACTGTAGCCCACCAGGCTCCTCCATCCATGGGATTCTTTAGGTAAGAATACCTAAAGTAGGTTACCATTTCCTTCTCCAGGATGCTAAACTCTGATCTCCCCTAAATGTTCCTTGATGTTGCCATATAAACAAACAGACATTTCTGAGGTCTAAACAGTTTCATTTCATAGAGCTATCATGAAAGAACAAGTATTGTGAATGCCTATGTCATATAATTAACGGATATCTCCCATTCTTCTTATTGCCTACAGCCACCAAGGTTCAGCTATTTTTCTGGAATAGTCAGTTTGACTTGTCCCTTGGCTGGCTGATCTAAGATGCTCTGCAGACTCTCTGAGGACTTATGAGCTAATAATACTTAGGGATTTCGTGTCCTGAAGAACTCTTTAATCCCATGCTTCCTGAATCCCACTCTAAGCCAGGGCCTTCTGTCACATCACAAGAGTTATAGGCCAGTTTGAAAGCTCTGCTAAACAACCTTTCTCCTCCACCTCTGGGGGGTTCCTGCGAGGTGCCCCTTAGGGCTTTCCTGGTATCTTTGGCCAGGATGTAGCTCCTTCTTGGCACTGTGCCCCTGGTGGTGTTCTGAGGATCTCCTCTTCCTTTCTAGACCAGAGCGGCACAGCACAGCACGCCATGGGTGAGATCAGTCAAGAGACGGTGGAGAAATACCTGGAGGACAACCCTCAGTTCGCCAAGGAGTATTTCAACAGGAAGTTGCAGGTGGAGGCGCCGAGCGGCGGGGCACAGGCACCGGCTAGCGCCTCCTTCCCCGGCCAGACGCTGGCGGAGGAGGCGGCCCTGTACCTGGAGCTACTGGAGGTCTTGCTGGAGGAGGCGGGCAGCGTGGAGCTGGCGGTGCATAGGGCCCTGCGGAGGGTGGCGCGGCTGCTGCAGGCCGACCGCTGCAGCATGTTCCTGTGTCGGGCCCGCAACGGCACGCCGGAGGTGGCCTCCAAGCTGCTCGACGTCACCCCCACCTCCAAGTTTGAGGACAACCTGGTGGTCCCCGACAGAGAAGCTGTGTTTCCGTTGGACGTCGGGATAGTAGGGTGGGTCGCTCACACGAAGAAGACCTTTAATGTTCCAGATGTGAAAAAGGTGAGTGGTCCGATGGTGACAGTGGAGTGGAGGGGAGGTCTTGGTGGCCTCAGGGCCAACATGGGAAAGAGGGGGGTGAGCGGGTGGGGGTGGGTCCAGGGGCCATCCTTGTGGCTGTGGTTTGGCTGGAACCTGGGGAGTGGGTGGTGGAGAAGAGGAACCCCCAGGCCAAGTGTGGCTAGATTTAGCAAATAAAATGACTAGATNCCAACATGGGAAAGAGGGGGGTGAGGGGGTGGGGGTGGGTCCAGGGGCCATCCTTGTGGCTGTGGTTTGGCTGGAACCTGGGGAGTGGGTGGTGGAGAAGAGGAACCCCCAGGCCAAGTGTGGCTAGATTTAGCAAATAAAATGACTAGATGCCCAGTTCAATCTGAATTTCAGATAAACAGTGGATAACGTTCTAGCGTTATGTCCCCTGTAATGTGGGGCAACCTTACCTGGGTGTGGGGCGGTCCACACCTGCTCCCGCACACCTCTTCTGTCCTCTGGACACTGTCCTGACCAACAGGGTAAAGCAGGCCGCTCACTGGGGAGATCAGCCACCAGGCCAGATGCCAAGGCCCCTGAACTGCTCCCCACGCCTCTCACCCACAGTCCTTTGAAGACTCTCAGCTCTTTGGGGTAAACTGGCTCAGGAATGATTCTCTCACCTATAGGTCAAGCGTGAAAAAAGAAAAATGACATGAAATTTCAAATGTTCCCATCTGGATCATAAAAAATACATGAATTTAGGTGATGATTAAGTGCAATTGGCCATCTCAACCCCTCCTAATTCAGATCTGCCAAGAATTTCCAATCCTGTAAATGGGACATTTGAGCCCTCCCGAAGACCAGTTGACCACTACATAAATTATTGTGTTTTAAGAAGAACATTCTCCTTCCAACTAAAATGCTTGTTCATCTAAGAAAACTTAGAAAATACAAATGAGGAGGGAGGAAATGCAAACCACCCATAATCTCTGCACTCAGTAGTACCGAGGGTCCCAGCCTGGTGTTTCTCCTGCCAGCCCTTTTCCTACACGTGCATCCTGTCATTTTGCTTTGCTGTTAACAAAGGGGAGAGCTAGCAGATGACGGATCAGAAGTGACTGGGAGCAGCCCCTGAAACGCTTACTGTGTAGAGGTTTACTTATGGAGAGGGCAGCTGGAGGCTGGAGGATAATCCCCTCCATGCCTCCTGAAGCTGATTACAGGAGGGGGGCTGTGCGGATCCACAGTAGATGCAGAGGTTGTCAAACATTAGAAACGCTCAGCAAACAGCCCCAGGGGCAAGGGTTGCTGTTAGGTACCCGAGGGTCCTCGGTCTTTACCACCCACCGCTCCCTGCAGTGCATTCCATCTGGTTTCAGTAGGATTCCGGGTCTGCTGCAGCTGCTTCTAGTGTATAAAGGGCCTTAAGGCAAAGTTCTTGGACCCCAGGGAGGAGGCTCTGCCTGTCCATCCTGAAGTTTTCTCATGGGAATATGCTTCTTGCAAGTCTCTGACTGAGGCCATCTCCAAAATGACGAGGACAGCAAACTTAAGAAAGTGACATGCAAGACTTTTTTTCAGAAAAAAAGTTTTGTTTTTTTTTTAAAGGAGAGATGGATAAAATGACTTCTGGTGTGTGTGTGTGTTTGTGCTCAGTCTTGTCCAACTCTTTGCGACCCCCTGGACTGTAGCTTGCCAGGCTCCTCTGTCTGTGGAATTTTCCAGGCAAGAATACTGGAGGGGGTTGCCATGTCCTCCTCCAGGGGCTGCACTGGCGGGCAGATTCGTTACCACTGCTCCACCTGGCAAGCCCTAACTTCTGCTACACTCTTTTATTAATGAGGCCAGTCCCGTTGAGGACAGAATGATTGAAAGGAGCTGCTTAAGAGATCAGGGGGCCTGGGTCTGCTGCCGTCCACGATGAACACCCATAGGCACAGCGGTGGTAAAGTGGGGGCAGGGTCACTCAATCCTCCCTTTTACTGAGTATGTGTGAAGGCAGATGCCCTCCCGCCCTCCTGAGCTCCCTTCTGAAAAGGGACAAAGACCTCACTTGCCCTTATTTCTACTGCTTCTGAGCATTTTTTTTCCCCTCCGAGAATGGTGCTTTTCAACTCTGGAAGCACATGAAAATCAAACTGGGAGCTCTTTTAAAAATACAGATGTGTGAGACTCTCACTAGACCAATTACATCAGGCTCTCAGAGACTGGGATGCAGCCAGGAGTATGGTTTAAAAGCTACCCGGGTGATTCTAATAGGCACCCAATGTTGAGAACCACTGGTCTTTTGGGTGAAGGGATGCAAGAGGAGGAACTGAATTTCAAATCAACTGTAAACGATTAGATGGAAGGGCTCCTGGACTTGTTAGTTTAAGTCTTCCCTTGGGCAGACAGGAAGTTGAGGCCGCGCCTCTCCCAGGGTCCAGGGTCTGATTGGTGATGAGAGGGACTGGGGAAGATGCAGCCTCCGGGCTGTGTTCACACCCTCACACCACCCTGCAGCCCTGCAGGCTCACCACACTTAAGTTGCTGTTGTAAGATCTGCAGAGAAAGGAGTTAGAAGCCGCTGTTTGAGTGGCATTTCTACCCCCTCTCCACCTTTTCATTGCACCTGACGCTTGATGAAGGTTCCTCTCGTTCTTGATTTCACTTGATTCTGGCAAAGGCCTCGTGCAGAAGGCCAGGACTGTATTTTTATCTCCATCCCGTGTATGTGGGAATCTCCTCCAGATGACGTGGCCACAATGTGGCGGATCTAAGCTCATAATCCGGGTCTTGCAAGGCCGCCCTTTTTCTTTGCCACAGCCCTGACCACACACAACTCTTGCCTGGTGGGCAGTGTGGGCACAGGGAGGGAAAGACTACCTGCACACAGACGGAGAGGCAGAATTGGATACTCCCAGCCTTGGCAGCAGAGAAGCCACATGGTGTCAGGTGAGAGTTTTGGCATCAGTTGACCTGGGTACAGATCCAGGCCTGAGATGGATGAGGGACTGTGTTTCTCCACGAGAGAAATAGAGGGAACCAAACTGTAAAGTGCCTGACTCCCAGGAGGTGCTCAGTAAATGACAGCTATGACCATATCATATTAATATCCAGAGAGTTTGGGGGCTGGGTGTAGGTGAAAACCGGGTCAGTGATCACCGCTTGTTTTTAAAACAGGTTAAAGGCAGGGAAAGTTAATAACAGGAAACTGTGACATGTCCTCATCAAGTTAATCATTTCCTATTCTATTGGGAAAGCTGGTGATTAACTCTATGGGTGGTTCTCCTGGCAGTGGTTTAAAAGAAAGCCATGTGAGAATCCTAGGTTTTCAATAATTAACAGGGTGCTTATAGCTTGCACTTATAGCTTTCCATCCTTGTCTCCTGGCTCTGGATCTCCAGATGTTTGATCAGAATTTAACAGTACTAAGACTGGATGAGGATCCAGGCAGCCCTCTGCTCTAAATGTTCCCAGTTGCCTTCACTGACTTCTTTGAGGAAAAATCATTGAGGGGAGTTTGTGAATCCAAAAGATACAGAATTTACTCACAGAAACTTCACCAAGGATTGTTTGAACCAATGAAAACACAAAACCAGAAAACCTCGCCTCACCTACCCTGAAATTTGATGGGTGGTTTTATCCAAGATTTTCAGATATGATGATAAGCAAGTATTAAGTTTTAAAACTTGTAAGTCATTTTCTCAAAACATTCAGTTGAATGTAAGGACATCTTCTTGTGTTTAGAATCTAAAATAGCATCAAGTTTTGAGACTACAGAGTAAAATGTGTTAGCCAAGAAATGCTGCCCAACTCCATCCTACGGTGCGTGTTTTGGGCATTTTGGTTATTTCTTCAATGCCCAGCCTCACTGTGTAAATGAAAGTGATCACCTTCTATAATGGATAATAGGTTAGGAGGAAAATGGACAGCGAGCCAGCCTGGGCTATAGCAGTGGATTAAGAGAAAGAACCTTTCAAAGTCTGGAGGTGTTCTGGACTGAGCGAAGATGCTGCACAAGGCAGAGAAAATCACAGATATAGCAGTTAGGAAAAAAACATGGCGTCTTGTTGGCAGAGGGCAGAGAGCTAGCCCTCAGGAGGAAGCATGCTTCTAGGCATAGGAGGCCTGCATCAGCTAGGAGCATCTAATTTTTTCAGTGATTGGAATTGGTTAGAAAAGGTAGAAGCAGAAGCCAAATGATGGGGCTTCCCTGGTAGCTCAGACGGTAAAGAATCTGCCTACAACGCAGGAGACCTGAGTTTGATCCCTGAGTCATGAAGAACCCCTGGAGAAGGGAATGGCAACCCATTCTAGTATTCTTGCCTGGAGAATTCCATGGACAGAGGAACCTGGCGGGCTGCTAGTCTGTGGAGTCGCAAAAAGTCAGACACAACTGAGCAACTAACACATCACATCGTCATTGGAAGCCAAATGGTAATGCAAAACCTGAAGGACTTCTCGCCCAGTGAAAGTAAAAGAAATGAAAGCGAAAGTCACTTAGTCATGTCTGACTCTTTGTGAGGTCATGGACTATACACTCCATGGAATTCTCTAGGCCAGAAGACTGGAGCCTTTCCCTTCTCCAGAGGATCTTCCCAGCCCAGGGATTGAACCCAGATCTCCTGCATTGCAGGCAGATTCTTTACCAGCTGAGCCACAAGGGAAGCTCTGTCATCCAGAGAGGCCCCCAAAGTCCCAGGTTTGGCTTCCTAGTATTTATTGATCACCTACTATGTGTCAGACTCTTTTCCAAGTGCTCTGCCCACACTATATTATTCTCTTTTTACATCAGGTACAATAGACAGTAGATATTATCCAATGTTTCCATTTTCAGGTTAAAAAATGAGGATGCAGAGGGTAAGTAGCATGCCCAGGGGCTTACAGCTAGTGAATCAGGAGCTGGTTTCAGCCAAGGACATCTGATTCTGGAACCTTCTTCACCATTATGCGATGCTGCCTCCTACATAATTAGCTGGTTTCTGGGGTTCCACTTTGGGAGGGTATAGAAGAAGTCTGGGGTCAAGGGCTACATCTTACTTCCTTAGCATCTGACATTTCTAAGGATCCTCTACAGAATCAATTCATCCACTAAAAGTATAGATTCCTGGGGAAGCCAGTTTCCACTTCAGGAGATTAGAATTCAGTAGGTCTGCCACGAGGTCTGCAAATCTGCATCAGTCTGCAGGTCTTTTGGAGGTTCAGCCCAGGCCTCCTGCTCTGAGCAGGGCTGTGGCTCTGTTGCCCAAGCAGTCATTCTGCCCTGATGGCGATTCTGGCCCCAAAGTCACATACCAGTGGACTCTTCCATTTTTACTTTGGGAAACTGAACAGAGTTCAGCTACTTATAGAAGTCCAGCTGCTTGGAGAAGGAAATGGCATCCCACTCCAGTACTCTTGCCTGGAGAATCCATGGATGGAGGAGCCTGGTGGGCTGCAGTCCATGGGGTTGCTAAGACTGGACACAACTGAGCGACTTCACTTTCACTTTTCACTTTCATGTATTGGAGAAGGAAATGGCAACCCACTCCAGTGTGCTTGCCTGGAGAATCCCAGAGACCAGGGAGCCTGGTGGGCTGCCGTCTATGGGGTCTCACAGAGTCGGACACGACTGAAGCGACTTAGCAGCAGCAGCAGGAGCAGCTGCTTATAGAAGCACCATCCACATAGGGAAATGAACATAATACAACTTGTGAAAGGAAGACCACATTGATTTTTGGCCATTGAATCTCAAAGTCAGGTGGAAATTTCAGTAGAAGTTTCAAATGATGAAGACTCAAAGAAGAGTTCGTCATGACCCAGAGCAAGCAGAGTCTATACCCGACCACAGTTACTCTCACTTACAGCTAATAAGATAACTGCTATCCTTGACCTTCTTCCCAAGCCCTTCCATTTGTGTGCCTCTCCAAACTCATCACTCTGCCCTCTACATGGTTAGTGAATTAGAGTTATCCCTCGCGTCTTCTACTTGAAGCTTGTATCTAGGATGATCCATTTCATTTTCCCCTAGGAAAGAAATAGCAAATACAGATGAGAGATATTGACTTGATAGAAAATGACTTCCCTAGTGGCTCAGTGGTTAAGACTCTGCGCTTCCACCACAGGGGACACAAGTTCGACCCCTGGTCTGGGAACTAAGATCCACATGCAACCTAAATAAATAAAATAAAGATACTTTTTTTAAAAAAAGAAAATGACTTTGAAAAACTGTTAAATATCTGGTGCTGTCAAGAGGGTGGTAAGAATTTCAACATTTTGTAAAAGTAACTGGTGTAAATGAAAACTTCATGTACCTGTTGATGCTGCAAAAGTCATTTCCATTTGGGGACTCCATCAATAAAAATAAAAGCAAGGGTGATTAGTGCAGTATTGTTAGTAATAGGGAAAACTCTAAACAGACTAAATCAGTAGATATTGGTTGAGCAGAACTGGAGCCCCCAAACTGTGGAATATCATGCAAGAATCTGGAAAAGTATAGTTCACATCCATATGCACCAGTCTGGAGGGAAGTCCATAAGATAGTGTTAAGTGATGAACTGCATAAAATTAGGAGAGAGAATTTTATTAAAGAAAAAGAAAATGTTTTGTCCAAGCATAGAGAAACGCATAGAAGGAGACACACTAAGCATTGTAATACAGATTTCTTCAAGCAGGTGAGATTAGGAGGGGTTTGGGGGCAGTTAATAATTTTTCCCTTATGTTATGATGGTTGGGATGTTTCAAGGGCAAATTTTACTTTTGCGATGAATAAGAAGAGCCCTATGGAATCCCAGTTGTGCTCTCCTTCGAGCACGCACTCCCTCCCTGTTATAATCCTTCATCCTTCCCTCCCTTCCTCTCAGAACCTCACTTTCCACTTGGTCACAACATCACCTCTTTCCTCCTGGCCCAACCCTAGCCTAAACCGGATAGGCCACAGCTCAGGTGGGAAAGCTCATTTGGAAACGGGCCATTTCACTCTGTGCTTTCTTCATTCCGTCTGCTTGCGGATGGTGGGGTGGGTGCGGATGTTGGCTGGCGACCCAGAGAGGATGGTCTGTTGCCCTCCCTAGATCTACACTTCGTGGTTTTGTGCTGCTTTGTCAAATGCCAAACGTATGAATATATCTTTCAGAACAGCCATTTTTCTGACTTCATGGACAAACAAACCGGGTATGTCACTAGGAACCTGCTGGCAACCCCCATCGTGATGGGCAAGGAGGTTCTTGCTGTGTTCATGGCAGTTAACAAGGTAGACGCACCTGAATTTTCCAAACAGGATGAAGAGGTAATGCTAACCCTGGGCATCCCTTCAGGTGCTCAGGAAATTTATTTGTTGTGTAACCGAAAGAAAGATGCCACACCTAATTTGTTTTTCTCTGCCATCTGTAGGTCTTTTCCAAATACCTCAGCTTTGTTTCTATCATCCTAAAGCTTCATCACACCAACTACCTGTACAATATTGAATCCCGAAAAAGTCAGGTAAAGAGAAGGTGACAGTGACTACTTCACACTGATCTGTTTGGCAAAGAGACCCCCCAGAGGCAACAAGCGCAGATTCTTCCTAACCACGCCCCGTGGGTCAGATCCACAAACTTCCATTCCCAGTGTCCTCTGTGGTCCCCTCCCCCGTCACCTTCCTGCCCCTCTGTCTGTAGGTACAACTGGCTTGCTTTCTTCAGGCTACGTCCCGGGCAGCGGTGGTTTCTTTCTCTTTGAGGTGGCGATGATAATTACAGTACTTACCTCACATGGTTGCTTTGACTATTAAATGGTCATTAGATGAATTAGTTCACATAAAGCTCTTAGCAGAGCTGTGTATTCCTGGTACATAGTAAAGGTGATACATTGAGAAGCAAATCGCTCCTCGGTTGCCTCCTTGAGCCAGAGGGATAAAGAACAACATTGGTAGCCAGGATACCTGAGTTGAACTACTGTGTGGACCTCAGTTTCTTCATCAGTACAATGGTGGGAGGGTGGTTGGGATAGAGGACTTCCAAGGCCCTGTCCCCTGCTAACTGTCCAGGGCAGGTAACCTTTGACTAGCTCAGGACACATGGAAGGAGGCAGGTGGCTTTCTTCCCACAAGGGCCAGCAGTAGCCAGTGGGCCCCCAATACTGGACCCTCTGCCCAGGAACTGTCTCTGCATTTGTGTTAGATTACTTGCCCTTTGGAGCCAAAACATTGTGGACACGGAGATCAGTCATGGCTTTCATAAACGCACGGCTTTGCAAAAGGTCTGCTCATCATCCCACTCTGAGACTCTCAGTTGTCTGTGGGACACGTACCTATGCAAAAATGGAATTGCATTGTTTGCTGACGTGTGTTCCTTTTATTTGATGCACCTCCTGTTTTCTTCCAGTGCTCCTCTTCATATGTATTTTGTTCTGATTGTTTTCTTTGTAATACCTACTTTCAGATTCTTATGTGGTCAGCCAACAAAATATTTGAAGAGCTCACAGATGTTGAGCGACAGTTTCACAAAGCGCTCTACACTGTTAGAACATACCTGAACTGCGAACGATACTCCATTGGGCTGCTGGACATGACCAAGGAGAAGGTCACTGTTCCATACATTTTATCTCCCCTACCACCAGCTATAAAATGCACATCACATGAAATGCAATCCATTAAAAAATGGATATACTATGTGAACGACTGGTCATGATAGATCTTAAGAATCAGTCCCAAGAAAGTATGGTACCTTTCATCTTTTGTATAAAGTCAACTTAAAAATCATCAATTACATTTTACATGGAAAAGAAGAAGGGAAAGTGTACTTTTTGGAGTGAAAAAGTGTCTAGACTTGGCTTTTCCACTTCCTAGCTATATGTGTCTTCAACAAGTCTTTTTTTCTTTTTAAAAAATTAATTAGTAGACCATATTCTTTTAGAGTATTTTTAGGTTTACAGAGAAAAATGAGCAGGAAGTTCAGAGAGTTTCCACATATGTTCTTTTCCTTCCTCTTGTCCTCCCTCCTCCTAACTACATGTCAGGGTAGGCGCTCTGTATTATTCATTTAATCCACATAAGGACTCTGTAATATGCATTTTGTTATTGTCTCCGTTTTACAGATTTAAAAGACTGACTTGTTTACAGACACAAGTTCATAAACAGCATTACTGAAAAAGAGCTTTAAAATTCCAGAATTATAAATTAACATAAAATATGCAAACCAATGGCACTCAGATATGGGAGGTAACAGGACAGTTTGCTTAATAGTGTTTAAATATATTTGCCTCCAGGAATTCTATGATGAGTGGCCAGTCAAACTTGGAGAAGTCGAGCCTTACAAAGGTCCAAAGACCCCAGACGGCAGAGTGAGTGCGGACCTCTTTGTTGATGATATCTGTGCCTGGTTTTAGCAGCTGTGTGTAAAGGAAAGAGCGCTGGCCCAAAAAGGGCTAGGCTCTAGTCCTGGGACTTCCTGGAGGACCTTGGAGAAGTAGAAAGCACTGGACAAGGAGTTTGAGGTTCAAGTTTCAGCTCTGCCCTAACCAGCTGGGTTGCCCTTGCCTTTACTCGTTTAACTTCTCAGCTGTCTTTTCTGTGAAGCTAGGGTTTGGTGTATCAGTGCGTCTCTACAAGGAGGGAGCATTAGAGCCCCCTGCATAGTTTTTAAAACACACCGTGTCCAGGCTCTTCTCCTGACATGCTGGACTGGGATCTGCAGGCAAAGGTTGGCTTAGATTTACTTTCCCCCTTGATCGCAAGTTTCATAGGAAGCTTGTTCCATCACCGTATCCCAAGCATACAGGAAAAGGAAGGCAGGGGATGGAATGTGTAGGTTCTTCATCTGCCCAAAGAAGCAAAGAGACTAGTTCTCAAGTCCCTTCCAGCTTTGACAACGTATTCACCAATCCTGCTTCTTAGGCACCTGTTCAGGGTGCTGGAAGGCGTAAGTGCACTATACAGCTGGGAAGGGAAAACATTGACTAAGGCTGAGAAATTCCATGATTTGTTCTATGGAAGTATTAGTCAGATATGTCTGGACAATAGAAATTAAAAGAAAACCGAAGATTCTCCTAGAAGTTGTCAGGGTGTATTCAACTTTCTAAAATTAGTTCAGCAGTTTTGTTCATATGATAATTGGCCAATGATATTTCTAGTTTTACCATAAGCTTGTAATTAGGACATGAGTAGTTTGGTAATTTGTGTTACGTGAAGAAATGTGGTTGGGAAATAAAATATTTAAATTTTAAAATAAAAGTTCATTAAGGAAAAATGTTTTCTCTGGGAGGTCAGATTTTTCTCATATTCTCTCTTTCCTCTTAGGAAGTCATCTTTTATAAAATCATCGATTACATTTTACATGGAAAAGAAGAGATCAAAGTCATCCCGTGAGTATTGCCATGAAGCAGCTGCAGGAGTTGCCCTTTTATGTTTGTATTCAGTGCCTTTCTTGGCATAGCGATGATTTTTTTTTTTTTCTTCTCATCTTCCTCAAGGACACCTCCCACGGACCACTGGACTCTCGTTAGTGGGTTGCCAACATACGTTGCTGAAAATGGATTTGTAAGTTATTGAACAAATTTGCTGCAGTCCATGGGGTCGCTAAGAGTTGGACACGACTGAGCGACTTCATTTTCACTTTTTACTTTCATGCATTGGAGAAGGAAATGGCAACCCACTCCAGTGTTCTTGCCTGGAGAATCCCAGGGACAGGGAAGCCTGATGGGCTGCCGTCTGTGGGGTCGCACAGAGTTGGACACGACTGAAGTGACTTAGCAGCAGCAGCAGCAGCAGAATAAATCTGAATCTTAAATAATATTGGGTGAAACTCTCATTATCTAAGAGATAGGAACAATTACAAAGGCAAGAACACACCAGGTAAGGGTAAGATGGCCACTTTGGCACAGGACCCAGGAAAGAATCTTGGCAGTTGGAATGAATGTGAACTAGAAACTCCTTGACTCTCTGCAAGAAAATATTTAGTCAACACAAGGAAGACAGGTCCATCTCCCAGCCTCTTATTCTGCAGCCACACAAATTTAAGACATCCTGGTAGTTCATGACTGTGATTCATGCTGGGTTTAATTTGACCTTAAATATAGCTCCCCTTGGTCACGACTTTTGAAACTTGGAAAATTACTGACAAAAAGAAAAAATGTATAAGGAAAGGACTTTGCTATTGATTGCAGTGCAAAATGCATTGAGTTGATAGTGGAAGTGAAGATTTTTGCCCTAGTCTCTCATGTGGGGTGGGGGTGTGGTGGGAGGGAAGAGTAGGCCAGGTCTGGCTGAGAGAGGTCAGGGGTGGGAAGACAACAACGGGCCCCCTAGACCTCAAGGTCAGAGGACCAGTAGCTTTCCCACTTGGCCTTGACCACACTCTCCTTCCTTTTCATGGCTGGCTTCTCTCCCTAGGTGGGCTTCCCCACCATCTGTGTCATTTTCTTGGCATCAAGATACCTCCCTGCTAGAATGCTCCCTGTGTTTTACATTTCTTTTATGTTGGCATCTTTCCTTTCCCCCTTCCAACTCAAGTTTCCAAAACCATATTTTTATAGCATGTATTTGCATAGTTGTTTTTTCTTTAGTGTTGTCATTCTGTTCATGCATTTTCATTATTTAGTAAATGAGCATGTGAATTCCAGTGACTTTTAATGTTTTTTCTTTTACTGTCACAAATTTGCCTCTGCTTAGTGTGAATATTTCTGGATTCAGAATGGTGACAGAGTAAGGAAAATTCTGTTGTGACTGCAAGGTAATCTTTCTGTGTAGTGATGCTTTACCCTAGGGTTTCAGGGAAGATGCCTAACTTTGGGCTTAGTTGGTTACACAACAAAGTGGCCTCACCAAGTGACATGACCTCTTAGTGTAGAGACATGTCAAAGGGGAAGAAAAGAAAAAGGAGAGACAATCTTATGTCTTTTAAGAGTAAACAGCAATATATACTAACATTATGAAATAATTGAAAATTTTTTTGTTGTTGTTGTTGAACCACACAGCTTGTCTAGATCTTAGTTCCTGACCAGAAACTGAACCTGATCCCCGACAGTGAAAGTGTGGAGTCCTAACCACTGGACCGCCAGGGAATTCCCTTTTTTATATATAACTGAAATATTTTTAAATGTCATTCCTGACCCAGTGGTATTGACCAAAGTATTCCAATTCATTCCTAACTGAACCCACATATACCACAATTCTTCAGCCTCACTGAAATAGCCAAGTAGCTTGGCCCTTGGCTTCTGTCCTTTGGTTTCCTGGCAGCCCATCTGTCAAATTCCATTTGGGGTTTTTATCAAGTTTGATATTCTCAAAGTTGCCACAAATGGTATAAAGGAATTTGTGCACCACTTAAATTTTTTTATTGGAGTATAATTGATTTATAATGTATTTGTTAGTCTCTGCCAGACAGCAAAGTGAATCAGTTATACTTGTACATACTTCCATTCTTTCTTGGATTCTTTCCCCATCTAGGTCATTACAGAGTATTTGAGTAGAGTTCCCTGTGCTATACAGAGGGTCGCTGTTACCTATTTGATATATGTGTGCCCAGTTGCTCTGTCATATATGACTCTTTGCCATCCCATAGACTGTAGCCTGCCAGGCTCCTCTGTCCATGGAATTTTCCAGGCAAGAATACTAGGGTGGGTTGCCATCCCTCCTTCAGGGGATCTTCCCAACCCAGGGATGGAACCCACATCTCCTGCAAATCCTGCATTAGCAGGCAGAGTCTTTACCATAGTAGCACCTGGGAAGCCCTATTTTATACACAGTAGAGTGTATATGTTAATCCCAACCTCCCAATTTATCTCCACCCTGTAACCACAAATTTGTTTTCTACATCTGTGACTCTATTTCTATTTTGTAAATAAGTTCATTTGCACCATTTAGATTCCACGTATCAGCAATATCATATGATACTTGTCTTTTTCTGTCTTATTTCACGTAGTATTATAATTTGCTGGCCCATCCGTGTTGCTGCAAATGGCATTTTTATTTTGCCCCACTTTTTAAGCACTTCTTCTCTCCTAGATGTTTCTCAGGTAAAGATTTTATTGTCCAAAAATCAATTTGGAGGAAACTAGCGCACCAAAAGCCAACTCACTGAATGGTTCATTTGCCAAGTCATCAATTTGCCACGTAACCAATTTCCCAGAATCGATTCCAAAGGCTGTGGAGGATTTTTTCCCCCAGATTTTGTTTCTACCACAGATTCACTGCATTTACTTTACTGCTCGCTTTCACCTCTCAGCTCCTGCCCTCAGCCCCACCCCTGATGTTATCCTTTCTGCTGGCAGCCCAAGACTGATGGCAAACTGGTGTAAATCTAGTGCAAGGCATTTCTCATCAAATTGCTCATTAGACAAGTTAGCATTCCCAAAATGATTTTCAGAGAAATGACCTTGAGCCATTTTGGGAGACTCCAGAATTGGGGTGAACATACATCCTGGTTTGTGTGGGACAACCTCCCTTTACACTGTTGTCCTTGTGAGTTTTTAAGTCTTTCCTTTCACTCCCAGCTGTGTCACCCTGTACTATATATTTCAAAAGGCAGGATCTGTTAAAAACATAATTTCTGTGTATAGAACAGGATTTCTCAAACCTGTGGATTCTGCTGACATTGTGGGCTAGTTCTTTGTAGTGAGGAGCTGTCCTTCACATTGTAGGGTTTTTAGCAGCCTCCCTGCCGATTAGATGCTAGTAGCACCACCCTGGGAGAAGGCAATGGCACCCCACTCTTGCCTGGAAAATGCCATGGACAGAGGAGCCTGGTGGGCTGCAGTCCATGGGATTGCTAAGAGTTGGACATGACTAAAGTGACTTAGCAGCAGCAGCACCACTCTGCCTGTGAGAATCCAAAAGTCTCAGAAGTTGCTAAATGTCCTCAGGAGGATAACATACCCCTGACTGAGAAGCACTGGTCTAGAGGATGATATCAAACATTTCAGCAGACCCAGACAGAGCAGCGCCATTCCTGGGGGCCCCTTGTGGGTTGATATGACGGTGGGTTCTAGTAAAGAGAGCAAATGGCCATGACTCAGGATCTCTGGGTACCATGACTCAATCCTGCTTTGGGCAAATCCCATGGCAAATCCCTTGATGTGTCTGGGTTTTAACATCATCATCTGTAAAAAGAGGTTGTTGACTTATTTAAGAAATGAAACACTGAAAAGTCTTTAATAATAATAAAAATGATCTGGAGTTTTAATCATAGTTATGATGCTCCTCCAAATTGCTTGAAACCTTTCCATTTAGCTTTTCAAACTTTTCCCTTGATATTTTTTTCATAAACCCCTTGTAATAAAGGCAGATTTTTGGATGAGCTATCCCAGAGTCCCTTCAGTTGGACCTCGCTGAATTTAGGGAACATGTGCCCACAGAGTTCTCATTAAGCCAGTAAATCCCAGCTCTGAATGAGAAACATTAGACTTCAGTTGAGTGAGTTTTTAGAGTCAAAAACATTAGAAAATGAAAATGAGTTTCTAGAATTACATTTGTAGAATTGAAGCAAGAAATGCAGGATCAAACCAAGCTAGAATCGAAATGATCTGTAACCTTAGAGAGAGAGAGAGATGGGGAGGGTAGAGAAGATTTTTGAATATCTGAATACTGAGTTTACAAAAAAGTTTGGCCTAAAGGACCTTAATCCATCTACGGATATTCTCTAAAGGCCCAAAAGCCTGGACCAAAATAGATACTGCTGACGGTAAGGTCAGAAAAGAGAATTAAGCTGCTTTTCGTCTCTTTGATACACACCTGAAGGATGCTTAGCCAATCAATTCATATTTTTTTAATTCACATTAGATCATAAAATTAATGGATAGCACAAGTGACTCCTGATATACTAACAAAAACTTTGAAAGATGGTCACACTTGCTTTGTAAGAGTCATCAGGTAAAGAATCCTCCCGCAATGCAGGAGACACAGGAGAAGAAGGTTCAGGCCCTGGGTCAGGAAGATCCCCTGGAGAAGGAAGTGACAACCCACTCTAGTATTCTTGCCTGGAAAATTCTATGGATAGAAGAGGTTGGAGGGCTACAGTCCATGGAGTCGCATAGTTGGACATGACTGAGTGACTAAGCGCAGCACATTTGCTTTCTAAGAGTAAGGGGAAAACAATGGTTGACATGGCTCAGCCACTCCCAAACAGCACTTCCCTTGGGCGGAGAGTTAGTACCATAGAGGGAGAAGCTGGCTCCTACCTTCCATTTTCAGGAGTTTGGTGAGCAACTTGTTAATCCCAGGTCAGTTTGAAATCTCCCCCATGGTGGGTGTATTTACAACATGGAAATTGGCGAATGAGGCAAATTAGGGCTCCCCACTCCCCACACCAGGAGAGGTGATTCCAGCAGCACCCTCACTGGAGAGCTCAAGTTCTCCTGTTATCCCATGAATTAAAAAAAAATCACTTAACGTCTTTGGGCTTCTGTTTCCCACCTTTGGAAAGAAAAGCTTAAACAATGATTAAAGTGCCTTCTAACTTTAAAATACTATGATTTAAAGTATCTAATTTAATTTTGATGAGAGGAAAGATGCTGTCTTTTATTAAGACCCATTTGTGGGTTTGACCTGATAGAAGGATAATTCAAAATGAACAAAAATGGAATGATTCCTTGTCCTTATGGATGTGAGCAATCGTCTCTGAATTTAGTACTTAAAACCATGTGTCATAGTAAATATTTTTACTCTGGTGTACCTAAAAGGCTGTCTGGTTTTTTCCTCCAGCCCTTAACCACCTTCTTGCAACCTGGATCCCACATCAGAAAAGAAAAGAAAGAAAAAAAAAGGAAAGAAAATAGAGTCTTCCCAGAATTGCTGCCACATCTGCCAGGCCTTTCTGCTTAGCTTCCTCCTCTCCTTGGTCTGAGCAGCTAGTTGCTTTGAATTTGGAAGTAGATTCCTTAGAGGCAGGAAGAATAGGGAGGAACAGAGATGGGGCTAAACGTCATCCAATGTCTTACTTAGCAGAAGAGAAGCCAAAGGTTACCCACCCGGGTCCACCGGCTCTTAATCAATCGCAGTTGGTTAGAGGCCAGAGGAGGACTTCAGCAAGGCTTTACTGGCACTCTTGTTGCGGGCAGGAGGGAGCAAAAACAAGAAACATGTTGCTCCCTGGGTGGGGCGAGCTGGTGCTTTAACTGGGGTGAGGTTTGGGGCGGATTGGCGGGTTGCGCCAGAGGGACCGCCCACCCTCTTGGCTGTGCTGTGTGCCGAGGTCGGTGCTTTTGCTCCCCACACCTCAGAAATGGCCATTGGCTTGTGACGTTTTTTGTATCGTACCGTTTACATTTTGCCCCAACTGGGAGTGCATGCAGTTATTTTTAGTCCCGTAGAGTTTCTCTGTATTCTGTTGCTGGAGGAGACGTTTTCTCAGACGTAAGCACTCTGGCTAAGGGCTGGTGCCCGTCTGTCTCACCTTCAGTGTGTCGTTAGCTCAGTTGGTCTCGCCAGGCCCAGGGTGAATACCGTGCTTGCGAGCGCTGGAGGCCTAGGGAGGAATCCCTTGCTCCCACGTCCCTTCTCTTTCTGGTCTGTGTTTAATAGCTCCGTTTGCTTTCCAGATCTGCAACATGCTGAACGCCCCGGCGGATGAATACTTCACGTTTCAGGTAACCGCGCTTTGCCACA